>JAIWNI010000018.1:0-420859 GCA_025331435.1 Choanephora cucurbitarum | reverse complement strand
TATAGAAAAATACAAAGAAAACAAATAAAATACAGAATAAGATAAAATAAAATAACTATAAACCAAAAATACAGAGTACAATCAGGACAACCAGGAAGAACGGAACGGAAACAATGACAGAGTGTGTTACCAATTCAAGATAACAAAATGTAAGGTATACAACAATCATAGACAAAGGAAAGAGAGATCAAACACCGATATCAACTTGAGCACTTCAAACAGCGACAACTGTAGCTAGCTATTACTCTATCAACCAGAGTAACACAATCCAGACTTGCACCAAAAGACAGCTACTCATCATCATAACAACAGATCAACTTCTATACCTTCTCACAATCATACTACAACTACAAAGTATCTTTGACACATACAGAGTACCGAAAAGCGACACAACAACAAATCAGACACACGTCAAAATATCTGAAGCATCTTGGCGCAGCAGGAAGCGCGCAGGGCTCATAACCCTGAGGTCCTCCGATCGAAACGGAGAGATGCTAATTATTTTATTTTATATATACTCTGGAGTGCGTGTAGCCAAAGTCAAGTTTAAGTTGTATAATAAAGCATCGAACGTCCTGTTAGTGGTTGCTTAGACAGGCAATAAAATAAAACTTTTTATTATCAATACTTATAAGAGTCAACACACATAAAGAGTAGCAAATCTGCTAACTCATTTGGGGATGTTTTTGATAGCAAACAGTTATAGGAAAAGCCTTTTTTGAATGACAGGTATATAACCTAAACAAAGTTATCCTTTAATGAAACTTTTTTGAAATTCTTCAACTAATTGAACAACACGACATCAAGAAAACAAAATGGCATAGATGCTTAACCAGAATTGAAGCCATAAAAGTAAAATACATAATAGTTTTAAGGTTTCATTGGCATACAAATCGTACATCTTATTTGTACTTTATTTTTTACAAATTAAAGCAACAGTAATTTGATAAATGCAATGAATAAATCCTTAACCAAATCATATTGTTAGTTTATTTCCTTAGATTCTTTAGAATAGTAGCTTATGGCTGTTGTGTTATAATGCAAGCTGCAAAGAGAAAGACAAACCGTAGCAACACAAATCCTTTGTTGACTTTTTTACTCACTTTTTTTATTTCTAGAAATCACTAAAACAAAACTATGTGCACAGCACATGCAAAATAATTTACACAAAGCTCTTTGTCTATTGCTTCCCTTAGGTTTCAACTGTATGAATTTTCTGCAAAGAGAACTCGCTCATATCATTGACGCTATATAATGCTTTGCAACTAAAAGAAGACTCTTTCTCAATCGTTATCCTTGCTTCTGAAACAAAATTGCAATAAAGACGGTGACCAGTAAAAACAGCGTACTTAATGTAGTAATGATAACGATTCCTCGACTAGCAGGAAAGCACCCTTTTGTCATGGCTGTTTGTGAATGAAAGTAGCGAATAAAAGCAAAAAAAATGTAGCTTATACCGATTGCTATAAAAGCCAAACCAATCAGTTTCCCACTATCAATAGACTGTTTCCATGTTGATAGAAGTTGACTATGATTCAACTGGTCCTTGTTTAAATGAAAAAGTTGCGTGATACCTAACAAAATTAGGAGAAATTAAAGTTTTGGGTCATGCAGGTCTCTTCCTTTTGTTCTGTTTGACTGTTCTTTCTATCTTCTTACCTATACCAACTGATATGATTGATAGACTTGTTCGTATCCATGCCAAAAAAGTACGTTCGTTTGCTGATTTGGTATGCATGTATGAATAAACATTACTGTGGCTAAACTGCTTTCTCTATTGTTACCTAAATGATCACGAGCTACAGACGCCTTGTTTTCTAGATACAAAGAAGTTGACCATTTGGCTAATGAAAAGTTCAAACTCCAAACAGTAGCTGGATCCATATTCTTGACTGTTGCCTCTGAGAATGAGCATAACATAGTTGGATCGTTGGTTTTGCTTCGCGGTGCTTGATGTAAGCGAATTTTTTGATTATTCTTTTTATCATTAGAGAGTACTTGATTTGACACAATAGCAGTATAGTTTGATTGTGTTTTAGAACAGGCTAATATCGAGCTTGACTCAGACATCATACAGAATAGTAGTTTTTTTTGGGCAAAAAGGAAAGGAAAAAAGATAATAATCTGGGTAGAAATAAATATGAGCAAAATCATGAGTCAAAAGGAGTCAGGGGGGAGTATTGAAAAAGGAGGATACATATAGAGTGCTGTGCGATAGGTTGATATTTTATAAAGTCATAAGTAAATCATCCTCTACCCGAAGCAAATTATCGTCTGATGTGATTTTCGCTTGTGAATATATACATATATGTACAAACAAACCGCACACACGAATCAACAATCAGTTCTTGCTGATAAGCTTTAGAACTAAACAAAAAAAAATAGATAAAGCCAGAGACATATAAAGAAACTCGATGATAGTATTTATTTACGTTTTGCTTTGGTTGTCCTGGACAAAGTCTGCTTCACCTTCTCCTGTCCTTTATTGTATTGGGCCTGCTTTCTACATTAGATTTGGATTATAACAAAGTGATTGTAAATAGTTAGGTCTCACTCTATTGCTACAAAAGTTAGATTTTGATGAGGTCTTGATTTGCTATATACTATGTTTAATTTCTGTATCTCCTGCAGCACATTGACATCTGTGCGTCAAACTTGTCGTTTTGTCATACAAATAGTTTGATATCTAATTCGCCAAGTTGAGCCTTTACAGATACAAACTCTCTTATGCATACGATATGTGATTATTGCTGATATGTTTACCTGTGCTTTCTTTACTATTTACTTTTTTATTTCATTGAAAAAATCGTAATGTTGCTTAAACATGATTGTATTCTTAATTCTAGGGATCAATGTGCCCAACAATATAGTTTTTATTGATACTAGTTAGCTTAAGCCAATTGGTTTTCTTTGGCAAGGATCCTTATATAGTTGTTAAAAACTGTCAAGATCTAATAGAGCTACAGTGTAGAATTTAAGCTCACTGTTTTGTAAAAGTAAGCATTAGATACTAATTAAGAACATTCATGAGTCTATTCATGTGACGAATTAGTCAATAAGCATAAAACTCGGAGAAACCTTTATAGCTTCCTTAGATAACAATGAATCTTTATCTTTATTCTTTTCTAAAAACAATCTCTTCGGCTTCCGCTGATATCTACCAACCACTTGTAAGGCAACTTCCTAATCATATGTACGATTCTTATTCTAAGGCTTGCCGCCCTCGACACATCTAAATGACCATAAAAAACTTACTTGAGTCGACTATCACACTTCGCATGCAGCCAATACATTGCTTTTTGTACAAAAAGGATGCTGTCTTGCTATTTGAATCAATACTAGAACGGTTTGTAATCCTTGATGAAGCAGAGGGAGTTTCTTAGAAGATCGAAATTGTTGTCTCAGAAATGACAATAGCCAAAGCAGACAGTTTGCCACGCCCAATTACGCCATGACCATTCCCAACAGATGGGTATTCAAGGCTCAAGGTGTATGGAAGCAACAGGCATAGGCTTGCGAAGTGTTATTCTCATTGGCAATGCTAACTGCTGTGTAGCAGGCATAATTATCTTGTTTTCAAGTACCACCATAGCCCAAGTGTTGTTTGATCCTGGAGCCAACACCCATGCCTCTGCCATCAATCGTCATACTCAGTTGCTTCTGGAGTGACTGAGGTTTTGCCTTCTGCTTCCCTTTCCATTCTTTAATTTTTTCTACCTTAAGGTTCAGCCAAAGACATTCTTAAGCACTTATGCGGTCTTTTGACTTCTTCATAAGCGTTTCTCTTTTCGCGCAACCCTGCTTTATCTTGGGAATCTGGCAAAAGCTTCTCAACACACTTTTGTTATCTTTCATACACCTGCACCCATTTCAAATGCCTTCTTCATTCTTGACAGTAGTGAAATTTTGACGTGACGGTGCTGCTTTTGCTTCAACGGACTATTTTTTCTTCGGCAACGATAACTTATGTCTGCAACGAAAGTCTTTAATTACAGAATTGATATCTTCAGCAGAGACTGTCTTCACTTCAGGCAATGATTGGAATTCTTGTTCATTTTTCTAAGCCAAAGTAGTGAATCGGCTGTGGAGGTTCAAGTAGCAAACGTATCTTTTAATTGGTGCAGGTACCAACTCTGACATTCTTATAGTATCGTTATCCGTGCCAGAAAAATGAAATTTAAAGAGATTTATCGAGGATATGGATTAAGGCTTGCATCTTCAGACTTAATTATAGTACCTTGTTTGCTGAATATGTCTTAGAGTCATTTATTCTTTTTACTTTCCCTTGTCATTTGTAGGCATAGTGAAAGCTCTACGCAGAACGTACAAACTGAATCATTGATTAGACAAGTAACGCTTGCATTCTTTAGCAGCTAAACAACTCTTTTGTCTTTATTCTTTGAGTAATTGAATGGGCTGAGCTATCTCCTTTCGAAAATTCAACTGATACTTTCTCTTGAAGAGTGCTAGGTATAGTCACCAGCTGTTCTTGCTATACAGACTGAGCACCCATTGATCGTATTAACTGCATTGCCAGTGATGTTTGGTAAACATCTACAAAAATCAGCTTCATAATCTTCAGAAGGAATGCACGACCTTGATGGTTTAGTTGATTGGGCTTGAGTTGCAAAAGTGTTTGATTGAACAGCAGCAGGTTTGTGAGAATGGATTTTTCCAATAGTGCCTGGCTACTTCAATACCAAAGTTGCCATCATTGTATGCCTTATAAGGTTGCTTCTAGTCAAAAAATAGATTGTCCAATTCTTTTTGAAAGGCGGCAATTTCATTCTTAAGGACCTTTTTATCTTTTTCAGATTGCAACATGATCTGCTGCTGCGTCGATTCTGGCAGATTGCTGGTGGTTGTTTCCTTTTTTAAAAAGAGCTATTGTCTCCTTGGGTTTGTTCGGCTTTATACCTAACAACCTTACATGTCTAAAGCCAAGCATATTAGTAATATTGTGCGCGAATATCAACTTGGTTCTTTTACATGCTTACCGTATCGAAAAAGAAATCAAACTTACCGTCTTTGTGATTGTAGACGTCAATTGAGCATTGGAATAGTGTATCATCATATTGAAAGAAGCTTAGTCTTTGTTGGTCATGATTACAACACAGAAAGTAGGGCAATTCTGCATTCATTTGAAAGCTTTCAGATACTAGTATTGACCTTCTGAGACCTTCGCTTGTAAAGAAAGTACTGTATGGTCTTTTTTTTCGTGCCATTGAAGCGATGTCACTGATGTCTATTGTATAGCATTTGTGAGCTTAACTTGCAAACCTTTCCAATGATACAACCTTTTTTGATATGGTTAAATTCTTTAGTCGCAATGAAACAAGAATCTAAGAGAGACAAGTAAGAAACTGTAGACCTTTTATATGCTGTATTCATCATTCGAACATACTGCCCTAAAGACAGTTGAAAACGATTTACTTGATTTGATTTATTTTGCTTAAAACGAAAATTTTATATCTATCTGTGCGCCTATTAAACAGCTTACTATTGTTCAATTTTAATCGAAATTACTCAATACCACCTAGCAGGAGTGATATAATACATGATAGAGTTTGCATGTCCTTAAACTTATATCAACATTGGGTGAGTGATAGCCTTTTGAGGGTAGCAAGCTACTACTTAACGGATCAAAATGCAACCAATGTATCTGCTCTTGCGATACACCAGGCTACAATACGTATAATTACCTTTAATATAACAAATGTTTTAATTCTTTTCAAAATCACAAAAATCTTCAGTATTAGACAAGTCATCCAAATTGAATCATCTAAAAAAAAAGGATTTTTTCTGTTGTCATTGTAAAAAGCTTATGAAGAACAAAAGATATATCATCGCGCTTCTTACCGCTGATAAACTATACATACATTAAATTATCACCTCAAATGGAACAAGAGAAGGATTACAGTACTTTTGGTAACTGTTTCAATAAAACTTGAGTGCCAAAGAAGCATAATTTGAATTAAGCATGGTCTAAAGTGAGTTTATTATATTATCAGAGTTTTGTATTGTAGTACTTCTAACCAAAATGGAAGTCTCTTTTAATGAAGCTTTGTTTTATACAAACAGCTTGCTTGAACCATTTGTTGCCAATGTAAGTCATTTTATCTGGACCTAAGTAGAAACTTATGAGTTGATCATATATTGTATCTACTAACAAAAATTACTCTTGAAGATTACCTTCGAGAAAACTTAAGACCTACCACAGTTTTTGAAAAGCAAATCCGAACGCTGTCAAAAAAAAGAAAGGCTCAAAAGCATATGAAGTCGATTTTGATAGCATTTACTTCACGATTAGGAAGATAGATGAAGAACTTAGTATTGTAGCATCTAGTTAATTATGCTCTTAGATTAGATAACTACATTTTTGTCTCTACAATTTTTTATGCAGCTCCTTTACCAACGATGGTATATACATTGTGAAAGTAGTCAAAACCTGTATTAGTTCTTGTTCTTGCCCGGATATTGTCAAGCTGTATTGGAAGAATTCCCTTGTCTTTACGTCTCTCCTCAATTGAGCTAGCTTCTGCTGATTTGCTCAATGCTGAGGATAACTATGATAATGAAGAAGCTAAACAAGAACAATTCTAATAGGCCTTTGTACGCTTTAAGCAAGATGAGATATGCATCGAATGGATCAATGGCTAATATAAATGATGTTGAAGATAGCTCTGTCTCTCCCCCAAATACAGCTATCAGCATACTTTTTCTTGTTTCAATTTTCAAAGCCCAGTTTTTTTTATAGAAACAAAACTCTGAAGTTCATGGATTCTTTTTCTTAAGACTTCTTACTTTCATTTGTCTAAATCCTTTTTTACATGAAATCGATATGGATATTAAAATTTGTTGGTCATTTAGATTCGTTCTGCTGCTATTGCGAAGGAGATCTAAGTACCTGTTGTCTTTTATGAATTCCTATTCGATATTTTGCTTGCCTACAATATTCAGTTCTAATACTCTTAAAATATAGACATGTTGTAGTATAATTCAAACCACAACAGCTAAATGAAGTTAGTACATAGTGGAATGGCATATCGTCATAGTCTTCTTCTCTATAGATATGTAACCTCATAACAATAAAAGATAGCTAGACTGTGATCTTCCTAACTTGGTCTTGATTGGCCTTAGAGTTTTACAACAGGTAAAATCCACATAATACTGCCTCTTCGTCTGAGTTTGAATGGCACTGTACGAAATTAAGGTATGCTACTTTTGTTCTCTCTTTCTTATTTCTTGTTTTAAACGGATGCTTATTTTCAATTGTTGAATTAAGCATTTGAGCCACCACTATACCTGCTGTTATAAGAACTGCAACTAATTTCTTTCTTTACTTGTTCTACGCACTCAATTTACCCTTCTTTTTAACCTACCATGACAACATTACAAGTATACGCGCATAGATTAAGTGATCCTAATTTAGGTTTGCTATCTCATTCAACTTAGATAGTCACTGTCAGCCTAATAATCATCTTGTTTTGTTTAGCACCTGGACTCAAAGTAACTATTGCCAATGAGCTGCGGGATCAAGTAGAGATCTTTCAGACATTAGAATATTCGCGGTTCCTTGCCACTCTGATTCCAGTCTTTGTTGATATTCTTCAGAACGGCAATCCTGTCTTCCAAAGCAATGTACCAGAACAAGTAAGGTTTTCAAGAGAGATTTTGTTTCTCTAGCTAACGCAAATCTGACTTGCTGTAGAAATTGCGCAACATCATTCTTGAGATCATCTATCGATTACCACAAACAGAGACATTGAAAGAATACGCACCTGATCTATGTCGCATGCTGATTCACCTGCTGAAAGTAGAAAACGAGGATAACGCTGTTGTCTGTGTAAAAATTATTATTGATTTGCATCGAACATTTCGAACAGTGTTAGAGGATCAAGTACAACCTTTTCTTGATATTGTGCAGGAAATATTCAAGAATATGGAACAGACTGTGAAGGATGTGTTTGATGCCCCTAGTACGCCTATTGGATCTGCTACAGTAAGTTGGATTTGTACTCAAGAGGAGAAAGGACTGAGGATGTGTACTGATACTCTTATGAATAGCCTGGCATCAACCCATTGTTAGCTACATCGCCTCGTCCTAATTCACCAGCGGCTGCAGAATTACCAGAATCACCGTCCAAACCACTATCCAAAAGTATGTTTAGTTTCAAAGTTCTGACTGAGTGTCCTATTATTGTGGTTCTTTTATTTCAAACGCATCGCCGTTATGCCACTGAAAACATTATGAAGTTTGTTCCTTTAATATTCCAGGTAAAGAAAGAGAAAGGGATGGAGACAAATACGCAAACGATATTAATATGGCGATAGACCTTGAGCCTTCAAGCAAAACCTCAAGCGGAGGCTGCTCAAGCTGCGCAGGCTCGTGGCGAAGTATTTGTGGGTGTCAGTCCTGAAATTCGTAATCGATCTGTATATAATGACTTTATTGTGGCTCAAGTCAAGACAATATCTTTTCTTGCATACATCTTGAGAAGCTATACCACCTTTTTACGACCCTTTCAAAATCAGATACCTGATTTTGTACTTCGACTGTTAAGAGAATGCCCACCTGAATCATCAGCCACTCGAAAAGAACTGTTGGTGGCTACACGACACATCCTGTCTACTGATTTTCGATCATCATTTGTACCCAAAATCGACCTGTTACTGAATGAGAAAGTACTGATTGGCACAGGTGTCACATCCCATGATACACTAAGGTAAAATTTGTTTAGTCAAATAGAACAAAGCATAACGAAACACATCAATACTCATTCAGATGACAACAGGCCTTTGGCATACAGCATGCTAGCTGATTTAGTGCATCATATTCGCTCTGAACTTTCACCTTCACAGCTTTACCGTACTGTTTATATTTATTCGCGCAACTTACACGATGCTACACTTGCACCTAGTATCCAGACTATGTGTGGCAAACTATTACTCAACCTAATTGACTGCATCATTAAGACACCCAACAAAAAGGACGGTCGGGATCTGTTGATGCGTATTTTGGATGCATTCGCTTCTAAGTTTTCAGCACTCAACATCCAATTCAAGGCATGTTCTCGATGTTATATTAAGAAGCAAGCAGACCAACCTGAGGATGCTACAATGACAGAAGAAGGGGAAGAGGGCTTTGACTTTGAGAAGGCTCGGTCGATCCAGACAGCTGCATTCTCTATGGATTCACAGCAAGACGGGATCAAGGATGGACGATTCTTGTTCAAGAACTTAGCGATTGGTCTAAAGCCATTGTTTATTGGTCTTCGTCATTGCAACCCACCTACCTCACCTGGCTTGCCTATGATGGACGCAGTTAATATGCAGTTTGCTCGAGGATTTTCACAAGAAGACGTTCGCATTTTCTCCCGTCTTTTTCGAGAAGGTCTTCAATGCTTTGAGTACTACAACGTGGATCATTATGGTCCAAATGGTGCACTACCCCATGAAGCATGGAAAAAGAAAGAAAATGAAGAGGGATCAATTGGATGTAATGATCAGTCACTTAAAGTAGGCACACAAGTGGGAGTGGAAAAGGAAATCTTGGAAATGTTTGCTGTCGTGTTCACATTGTTGGATCCAGCTGTCTTTCAAGAGATCTTTGTGTCTCAAATGGATTTCTTTTTTGATTGTATGCTGGTTAATACTTCATTGGTTCATATTGCTCAATTCTTCTTGGTCAACGAGATATCATCTCAAGGATTTGCTGGTATTTTATTCAAGTTCCTGATGGATCGAATGGATCGCTTAGGTGAAGATGATGTGCACTACTCAGCTGTTCTGCTTCATTTATTCCGATTGGCCTTTATGGCCGTCAATCTTTTGCCTGATGCCAATGAGCCCGTCCTGCAACCTTATTTAGGACAGTTAGTCAATGCTTGCTTTAAACTTTCTTCTAAAGCCAAGGAGCCTGCTAACTATTTCTTATTGTTACGATCACTCTTTAAGAGTATTGGCGGGGGCCGCTTCGAGTTACTATATAAGGAAGTAACACCTCTTCTACAAGTCTTGTTAGAGAACTTGAATTCATTGTTAATCTTGGCACATCGCGCTGAAATGCGCAATCTGTTTGTGGAGCTCTGCCTAGCTGTACCTGTACGACTGAGTACGCTTCTACCCTATCTACCTTATTTGATGCGCCCTTTAGTGATTGCTCTTCAAGGTGAACAAGAGTTAGTAGCGCAAGGTCTTCGTACACTTGAGCTCTGTAACGATAATCTAAATCCAGAGTTTCTAGACCAGATCATGTCCCCTGTCATGGATGAGCTGATGGCAGCACTATGGAGTCATCTTCGTCCTTTACCTTATAGCCAGCTCTACTCACATGTGGCTCTACGTATTCTGGGCAAATTGGGAGGTAGAAATCGTCGCATGTTAGGTCAATCCTTGAATCTGGAATACAAAAAAGAAATCGAAAGTGGCGTCTCGGTTGAGATTATCTTTGATCCTAACTCAACACCACATACATTGCCTTTAGATCAATGTCTCGATGTTGCTTGCAAGACATTAGATAATCAGCATGCAGACTTGTTCTACAAAAAACATGCCTATGAGTTTCTAAAGGCTAATATTATTATGATGCTTGAACTGGATGAAGGCGCTCAGGATTTGGCAGGATCTCTGTTTCGACGTGTCAAGAACTATCTTCTACAACCAGAATCGGAAAAGGATCTACAAGACGACGATGAGGATGATGGTCAGGCAAAACAGAGAAAAGAAGAAGAAAAAGAAGCCAAGTTAGAATCTACAGAGATGGAGGTGGATGAGTTAAATGGAGAGATATCATCCAAGGCAGAAAATGTAATCGTAGGTGACTCCTTTGTAGAATCTGGGTTGCAGCCGAAAAGGTTGGCAGGCAATGGCTATACAAAATACCTTTCCAAACGTGTTGCTCAAGAGAGGTCACTCAAGGTGATCCTTGTAGCTATTATTAAAGCATCAACAATGCCTGAACTAGCAGAGGATGCATGGCCCTTTTTTGAAGATATCTGTCGACACTTTATGTTGTTACACATAGGCGAAGCTATTGATGCTAAAGAAACAGACAACAAACCTTTATCTGATATGATGGATGAAAGGCTATCTGTACAAAATCTGAGTACAACGATTCTTGTGGATGCAGTGGTTGAGGTTATCTGTTCCGAAGATCCCAAACTAAGAGCTCGTGCTGAGGAATCACTACAGATATGTTTCAGTACGGCAACAGACATCTTTGATGGCAAAGACTATATCTGGCAACTCCCTATCTTCCGGGTCTTCGCTTCTCAGTTTGGCTCCTGTTGTTATAAACAAGAATGGTTTAACAAGCGAGGTGGCTGCCTAGGTATCTCTATCATTAGCTCTCAGTTAGATATGGGAATCAAATGGATGCGTGAACATGAACTTGATTTCATACGATCTCTGCTCTTTGTCCTCAAAGACTCCTCCCCTGAGATGGCTAACATCAATACCACAGAAGCAACACAGACACTATCGCATGTTCTAAAGGTATGCAACCGGCCTGAAGATGATGAAGCCCCCGAAGTACAGAAAAAGTTTCAAAACTTGATTGCTTTATTATTGAGCGAACTATCAAATTCTAACAGTATTGTGCGTGAGACGATCCAATCCTCCTTTCAACTCTTGGCAGACTTGACAGGAAATGAAGTAACAGAATTGCTGGCTCCTGTTAGAGAGCGTTTAGTAGCACCTATCTTTGCCAAACCTTTACGTGCTTTACCTTTCGCAATGCAAATTGGTCATATTGATGCTATTACTTACTGCCTTACCCTGAGACCACCCTTTTTGGAATTCAATGATGAATTGATTCGCTTGCTTCATGAGGCCTTGGCTCTTGCTGATGCTGAGGATCAGGCACTAGTTAGTCGAAGTTCTCAGTATAAGAATGCTACCTCTCTAATGAACTTACGTATTGTCTGTATCCGTCTGTTATCAGCTGCTATGGCCTGTCCCGATTTCCCTAATCAACGCCAAGCCCATACCCGTGCTCGTATTATCCAAGTCTTTTTCAAGTCGCTTTACTCAAAGGCACCTGAGGTAGTGGAAGCTGCTCATCGTGGTCTTAAGCAAGTTCTAGCACAACAACATAAGCTGCCCAAGGAAATCCTTCAGCAAGGCTTAAGGCCTATTTTGACCACCTTAGCAAATCACAAGACGTTGAGCATAGCAGGTCTTGAGGGTTTGGCTCGTCTCCTGGAATTGCTGACCAACTACTTTAAAGTGGAAATCGGCAAAAAGCTGTTGGATCATTTGAAGCTCTGGGCAGAGCCTAAAGTACTTCAGGATGCAGCTAGCAAAAATTTGAGTGAAAATCATGATGTTAAAATTATTGTGGCCATCCTCAATATTTTTCACTTGCTTCCTCCTTCAGCTCACATATTTTTGGACAACTTGGTAACCGTTGTTTTGGAGATGGAGTCACATCTGCGTCGATCCATTTCAAGCCCTTTCCGTCCTAACTTGATCAAATATCTAAATCGATATCCTACAGAGACACTAGCCTATTTTTACGAGCGATTAGACCAATCCGATCATGCTCAATTGTTTATTGATGTATTGGCTACTGAAAGCGCTGAACAAATTCGTAATGAAGTGATGAAATCACCCAAAGATTTGATCGAGAAGACGTTAAACCTGTCTGGCAACTCAAGTGCGCATTATCAAGGCGTTTTGGTTATTTATGAGATTGCCAAATATGATCCTCATTGGCTAACTCAACATCCCGAGCTTTTGGAAAGTCTCTTGAATCTGTGGCGTTCTCCTCAACGATTTGAGACTATGAAGAAAGACGATGAACAAGGATACCAAATGACACGCCAGTCTCTGTGTATTTCACATGTCTTTATTGCCTACCTTCGTGTCCATCCTGATAATGTCGACATCATCTTTGAATTGGCTTCCTTGTTTGCTCAAGAATCTGTCATGGATCTCTCTTACCTTCGTGAGTTCTTTTTAAGTGATTTTGCAATGTCTTTTTCTGCAAAGATAAAACGAGCTGTCCTTGAACGTTTCCTGCAGCAATTCAATGATACGACTATCTCTGCTTTCTTACGCATGATGATGCTTCGTCATGTTATCAACCCCTCTCTCTTGGTATCTATCACACGCAAAGATAGTACCTCAATTATTTTGGATAGTTCGATGGTGGAACAGTTGAACCAGAAGCTTTGGTCTCAACTTAGTACTGACGCTTCCGATGAAGACCAATACGTTGAGGATTCACTTCGTATTGAATTACTACAAATGACCGCAATGATCGTTCAGTATGCATCTCATTTATTGACTGACTTACGAAAGGAAATCATCAAGTTTGGCTGGCATTATCTCCGTCTTGAGGACGCTAGCTGTAAGCAAGCTGCTTATGTATTGATTGCTCGCTTTATTTCTGCTTTTGAAACGCCTAGTAAGATTGTTATTCAAATCTATGCTGCTCTTCTTCGAGCTCATTTGTCGGAAGCACGTGTGTTGGTAAAGCAAGGTCTAGATATTCTTGCTCCTGTGTTGCCTAAGCGTGTGCCATTGTTGAATAACGAGCGAGTGCCTACCTGGGTGCGCTTGACGCGCAAAGTGATTGTAGAAGATACCCACAGTATATCTCAGATGATCAATGTCTATCAACTTTTGGTGCGTCAGCCTGATTTGTTCTATGATTATCGCGAGCACTTTTTACCACAAATCGTGAACGCCTTACCTAAGCTTGGCTTACTTCAAAACGCAACACCTGAAAACAAACTATTGACGGTGGAGCTGAGTGAATTGTTGCTGAAATGGGAACAGCACCGTCTTCAGAACCAAGCTAAGATGGAAAGCTCTGCCTCATCACCTGCTAAGCGTTGCGCTGAAGACACACCTGCTACACCTACTAAGAAGTCAAAGTCTGAGGGTGCTGATGGCGAGCTTAAGACGACAGCGACAAAAGGAAGCGGGCAAGAAGCAGTAAGCAAGGAATATGTCCCACCCCTTACTTTGCGGGAAAACACCATTGGTTATCTTGTACGTCTTGCTTGCACTGTTTACAATCCTTCTGATATGATCCAAAGAAAGCTTGTTCAGCGTGTACTCGAGTTGATTAAGCGGTTTTTGGAACCTACTGTGTGGTCTGACGTTCACGTCAAGTTTGCTCATCTGGAGCGCACATTGACTGTGAAAGAGATGAACGAAATCCTCGTTGCGAGCGTCTGCAGCGCTTTGGAAATACTTTGTATTGATATTACGCACAAGCCAGTTGAATGGTTTATCGTCAACATGAGTCAACTCTTCCGATTGTTGGAAAACAGTATTAAGTCAGACAATACGCGTGTGCATACTGCTCTCCAACCCGTGTTGTCTATAATCTTCGGCGCTATTAACCAAACAACTAACTCAGAAAAGAGCGAAGAGCTTCAGCATCCTGATGTAGCTGCTTTTGTATCTTTAGTTGAATCTACCATCACAGATGGCATGGCCAGTATGAACAACATTTACGTTGTATTGAAACTACTTCAGGCATCAAGTACCAACAGAAGTGAGCAACTAGATCCATTTGTAGGTGGTATCGTCAAGCTCCTTCAAAAGCTGACCAAAGAACATATCATCTCTGCGCATACAGCTTCTTCTACAAGTCAAGACTCTCAAGTCAATCTATTGACCTTGTGCTTAAATCTTTTGAAGAAGCGAATTTCTCATCTGGGGGATCAAAGACGCTGGCTTTTAAGCTGTTTAACTCAATTGATAGAGAAATCGCCAGATGTTCAACTATTGCATACAATCTTAGACATGGTTTCAGAATGGACCTTGGATAGAAAAGAAACTTTCCCTACTGTAAGAGAGAAGGCCGGCTTGCTAGTAAAAATGATGACCTTTGAGGCTCGTAGCGATACTAAGCTTCTGGAAGACTTCCTTGAATTGGTCATCAAGATCTACAGTGATCCTTCTTTTGCAAGATCAGAGCTGACTGTTCGTTTGGAACAAGCCTTTTTGTTGGGTGCTCGCAACGAGAACCCTAACATTCGCAGTCAGTTCATGCGTATTTTTGACAAGAGTACAAGTCGCAATCTTTACACACGTCTTGACTATATCTTGGGTGTTCAAAACTGGGAGTCGCTCTCCAACACCTTTTGGATACACCAGGCACTTGATATGCTATTAGGCTCTATTAAGGCGAATACGCAAATAACAAGTCCTCAAACACTAAAAATCAAATCTATTGAGACTATTACTGGTAGTCGAGAAGAGCCAATAGAGGAAGTTGATGTGCCCAAGAAGCTCAATCAGCTTGTCCAGAAGCATCAGACGTTCCTGAAAAACTTACAAAACTCTGACATCAACAATTCAATCTTAAGCGCACGCTACCTTCAATACTTGGATGCAGAAACAGCCTTTAAACTTTGGGTTGATCTCTTCCCTATGTGTTGGATTAGTATATCGAGTGCTGAAAGAAACGATATGACTAAAGTCTTGATAAATCTTCTTGCAAAAGACTATCATAACAAGCAGGCTGAAATGCGACCTAATGTGGTACAGGCTTTGTTAGCAGGCATTGCCAAGACAAACTGTGATATTAAGCTCCCTCCGCATCTGGTCAAGTACTTGGGTAAAACATTCAATGCTTGGCATACAGCCATTGATATTCTACAGCGACTCTCGGTCAACCGGAATGTAACAGAGTCACCTAAGCATGACCTCAACAACCATGAACGAACTATGGATGCCTTAGCTGAATTGTATTCGAGTCTCAAAGAGGACGATATGTTTTATGGCTTATGGAGACGTCGTAGTACCTATACTGAGACAAATGTTGCTGTATCCTATGAACAATGCGGTATGTGGGCTAAGGCTCAAACAATGTATGAAAATGCTCAGATCAAGGCGCGTAGTGGTGTTTTGCCTTTCACAGAATCAGAATACATGCTCTGGGAAGATCATTGGATTTCTTGTACTCAAAAACTTCAGCAATGGGATATTCTTGCCGATCTTGCAAAGCACGATGGAAACAGCCAATTGCTAATTGAATGTGCCTGGAGATTAAGCGATTGGGCTACAGAACGTGAGAGCTTAGAACAAACGATAAACAGCATTCCTGATATCCAAACTCCTCGACTCAAGGCAATGAAAGGCTTTTTAGCTCTGATTAAATCTCAAGCATTAGATGATCGATTAGCTGAATTTACTCGAGTCTGCGAAGAAGGGTTGCAGATGTCGCTTCATAACTGGCATTCATTGCCTCCCGTTGTCTCTCAAAGCCACATGGATCTACTTATTGTATTTCAGCAATACCTTGAATTACATGAAGCAAGTCAAATATTCATGATTTTGGCTAATACCAATGCACAAACATTAGAGCAACAATCCACTAACCTACGTAGTATTTTGGGTACTTGGCGTGAACGTCTACCAAACGCTTGGGATGATATTAATGTATGGAGTGATATTGTCGCTTGGCGGCAGCATGTGTTCAACGCAATCAACAGGGTCTGCCTACCTTTACTGCCTGTAGTACCAAATCCAATGAACATGATCAACAGTCAAGCCAACACCGCTGCTGCCTATCGCGGTTATCACGAAACTGCTTGGATTATCAATCAATTTGGTCATATTGCCAGAAAACACCATCTTCCGGATGTTTGTATAAGCCAATTGACCAAAATTTATACCTTGCCAAATATCGAGATCCAAGAAGCCTACACGAAGCTCCGTGAGCAGGCTAAATGTTACTACAAAAATCCTGCTGAGCTAACTGCTGGTCTTGACCTGATCAACAACACAAATCTTGGTTATTTTAGTCCACAACAAAAAGCTGAATTCTTTACACTCAAGGGCCAATTTCTTGCTAAACTTAATCATAATAATGAGGCAAATGAAGCATTTGTAAATGCTGTTCAAATCGATTTATCACTTCCACGTGCCTGGGCTGAATGGGGAAAGTACAATGACGGGCGATTCAAGGAAAATCCTCATGATTTAAGTTATGCTAACAACGCTGTTAGCTGCTATTTGCAGGCGGCTGGCATCTACAAAAACGCTAAAGCTAGAAAGTACTTCTTGCGCGTACTCTGGCTTTTGAGCTTAGATGATGCCAATGGTACTATTTCTCGAGCCTTTGAAGGTTACAAAGGCGAATGGCCAGTTTGGTATTGGGTTACTTTCATTCCTCAGCTTTTAATGAGTCTTCAGCAAACAGAAGGAAAGCATGCTCGCGCTATTCTGATTCGTATTGCCAAGCAATTCCCTCAGGTAATATTGTATCTTTTTTTTTTTCAAAAACACTGTAGTTAATATATGCCATTTCTTTCTTTTGTCTTAAAGGCATTGCATTTCCAACTTCGAACTGCAAAAGAAGATATGATGAAACGCACGAATGCTGCTGCCGCCGCAGCAAAAGCTTCCAATGCCAACACAGACTTGACTCAGGAGCCAAAAACAAAGAACACAGACTCAACTGGAAATGAAAACGAGAATAAACCAGTTTCTAACGTTGAATCGTCTGACACTACGCAGAAAAGCCAAGAAAAGTCAGAAGATAAAGCAAATAACAAAGATGATATGGAAGTCGATAGTAGTGGCCAGCAAGCAGTGGTTGAATCAGGAGATAAAGATACAGGCGATAGTAATGGTGATATGCCAGTCAAGTTAGAAGAGGGTCCGGATGGAAAGGAAGACAATCCTTCATCTAAGACCTCTGACGAGAATGCAAACGAAGCAAACAGTAATGAGATTAAGCCATCGCCATCCAGCGCAACCACTCCAACTGCTTCTAATTCTAGTACAACACCAACACACCCCTTGGATGAAATCATGGCCATGCTAAAGACAGGTTATCCTTTACTTGCTCTATCCATGGAGACTATGGTTGATCAAATACAACTAAAGTTCAAGCCTCAAGCTGACGAAGATATGTACCGCCTTGTGGTAGCTCTATATAACGAAGGTGCTCAGGTAAAGTCAGAATACAGTGTTTTTGTGTTGGGCATGTATTAACTATTCTTTATTTTCTTGTGATTTCTCTTTATATAGCAATTACTTTCTCGCTTGATGAACCCTAAGGATAACCTTGAATTAACTGGATCGACCATTCATAACATTGCTAGATTTGCAGGTAGTCTATACCCTGGTCACATGAAAACAGCTTTTGTACATGACTTTGCCACAACCAAACTAAATTTGGAAGAGTATGTTGCCAAACTGAGATTATGGCGAGATAAGTTTGAAGCAATGCTTGATGCTAGACCAAGAAAACAAAAGTTAGAAGCATGTAGTCACTATTTGGTGGAATTCCAGCATCAAAAGTTCGATGATGTCGAGATACCAGGACAATATCTCTTGTTGAAGGACAATGCAAACGATTTCCTACGTATTGATCGCTTCTTGCCTGAGATAGAAGTTGTACGCAGTTATGGCAATTGTTTCCGACGACTAACTATCCGTGGTCATGATGGTACACTCCATCCTTTTGTTATTCAGAATCCTGCCGCTCGCCAGTTCCGTCGCGAAGAGCGACTTGTACAATTGTTCCGTATCCTGAATGAAGTGTTGGGGCACAACAAGGACAGTCGTCAGCGCAATCTGAAATTCCATTTGCCTGCAATTGTTCCATTGGCCCCCAATGTTCGAATGGTTCAAGACGATCTCTCTTACTGCACTTTGTATGATATTTACGAAGATCACTGTGATGCAGTGAATATTCATAAAGATGAGCCTCTCATTTTCTTTATTGAGAAAATAAAATCAGGTATCAACAAGGAATCAGATGTAAGTAAGCTTATTGTGCAGACAAGCTTTATGTAACACCATAAACACAATGATGTTAACCTTCCTTCCTTTCTTTCTTTAGTTATCTACCCTCAAGACTGAATTGCTTAATCTTCGAATGGAAATCAATGAAGAAATTACAAAGAAATACGTCCCTTCTAATATCCTAAGCAAGGTATTTGTTACTATTTCTTAGCCTTTTGAAGTCAAAACTAATTCTACTCATTGTAGTATATGCTTCGCACTTTAGATTCTTATACAGAGTACTGGTCACATCGCAAGCAATTCATCTCTCAATATGCAGCAGCCACATTCGCATCATATCTATTTAGCATTGGAAATCGCACACCTCATAAAATGACAGTTTCGCGTCAACAAGGCGATCTATGGATGACTGAACTGCTGCCAGGTAAAGGAGGAGATATAAACATGTTTAGCTACAAAATCTTGCTTACTAATATGCTTCATTCTCGAAATCGACAGGATGGCTTCAGGCTAGTAATACAGAACCCATGCTTGGTAACGGCGAGTCAGTACCTTTTAGATTTACTCCTAATGTTCAAGAATACATAACACCAGTTGGAATCGAAGGCCCCTTTACAAGCTGTTTGATGTCAATTGCTCGTTCTTTAGTTGACCCAGAATTAGATTTGGAAGAGTACCTTAGTCTGTTTGTTAGAGATGAACTTGCAACATGGTATATGTCCAATCACATACCCATCAAGGATACACAAGTACGCAATCAAATACAGTCAAACGTTGGCCAAATTATTGCAAAAGCACGATTTTTGTCTTGCAGTAATGACAATGAAAAGGTAATTGTAAATTTTGAAAGGTATCAACTAGTCTCTAACTCTCTATCATATTGTCAGACTGTTCATACAGATAAGCCAGTTAATCAAAATATCATTGACCTAATCTCGCAGGCTAGTAACCCTCAGAAGCTAGCTCAAATGGAATGCACATGGATGTCTTGGCTGTAAGCCTTGTACAATCTTGCTTTTCTTCTTTGACTCCCTCATTATACCATAATATATATTACATAATAAAGCGAACCATTTATTTACAAGTACAAACAAATAGAATTTACATTAACAAGAATAGAGTTTTTTCTCTCGTAATAACAAAAAGAAGATGAAAAAGATTTACCATTCCTTACGAACGAATTTACGATCATACTTCTGGTTGAATGCGGCCAATTTAACTTGATCACCTTGGTTGACTTGTTGCCATGGTGTTTCATTCTTCTTGTGGTTCCAAACTACATCAGGGCCGCGTGCTTGATGAATTCCCATAAACACAGCTCCAGAGAAGGCTATACCAAGACAAGTGACTAATGGATAGATTTCGGGTTCAACAAAGCCCTTTTTTAAGAATTGAAAGAATTGTCCCATTTTGTAAAAGTGAATTTAAATATACGATAGATTGTGTTATTGAAAAAAGCTGTGAGAAATATAAGAAATGATACGTGTATTTATACTTATTTTTATCGAATAGAATATAGATGACATAAGAACCACATAGGGAAAGATCAAGTCTTTGGTCTATTGGATAGATTTAATGTTTGTTTCAGGATGTAAGATTTATCGTCACGAAGACTGCATGAACAAATAGCAGTGATTTTCTTAAACAAAAAATCGTAAAAATTGCGATGATTTATTTAAACATCCTTCCTGCTTTGTCTTGATCATTACTTTTTTTTTATGGATCGGCAAGTCAACTCGTGTCATATCAAACCCTCTGTCATCACTTGCTGTTAATCAAAAACATTAATCTTTTGAAAAAAAGATAGAAAAGTTCTCAGCTAATGAACTTGAAGAGATTAAACTAAAACATGATTCATATTGTGCCTTTTTTTTGTTAATGCAACCAGTACAAGCCAAAACTTTAAAGAAATTCACTCTAATTAGTGATAGACAAGGGCTATTTCCCGGCAAGGATATAAGCACTTACCTTGCTCTAATTCGATTGGGAAGTAAAAAAAAAGATAAAGCCATTATACTTAAAGAGTATTAACACAATTACGCTTGTACTGTCAATATGCGGCTTTGTGGCAAAATAAACATCACAAACCAACCGTTATGGCCAATTGAAGATAGCCTATATATTAAGTATTTTTTTTTTCAAAATAGAAGCAATGGCTGCATGAATGAGCCAAACTAAATATGGAACTAGATATTTGCTCCGATTCAAGTTGGCACAACTTTGTAAACTCTTTGCTTTAACAAATCCATAAGTGATTGAATACGATTGCCAAACTGTATACATTGAAAGTCATGTATACAATATATCATACATTAAGTTTATTTAATTACTTGTAAAGAGATAAAAGTTATCTGTCGCGTTACGCATATATGGTAGCTAACGAACATGAACTAGACTAAACGAAAAATCCCTGCATGTGCGTTTCTTCTCTATCATACAAGCGATAAGTCTTGGTCAAAATATTTTTCAAATTACAAGATGATTTTATGAAGATCGGTAAACAATCGTTTCAGTATCGCCGCGCTCACAGGAAAAAAAAAAGAATCAAGTTATGAATGACTTCATTTCAATGTCAGTGTAAGATCAACCAGCAAGCATCCATGTGCTTTGATATTACTGCTATGTCCAAGTCGAAAAATTTAAACAGAAACTTGATCAAATGGAACATTATCCTAGGTATGAACAATAATGGAGTCATAAAAGCAAGCAGTTCTTTCAATTGACGTAGTTACATCCTATACATAGTAAACGAGAACTTTACCAATTAAATTAGCATTCGCTATACGTTCTCAAACTCACGAAGTTGCATATACCGTAATGATTCTAGGAAAGGGGCTTGATCTATGACATGGTTTGATATGAGTATCCTATCCATAAAACGAGGGTCATTGTATAAAAAAGAAGAATGCTGCGTAGACTTATATCTCTTTTTTCTTAATATGGTTAGTACTCTGCTTATCATCAATATTCAAGTAATCGATTCAGATTCATTCAATTTACTCTTTTTACTTTATCAAGAATCGAGTGAGGCCTTGTACAGACGAAGCTAGTTTAATAGTTACCAGCAAAGGTAATCAATGACGATTTGTTTGCTTTGATCTACGAGATGAAGGACTATATGCTTGAGCCACATTTTACATCTTCACCAGTTCCTAAGGATCTGGTTTTACTAAACTCATCATAGACCGATTAATATGCAAAGAATGTTTCTCAAGTAATACACTTCTTTCAAGCACTTTTCTTCTTCCTATCTTGCTCGGTCTGATATGATCCGAAGTAGCACTATTATAGTTAAAGACATCAAAGCGAGGCACAGTGAATGATTCCAGAAGTTATTGATTTGGGACATTTGCTGAAAAAGAAAGTATCTGACAGAAAACAAATATGTTGGGCTTATTGTTGTCGTTTGCAAATTTATTGCGAATAATCAAACGGATTTATGGTTCTCCCTTTTCTTTCAAGACTTCTAGAGATATGTTCATTAATTTTCTTCCAAAAAAACAACCTTTCTTTTTTTGGACGGTGACCATTCCATGAAAAATGGAGTTACAAGAGTCTAACTACCATGAGTGAATAGCATTTTGTCTCCTCTCTTATCTTCTCTAAAAATTTATTAAATGAAAAGTCAATATCAACCAAAACCTTCAATTACTCTTAATTTTCAGATAAAACTTAGAAGCTTTTGAGCCATGTTTATGGCATCGTGAAGGATAATCCGTTGAATGCACCTCCAATGAAGCAAACGTGCGCGTCTTGCTGGACTTCTCAACATTACATAATACACTACACAAACGGCCGTTCATATGCACAATAACACCTCAGAAGTTCCGAAAAGAAGAGAAGTCCTCATTTCAAGAAATTTTCTACGGAATATGTTTTAGCCGTGAAGGACATTGTTCTAATGAACAACAAAGAAGGCAGACAAAACATTGTCAAGTCGATTGAAAACATGCTTCATAAGATCCACTGCCTTGACATCTCTAACGTAATTCTTCTTAAAGATTTGCACTATAGGTCTGAAATATAAGACAGGTGATAGAAAAACATTATGCATGACTCTATCAACAACATTACACACACACTTAACAACACAGCTAGTCAAATCGCTGATTTCGTCGTAGGTCAAAGTGGATTTGACTGCCACTTTGCAGTTACTATGCTTCAACGCTTCTTTACAATGCAAACATGTCTTTGTTCTTATTTCCTCTAAAGTACTAAAAGGTCTTATATCTTTATTGGAAGAAGGGCAGATTAGTTGATTGCAATCAACTGTACTGAGACGTTTCTCATAACGACTAGGGCAGCTTTTGGTGTTCTTTTTTGAACCTCATGTCAGTGCCCAGACGATATCAAGATTATACTTGTCAAATGTATTTTCCAGGCCCTTACGTGGCTCAATAATAAATCTTTCAAAATGTTTGTCATCTGGAAACTAATTATTAAAACGATGTTTTCTTTCAATACTCTTTATCTGTCAACTAAATCATAATTTGAGTGCGCTTTGTTGTAATATAAGAAGCACGAAAAAGTGTAAAATGTAATTTGTACCTTTATGACCTGATTGGTACTATTCAAACTCTAGGTACACAGGTTTGATTACACAGGTTTTATAAATCTATCAGAGTTTGGACTTTTAAACAATTAAGGTGGTTGCTGCAGATTTGTATCCATATCAAATACTGGGAGTTATGAAAGACACAAGGACTAGGGATGATTATTTGAGGGACATGAAATCGTTCAACTTAGAAGGCGCAGTAGATAACCAGAAGATCCTGGCTCATTGTAGAATTGGTACAGGATAGTTATTTGTTTGTTGATCTTATACAGGATGAATAAATGATGGCATAAGAGGAAAGGCTGTTTCAGATTATCTTGACAAGGGTTTTGTATAATAGGTCGAGGAGAATAGTTTCTAGAAGAACTTATAAACATACGGCTATATTCAAATGCGTGGAGGAGGAAGGACAAGGAATCATTTTTCATATAGAGCTACAGGAGGATTAAAAAGGTGCATATTATGTTGAGCATAAGGTCAAATAAACTTTGTATACCATCAAACCACTATGTGTGCCATCTGAAAGCAAGCATGGATGTAAAAGCAAAATTTCAAACCTCAAAGTTTTAATAGTATTGACTGGGTGTATCTTACACTGGTATTTTCAACACAAACTCACACTTCTTGACTAGAATAAAGGCATAACAAAGTGCCTGTTGTTGTTATAAATCAGCTTCTTGTCCTTTATTGTTAACATTGTCATTTTACTGACATGTTGGGGCAGAATTGTTTGAGATTGGTTCTTGAGCATATTTTTCGAGGAAAAAGAAAAAGGAATTGATAAAATCCGACTTATAGCAATACATCATAAATATTTTGTCCCTTTTTTACTCTGAAGCGGGTATTTGATTAACATTTCTGCTAAATATTTGTCATCAGTTCACAAGAGGAAAAACGCAAGTTTTCCTGAAGGGCGTCTTATTTCGACCAGGTCAGAATAACATGATATAGCTCAAGAATTGATTTCTGCCAAGCTTCATCAAGAAAAGTCAATCATGTTTTATTTTAAGAAGTTCATTTTTGTTCACTGGTATCGTCTTTTGTCTCTTTTTTTTTTTCTTAATTATATTTATTTTCTTTTAGTGTGCTGATTCAAATCACTAGTAAAAAAACATTCGCAATACACGATATATATATATCAAACTAACTCAGAAGATTCAGTTGCCCATTCACTTATAGATGTGGAATAGAATAGAACAGAATAGTATTGGACAGAAGATTATGATTATAGTAGTTTAGAGGCATTTATGAGATAAAGGTGTATAGTTTTATTAATTCGGAAATAGATTTACTACATATATCTATTCTATCATCTTTTTTTGCCAGCCTTTGGTTTCATTTCTGCCGAGAGAAGTTACTTACGAGAGTAGCCGCGTGAAGGCATCTGGTCTATACTCTCTACACTTACCTTAAATTCCTCGAGTATCTACCTTCCCGTGGAAGCTACAAACAAGAAACGATTAAGTATAAAAAAAAAGGAAGGCTAGATCCCATGACAAAAAACAAGAAGGCTTGACATCAGGAAGAGGAGGGGAAGAACTAAGGAACTCGGCTAAATTTGGACCTTGGTAAACAAAGCAACTAAGGAGCTAAGGAATTAAGGTGGCCAGACACTAGATGAGAACCAAAAGAGAGAACCAAAGGACCCAAGTAGTCATAGAACCAAAAGAACCAAAAGAGAACCTTAGAACCAAAGAACCTTAGAGGCAGAGCACCAAAGAGCCAAAGTGCAGAAGAACCAAAGAACCCCAAAGGTTGAAATAAGAGAGGGAGACATATAATGAAAGAAGGGAAGTGGTGAATGTATGAGTAGAAGAAACAAAGAGTGAAAGAATCAAGCTTTTTTTTATAGTCTGTTATAGACATTTTTCAGCTTAGCTATTGCTTTCATCACATGCAGCATACATTGTCACCCTATCAACCAATCGCTTCTCTTCCTCTCTATCTTTTTTTTTACCACACATTCTCTCTTTCTTTCTCTTTCTCCTTCAAACGTTTCATGCACTTGTTACACTTGAGCTATCAAAAGTCGAGGGCTTCCTCTTTAACTCCCCCCTTCTTCCCTATCGCTTTGGGATTGTTAGATCGATCTTTATACAGACATAACTGTGTAATTCTGTATAACACCATTAGCCTTTTTTTTTCTTTTGGTAATGGTTTGGTTTCAGTTCTCCTTAATAGCAAAAGATAACATGTTTGTTGGGAATTACAGACAAGGGTAGGATAGAGAGATGCGGCGCTGATATAGCGTCTTTTCTTTTACCTCACACTACAAACAAGAAAAGAAGACGATAGGTAAAAGAAAAAGGACAAGAAAGAACAAGAAGAACAATAGGGAGAAACAAAATTTTCAAAGCAATCACGTGAAAATTACACTAAACTTTACTTTTGCTTTTCCTCACTTTGCAAAAAACCGCGTTTTTTACCTTCGTTTTGTCACTATATGTGAATAGCACAATCCATACACGTACCTTCTATTTAGTACGCTCTCGATCAACAAATAGTTGCCTATTCTTTTTTTCTTTTCTTTTAATAATGAGGATAGTAAAACTCTATTTGTTTATGGTTACCTACTAATTGGATTTCCTTTCTAAGCAACATCCTCCAAATCATCACTTGACATCTCTCTATCTCTATCTCTATTTCTATTTCTTTTTATTTCTTCTTTTCTTCGAGTGCAACGAGTGTATACCAAAAACCTACAGTTCTATATCACTACATGCCAGTTAGGCGTCATTTGTCTATCGATAAGGCATGACTCATGTCAATGCGATAACTAAATTAGTAAACGAAAGAAAAAAAAAGAAAGAAAGGAAAGAAGAGAGAAAGAGACAAATCAGGCTACGCTTGCTCTAACATATCCGTGCATGTTTATTGTACTGTTGATAACTAGACAAAAGGAGAGGATATGAAAAGCTTGCGAGCAAAGGAATAACGAGAAGAGAGTGAAGAGCTTCTTTAGTGACAGTGATGGTCAGATTAGAATGTTAGTCTGTTGTGTATATGTTTTTTGTTAATGCTTTCGCAATGTCAACACAGCTGTTGGCCAAGAAACTAGCGCTGGCTGTACCAAACCAAACAGGATGAACAGCGAATCTCACTTTTTTGGTGGTAGTTCATCTTCATATTACTCCTTGCATTCAGAATTAGCCAAAGTATACAGTATTAGCGGACGAAAATTGACATGACATTTACAACTGCCAACGGTATTGAAGTTGCCCTGTGCAAGTTTAAGAAGAACGTTGAAAGAAATAAATTGGCCGAGCAACAAGGCAAATGCTGTCGCTTGAACGTCTTTCTGCTTGAATATTCAGAGCCCATCAACATAAGCGATAGAGTGATCACAACGATTTGGAGTGGTATGTGATTGTAGTACTTTGCTAACACTTGATGCCTAAAATGCTTGCCTTCAGGCTGTCGAGGCAAGATTATTGCCATTGAAAAAGGTACGGGTAACATCTGTCTTGTCTATCACATCGACAATGCAGAGGCTCCGACTAATTGAATACTTTTGGATGACATACTCGTCTAAGGCATGGTAAATTGTGCCAATGAAAAGCTAGTATCTTTCTTTACTTGATCAATACCGATAGTAGCAATCGTTGTATTCTTGCCCCGTGAAATTTTCTGACAAGGTCAAAGTAAACACCATTTACTTAAGCCCTATCACAAAGAAAAGAGATGAGCTTACTGCTTTGTTTACACCAAAGCTACAAATCAGAAAGCGATGAAGAAGCAGTGACTGAACAAAGTAAATTGTTCTTTTTTCTTTTGTATAATTGGCAGATCAAGATAAAGCGATATTCACGATAATCGCTTTAACTTGCCAGTAAAACAAAATATAAATGACAATTGAAATTGATTTCAGGATCAAGTTTATGGTATCCACATATCTGCTCGAATGTATAGCTAGATAGTTATAGTGTGATACATACTGCCTATGATCATTCTTCTTAAAGCTTAGTAATTGACGCTCAAACACCAACTATAACTAATCCTAGATAAACTATTTGTATAAGCCTGACCAACTTCACACTATAATGATATTTCAATACTTTCATGCATAACATCTGAGACAGCTTTTTTCAGGCACCGAGTTTGCTAGGCTAAGTAAAAGTTAAAGTGTCATGCATATAGCGTGTATATGAATTCTTGATTCACGATTGAGAGTGTTCATTTGAGAGGATTCGTTATCGCATCCTATGTCAAGACAAAAACAGAAGCAAGACTGCTCAGAAAGATTGACTCTGTATTTATCACCCTTTGCTTGTCTGATTTTATTTATTCAGGCAGACATATATATGTATATATCTATGCTCTGCAAAATCTGTGCCAAAAAGCAGTTCACAATAACATTGGCTTGTAAAGAAACCAACACTGCCAAATAGCAGGGTCTTGGATCAATTTTATGAAGATACTCATTTTACTAGAGACCATAACATTTTTCCAGGCTCTATCTTCTATCTGGAGTTTTTATGTATGCAACTTTCAAACAACATAGGTACACTGCTAATCATCTAGTGCGCCATCCTTCTTAGCGTAGGTTTTGCGAAAGGCTTTGATCACCTAGCTTCATTTCGTTCTTTGCTTGAACTTTTTGAAGATGTTCCCTTCACACTTGTGCTTTTCTTTAGTCGCCGTCATGTATAGAAGATTAGATCAGGTGTTGCAATTTGGTATCATATCTTCTAGTAACAGTATTGGTATGGCTCTTGATAGTGTCACTGGTATAGGGCTCATCAGTATACCTACCTTTGATCACATTATTGCATGACAATAGTCTATGAGTATCTACTTTGTATTTTTTGTTGCCTGTTGGATCACATCTACGTAGATTTCAAATGACCAAAGAAAAAAAATCAATTGTACGTAAAAATGCAGTTGGTCGAAACGCCTGCTATAGACAAGAACCAAATCTGGGAAGCACCAAAGGAGCTTTATCTTTGTTGTTGTTGTTGTTGTTGTTTGATTTCTCTTTTCATTAAACTGTAAAATGATGCTTTTATCATATTTCAGTGCTTGACCATATCTGACCCCAGGTTCTTTAGCACGAATACCATGCTTATTATTATTCCTAGTGGTGTCCTTGCACTCATTCTGGTAGACAACGCTTTCTATTTGAGTAAAAAAAACCGAAAGAAACCATCTGAATGGCTATTGCTATGTGCACTATATCTATTGTTGGTTTGGGTTTACTTGCTACTATTCTCTCAGGCGGCGCTAAGCTGTTTAGTATATATCTAAGCTGGGGTTGTACGTCTGCTCATGTCCTCGTGTAAGCCCCTACCACAAGTGATATACTCGGATACGTCAACAAGAAAAATCATTTGCATTGGAGATATTACGATCTCATATACACTTGACAACTTTGTTGATCCTATTCTGCTTAACTATAAGAAAGCTCCTCATTAGCTCACCAGTATGGGTGTGTAAATTGCAGCCTATGTGTTTGTCGTTGTCTTAATCCTCTACCAGATGGTTTAGAAGATTTGGCAGATAGTCAAAATGCGAACTTTGTCTACAAGCCTCAAAAAGCATATTTTAATTTGATTTGATATCAACAAACCTCACTCGACAGATGTTGACCGAGTTTTCTAGACCTTGATTTGATGATGTTTGTATTGCACAATGTTTTTTGTAGCTTTTCTCGAAATGTTATTACACTACAGCAATACCCCGCAATAACGGAATTTGGTATGGATGAAAAGTTGCCCGTTGTTGCGAGTATTCTGTCATCTTCTATCACTGCTTAAATCAAGAGAGAACCAACGATATACTGTAAAAAGTTTGTACTTAACGTAAGTGCAATCTCAGGTTTATACGGTATCAAAATCCTGCAACATTGATTCCCTTATTGGGAGGGAGTACTTTACTCATAAGTTGAATGGTTTTTTAGCGCTCAAAGTAATTTTCAAGCCAAAGGATTGCCACTTTTAAATTAAGCGTGCTCTCAAATTATACACTCTTAAATCGAGCGGCTGCTGTATTTTTCTTTCTGTATTGACGTAAAAAGGAAGCCGCGTCGAATTCATTCGACATCAACTATCTGGGAAACGTGTTAGATCACCAAGTGACGGAAGAAGTATTGAATTTGGCAACATCGAAAAAACAATCTGGCTATCGACTAAAGAACAATCTAAAGCGAAATGATCTCTCTTTTTGACAGTATGCGATGCAGCAGATTTGTACTTGTTACGCAGGATATTTATCTCGTTAAACTTGTAAGCCTGTCGAAAAATTGAAATAGATTTGTATCAATACAAACTACTTGAAGTACATTTTTGTAAAAACCTATTTGTCGACATCTTCTTGCATGTAATTGGTCTTCTCTGAACTCCTCCGTATGAGAAGGCTGAGCCTTGAACACCAATCTCTATACATCTAATTTCATGGCTAAGATATTTATAACAATCATCTGCCATAATACCAGTAATAATGGCTTGGAGTCTTCAACAATGGATATGCTTCTCTTCTTATTGGCATCATTTATGACAGAGGCATAACCAGCATTGCTAATAAAAGGCGATACAATAAGTCATATATTTTTAAAGATAATAGAGTCTAGCACTTGCCTCACGTTGACAATAGCAGCGTTTCTTGCGAAAGCTGTAAAATGTTTCCAAGCAGAATACAACCAATGGTTCTCACTCTCGAAAACGGGTAATGTTTCTGAAGAAACAAAAGGGTCCATGATATTTTGCGATGTGCTTCTCAACCAAAATTCCATTGGCTTTTTGTAGCTATAACTGTTGAGTCCTTCGACAACGTCAATAGCATCATCATATATGCTCTATTGTATTTTTTTACCAGTGTGTTTTATAATCAATAAGGGATTAACCTGTTATTCTTTACCTTTCCAACTAGTTTATTCAAGATGCTACTGACATCGAATGGAAGCTCTTCAAGCAGCGCCTTTGAACAGAACTTCTTTGTTTCTTCCATATCTCTATCATGAAGCACTTATTTTCAAACTGGGTCATCAGGGCGAAATATGGATTCATGAGCAACACTGAATTCAACGCTTCATATGGTACAAAGAATCGGTATATGTGGACATTCAAGCATATGCACAGACACTTGTACTCTTCAAGAGGTAGTTTATGGCAAGACAAAGAAAAAAAAGGCCTTCTCGTGGCTTAGAGAACATAAGGATACTTCTAAGAGGATTTGTGGTAAGTTTGAAGCTGATTGGAGACGAGATTCTTTAACGTCTTTCAGAAAAAGAGAGAAAAAAAGAACAAAGACAACAAATGTTCCAATCAAAGTGTTCTCTCTTAAGAAAATAAAAGCCATCAGCGATTTTTTGATGAAACGATTTGCATGAATGATACAGAAATTATACTGTTTGACGAAAGAAAGACAACATTTGTTTGGATGATATCCCGGAATGCTCCTTTGTGCTTCCTCTCCTTAAGAAAAAGACAAGGAATCGTGTATAGTTTGTACCTTAATTGGAAATCAGTAACACGAACAAAGATGGCTGTGTCTTTCAGCTAAGTACAGGCATTTCAAATGTTCAAAATGACCTTTATGATAAAAGAAGGAAAAACTGGAAAACAAATTACCGGTGGCTAAAAGAAATCAAAATACATGTGACAAATTCGTGTTCAACGAGATGTTTTGATAAACTGAAATCGAAGCCATTGTTTCTCCTAAAAGAGGTCCTCACCTTTTTTATGTAATCATTACCAACACGATCTTCTGATAAAATGCCTTTTTTTGGGATTTTCTCGGGTGAAACAGTAAGAAAGAATAAATTACCCGAGCAAAAGAAGAGGAATAGGGCGAATCTTTAATCCCTATTTTAAACAATTTATCTAAAGGCAGAAAGATCGATCACAGTGGTTTTTCTTGCTTTACAAAATCGCCCTGATTGATACTGTATTTCGATTCAAGCAATTTATTTTAAGAGTTAATTTACAGATACTAAAGTATAATATGGATAGAGTTTATTCTTTTGTTTAATGAGTGTTTATGTATTGGAAATATTGACAGAGTAAGAGAGATTGTTGTTGTCAAAAGACAATGTGTGATGAGAAGGCTGCTTTTCCTTAGTGATAAATCTGAATAAAGACAGTAGTTTAGGGGTTGTTATTCGATTGTAAATGGTACTTCTGTAGTCATATAGGATCAAATTAAAAGAAAAAAGAGATGCCTGTTATCAATTGTAGATATGTTCATTCTGTCATGTCTCTATAAGCTTAATCCTATTGAGTGACTTTGTTCTGTTGCCAAGGAGATAATAAAAGAGAAAGAAGTCTTTAAAAGTAACTGATGCTTATTTATTTTTGGAGATTCATTCTTTAGATCAAAGCTATGTGCATCTTGTCTCTTTAAGATTTGATGCAATGAATAGTATGCAGTGTCTGGTTAGTACAATTAAATTTTTTTTATTCTGTGTGCCATCTATTTTCGGAATTGATTATAATTAATCTCAATTTAATAAACAACCAAACCCACCAAATTGACAGGGAGCTCCAATCAACCGTAGTTCAGTAAGGCACATATATGCTTTTTTAAGCTTTCTGCCAAATATAGCAGTATCCCGTTGTCTATATAAACGCCACGTTTTTTTTCTATTTCTTTCTTTCTTTCCTTTTGATTTCTATTCTCTTATTATTCGATTCCGCTTACATGAACTTCAATCGATTGCTCAGTTCTATCAATGGTAGCTCATTTGCCTCCTCATTCAATGCTTCTGTCAACGATTACACTTTCTGTCCAGGCTGTGGTGTAGATGTCTCTCAATTTACTCACGACGACTCTTGTCCCTATGATCGAGCCTAAACAAACTGTATTATTATCCAACCTGTATATAACCACCACCTATGATAGACACATCATCAAATTTATCTTATTTTGGCCATTCAAGCCAATATGTATTCCCCTCATATCTTATTATTATCGATTCCATTCTTTCATACTTATAGACTACTAGAATTATAGACAACTGCATGCAATTATTTTTAACAATAAACAATTTTATGTTTCATACCTTAAACTATTGGTCTGATTTTTTTTAAAAAAAGGGTTATGGTGTTACTTGTACACCCATTTTCGTGTTTGTATCACTGAGAACAAAGCTTCTTCTTTGATTTCCAAGCAATTGCTAAGCAAAATACCAATCCATTGAGTCATTGTTGTTCAGCAATTTGAAAGTGCTTGGTAATGATCACCAAGGGCTACTAAGAAGTGTGGGGTTTGCATCTGTTTCATACATCATTTCCCCCTTTTTTTTTATTTTAGTGCAATCTGAGAAAAACTTTTTTTTTGCAAAGTACGCGTTTTGTTATTTTTAAATTTTCAGCATATCATTGGTGTGATTGAGTCAATTTTATACCACCTCAATTCGGATAGTCCCTCAAAAGAAAAGATGGAATTGATTTTCAATATTCATGATTCTAAAAAAAGAAGGATGGCAAAATGTAGGTAAACAATATCAAACATTTTACTTTAATCATTAGGGGATTTCAATTCTGAATAAATCTTGAAAGTTTCAAGATTTGCTTTTGAAATACTAATGACTGGATGGGAGACATTTTCAAGAAATCATTTCAGGATTTAATCAGAATTGAAAACCCCTAATGATTAAAGTGAAGTGGGGACCTGTTCAGTCCTTTTGATACACTTCATTGCCCCTGAAGGCGATTTCATCGTGGAAGAGATCATAGAAAAAAACAAGTTGATCTTATCAAGCAGTGATTTGAAAGAGCCGACCATAACCGAATAAGGTTACACGGATTTGTCTATGGTCAATGGGAAACTTTACTGGATCAGTCAACTATATATACTTGATTAGGTCTTCAAACTTAGTACAGTGGTTACTCAATTCCAGAGCATAGCCTTTTAGGATAGAAAAGAGCTGACTTGATCACAAGAATAGCAAGATCGCAAAGAATATCAACACTTTCAAATAAAATCGCTGTAGTACGAACAAAAAAAAAGTATAGCTTCAAATAAGCATCTTTGTCTTTTTACAGACATGTTGTATCATAATATTACCTTAGCATACACTACAGCAATCGCTTTATTTGAAAGTGCTGATATTCTTTGCGATCTTGCTATTCTTGTGATCAAGTCAGCTCTTTTCTATCCTAAAAGGCTATGCTCTGGAATTGAGTAACTACTATAATTCCTCTTTTTTATTACCAAATTTGTTGTCTGACATTGGTTTTCTATGATTTATTGTTGGCGGAATTACTAAGTTATGTAATTTGTCAGATCGGTGGACCATACCTGTATTGCAAGTCGCTATGTGTTTTCAAGATAGATGATTGATGCTCAAGTTTGTCGCAGTTTATAAAATATTACTTGTTTAAATCTCTTTTTTTTTAGGCTGATAATTACCTTTGGAGGCACCAAAGTTGGCCCGGTGAAACAGTCACGGATTTGAGACCTCTGTATTAAAAAAATCAAGAAAAATTCCACCCCTTCCCGATCTCTCTCTTTTTTTTTCCCCTAACTATTAACAATAATGTCACTTTTGCATAGAGTTTCAACTAAAGTTGCTTTTCCTTATACCAGAACCATTACTGCTGCTGTAAATAGAAGGCCAAAAGATAGAGTACCTGAAGTTAATTCTCTGTATATAGACACAGCAATATGTTCGTACACATGCTACGGCTGTTTCTGATAACGATAAAAAGCCCTCTCGTCTTGCAGAACTACGCAAGAGACTTAAAGCAGAAGACACAAACGACTTGGATGAATTTATAAATACTGGATCGGAAAAGAAAATGACACACCATGAAGCATTGGAATTACGAGAAACTGTTGTTGAAGCATCCAACAGAATTAAAACAGCCAAATTGTAAGTTCACACATTCAACAGCAATTTTGGCTGGATGAACTAACTTCAATGATACTATTAGAAAGCAACCTCGTTTACCAGAATGGTTAAAAACAGACATTCCCTCAGGAAATAACTTTACCAAGATTAAGAAAGATTTGCGTGGTTTAAAGCTTCACACTGTATGTGAGGAAGCTAGATGCCCCAATATTGGTGATTGTTGGGGTGGTGGTGAACACCAAACTGCTACTGCTACCATCATGTTAATGGGTGATGAATGTACTCGTGGTTGCCGTTTCTGTTCCGTAAAGACAAACAGAGCTCCAAAGCCTTTGGATCCTCATGAACCAGAACATACCTCAGAAGCCATCAGTCGTTGGGGTTTGGATTATGTTGTGTTGACCAGTGTTGATCGTGATGATCTCAAGGATGGTGGTTCAAGTCATTTTGCTGAAACTATCCGCAAGATCAAGCAAAAAGCTCCTCATATCTTGGTCGAATGCTTAACAGGTGATTTTGGTGGTGATTTAACTGGTGTTGAGACTGTTGCTCTATCTGGATTAGATGTATATGCTCACAACATAGAGACAGTAGAAGCCCTGACACCCTACGTGCGCGACCGACGAGCCGGTTTCCGTCAATCAATTAATGTACTCAAACACGCAAAGCAAACAAAGCCTGAATTGATTACAAAGACATCCATTATGCTTGGTTGTGGTGAGACAGATGAGGAAGTATTACATGCTTTGGAGGAGCTCAGAAAGGCTGATGTTGACTGTGTTACCCTCGGTCAATACATGAGACCCACAAAGAGACATATGAAGGTTCATGAATATGTTACACCCGAGAAGTTCAAGTACTGGGAAACAAAGGGTATGGATATGGGGTTCAAGTATGTTGCTAGTGGTCCCTTGGTCAGATCTAGTTACAAGGCCGGTGAGTTTTATATCAGTAACATCCTGAAGAAGCGCAAGGGATTGCCTATTTCTCCTGAACAACAAGCGTCCATTACTGAATCAACAACATCTGAAAAGACATCATTGTAATCGCATTTTTTTTTTACTTCACATCTTATTTTTTGACATTCATTATTGTATAAAGCTTATAATAAATAAAAAGCAGCTCCCACTTCTTTTTTATTCTTTTTTCTTTATTACAAGTAAGATTTTCACCTTTTAGACGCATTAACAGAGCCTTTTCTTTTACTATGCAACCATATTTAAACATGCATAGTAAGCATCAAGAAAGGCAGAACATGGAAATGACTGTTCATCTGAAACTAATGAACCAACAAAAGTTTGCTGACAAATCTCTTTTATTTTTAAAAAAGCATCTTCTTGACCACTCGCTAAATGCTTTTATTTGATTCTCTCTCGGCGAGGCCCTCTAGTATGAGAAAACACACCTCAGCCTTTCTATGCATGATACATACTCTTGTATTGATGAGATCTTTCTAATGAACAACAACTGTGCAGGACATGTACGCTTGTACTGGATAGACCTTTTCTGTGTGTGTACTCTATCACGAAACTAATATCTTTTTATCTTTAGACTTTTTTTTCTACATATTACTTGGCAGTGTAGAAAGATGATCATAGCCTAAAACCGTTTACTGCCTAGTTTTGTGAATTCCTTGTTTTTGACAACTCAAGTCGTACAAGATTACGCTGGTAGACTGAGTAGTGTTCCTGGTGATGCTTGGAAAAATCACTTTAAACCAGATCCGATTGATTCAACAAGACATTTGTTGAAACTGAAGCAACAAGGCGAGTTTTCAGTATAGCAATAAGCAAGCGCTCTATTCTCCTGAGCATTCATATCTACACCTAAGCTCATCAAACTCTTGTCAGAAGATTTTCGCCATGTCTTGCATAAATAATTTTTTTGTATAGTATTTGGTAGGGCCGCCTTTGGCATCAATAATAGCCTGGCACCTATCCTTCACATTGACAATAAGACAAACGAAAATATTGTTGCTGATCGCGATCCATACTTGTAAGAGAAGCTCCTTCAATTGGGTAGCATTCCGTGTCATATGGTGTCTGCTTTCAACTCTCGACTCAAGAGCCCTTACCAAAGGCGCTTAATGAGGTTTAAGTCTGAGCTCTGTGTAGGTCATTACTCAAATCGCCTGAATATATGCCTTGTCTTCCGGGCAACGAGAAGTGGCAACAGTACGGCATGTAGCGCTATCTTCTTGAAAGATGAAGGTACCCTCTTCTTTGGCTTGAAGACTCAAAAGCCAAGGCTGAAGATGTTCATCCTTAGTTTGAGTGTACTGCACATGATTTAGCTTGTTAGTAGGGAATACAGGTTTCTCCTAGTAAATCCTGCTTGCTGTCTAATAAATCTAAGACCTGACAAAAACCCTCATATGTCTAGTCTTTGCGTCCGTTGGAAGGATCACATTTAGTAATATTTGCGCCTTTGGATATTTCGAAATTAAAGGGGCTCTGGATGATTGACAAGAGGTTTATTAAAGCCATCAAATATCTTGTTTTTCTAGTTTTTTTTTTTGGGTAAGAACATAATGGGAATTCCCTTAGACTGAAGTCAATGATAAACTAACATCAAGTTCTTTGGTATAAGCAACCTTGTAAGAATTAGACTAGATAAATTTCCCTATTCTTTCTTTTGGCTATCGAAAGACATACAACCCATTTTAGAGCACTTCTTCTTTATCAGCTCTTTTAATCGGTACTATTGATCAATCCCATAGCTTTACACCTATAACAATAATAGTGTCAATAAAAACATAAACTACCATCGTTGAAGATACATGAAAAGCTGTAGCTTACGTATAGTGTCTCCGACGTAGACAATAAAAGGGATTGCAATTTTAGAATTTCTATGTTTAATCTACAAGCGCGACACTAAATACTAGCAAGTATGCTACAAGGTCACCAAGGGCAGGACAAGATAAAGCTTTCTCTTAGAAAAATCTCTAATTTGTTTTACTATATTCAGCATGTCGAGAAGGAGGAGAATACTAATGCATGGTTCAAACTTAAAAAGACAAAATAACAAAACATAGGATAAAGAAAAAAACAACAAAGCAAGAAAGAATTTATTCACTGTTGCTTTTTTTTACGGGGAGAGCAACAGTAGGCTTCTAGAGCTTTTTAAAGGTACAGTCTTCGCCAGAAGCTGTCTTTCTTCTTTTGCCAATTGAAGCTGCAGCTTCATCAACCAAACTCTATTTGAATTGTGTATCAATAAATGGAAATACTTAAGAACATTAGTTTGTGCATGTATCTTCAGCCAACAGAAAGAAAGAACGGTATCAAGCAGAATGCCTAGATCGGCTTTCCCGCGCAGCAAGGAAAACTCCTCCAACTCCAGGAAAGTGTAAATGCCGTGGCTATTTACTTCAGCGGCAAAGAGGTCACCACCAAACCATCCACAAGTAACCCAAAACATTTTGAAGACTGAACTCCCAAAAGAGCTTGGTTGTCGATTGATCTCTTCATCTCCAAGGCAAGCTTTGAGCGGTCGCTCAGCGATTGAGTGATTGCACGCCCTGGCTTCTTCACTTCAACGCAAAGAAGGCCAAAATCTTCACCTTCAAAGGGGCAGAATATATGGAAATCGGGATTTGCCGTATCTATGGTTCTGCTTGATCTCTTGGTTGCTGATGAAGCTGTAACTTTCATCTTTCCCTTGTTGTTGATCTTATAGTTGCTGCTGCTACTGCAAGGGATAATACCATATGACCGAGTATAGTCATACTGCTTGTCTTGAAAAAAGATATAATCCAAGAAAGGATATAGATGCTGGTCGATAAATACTTCTTCTGTTCGACAGTCTTTCTTCCAGTTTTTGAGCTTACTCAAAACAACAGCAAGCACATGAGACAAAGCATCTTCTTCCTTCTTCTTGGACCTTTTGGCCTTTTTGATCATCAAGTAGATCTGGTAGTCAACATCTTCGTCTTGATCATCTTCATCTTCATCAGCATCTTCGCTTTCCTTGGCCTCCCAAGCTTTCTTGACGTTCAAGAACATCACAAGGATGTCTTGTTGGAAGCGTGCCTTTCTTGTCGTTGGCATCAACTCAGCCCTCATCATCTTCAAGCATTGGTCTCTTGACCCAAACGCGAAATCTCTTGTGCTCAAGGGCACCTCCAAGACGAACGACAGCAGCAGGTAACAAAATTCGGTTACAAAACCTCCTCTTTTCTTTTGTTCAATTGTCGAACTTCTTTTCTGGTAGAACAGTTCAACCACGTCATCTTGACCAACCAGCCATTCTCCTTCTATGGGCTCTTCAACGACTTCTTCTCCTTCGACGGAGCACAAGACCTTTCTTACTGTCTATGTAAAGAAAATAGTTGATCTGGATACTTGCCTTGGCTTCTTCTCCTTCCATCTGTAAGTAGGACACAAAAAAGAAGGTTAGAGGTGGTTGTGTGAATGTAGAGAAGCAACTTACATGCTTCTTCCAAGCCTTTTGGGCATATCCTTTTTTGTGTTTAATGCCACCTGATTGGGCGTACTTTGTGAGGAGTGAAAAAGATCACCAAAAGGATCTTGGCTGTGCTTTGCGATGAAGCCTTCGAAAGAAGGTCCATCGTCTTCTGCTAAGCAGAAATTGCCATATTTCGTTATAGCAGACAAGGAAGATTCCACAATAGTAGATTAAATAAAGAAGGATCGCGTAATCTTTTCTAAAAAGTTGAGTCTACCACATCAAAAAGTTGTCGTATTATAAAGAAACGCGTTCTTTTTCTAAGAGTTCTTCAATGTGAACTGAAATAAGCTGCGGATTTTTAAAAATCAAATTTAATGAGTACCTTAAACCATGAAGAATGTTATGCATTAACGGAGTTGTACCACAAGAGAGCTAATACCTTTGCATAAAAGCATCCCGATGCCATCACAGAACCCAAACCAAACTTGTGGGTACCCTTAATGTGCCTCTCCTCGTATCTTTCTCCATCCTTTCTAATCACTCTAGTTCCAACACTAGCACTCTTTAGAGTGAACTTGGCCTCATCAGACCAAACTACCTTGTTCCAGTCATCTTTTGTCCAGTTAAGCCTTTCTTTGACCCAGGCCAAACGTGAGTCTTTATGTCTGGGCTCCAGAACTGGCTTCTTTGCTGCGACACATGATTTGAAGTTCATACGAGTCAAAGTTACTCGAAAAGCGAACAAAGAGACCTTCTTGCCAGAACTCAAAAAGTGACGATGTTGAGCCCTAATTGATTGAGTAGGTCGACGACGAATGCTTGTCTCAATCAAATTCAAATCAGTTCAAGAAAGAAGTCTTTTTCTCCCACTTGAAGTTTTAGGAAGAGTGGTCTTTGTTTGCTGAAGTCTTTTATATGCTAATCGTACAGTTGATTCAGGAAGGTCAAGATCTCTGGCGATCTGAGCACTGTTACTTTGATACACAAAAGCGTCGGCTAATCTAACATACTCATATTCAGAAAAATGTTTTTTTTTTTGGCTTCTTTACATACGGGAGTAGCTGGAGAAGTGTTCTTTTTAGTATGCTTTTTTTTAAGAAAAGAGTGAAAAGAAGACTAACAGAACAACAATGGGTTATGTGTTCAAGTAACGGAGTTTGTAAATCCGCAGCTTATTTCAATTCACATTGTATTTGTTGCAAGTATTCGGGGGTTCAAAACTACAAAGTTATAATCAACAATTGATTCATTGTCTGCGCAGATACATTGTCAAAATGGTTCATTGTTGCGACTGTTTATTAGCGTGGCTGAATGATTTTGATATATTAGACGTCAAAGGAAAAGGGAGAACTATAAGATATCAGGTTCGAAGAAGAAAAAAGCGTTCTGCGAGGCGACTATCGACCTGCTAGCGAGCTTGTCGAAGAACTGTAAAATAAATAAAGGCAGCAGTCGTTGAAGATAAAGAGCCAGTGAGAGAGCCACACTTCTGACAAGAGAAGCAAACGAAAGAATGAATTGCAAAGATAAGCATCAGACTGATAAACAACTTATAAAAAAGCAAAGATTAGAGCTTGTTTGATATAGATCACTAATTATTACCGATGCATCTCATTACCAATGAGCTGTTCATCTTTCTCAAAGCAAAATGTTTAAGTACAAAGTCAACAGGAAAAACGACAACAAGAACGAATGTACAAAACAAAAGAATTTTTTGACAATGAGAAGAAACATTAGGATTTTCTGCGAGTTGAATTATTGATTCAAGCTATTAGATGACCTATCAGCTACAATGGCTGATCTTGAAAGGCACCTTGCATAATAGCAACAGTATCAGCATCAATTCAAGAAACAGTGACACAAGTCAAAGAGACGCTAGATGCGTATCCGACATCAACAATAGAGAATAGACTGAATAGCGAGATAGTATATTAGGAAGAGAAGATATAGGGAAGGATAGAATCAGTAAGCAAGTTTCTGAAGAGAGATGTACTATACACGCAAAGAGTAGCAGGTGATTCATCATCATCATAAATTAAGAAAGTATTAGCCAACTGGTAAGGTTTGGTCACACGCAATTTGGAACAGGAATTATTAAACAGAGCAGGACAAGACAGACAGCATGATCATGAAAATACTTAATTGATCTGTCTTCGTCTATAGATAGCTCTTTTCTCTGATGTATAATCTTATTTCTCAAGTAAGTGGTCATACAACAATTGAGATATCCTGTAGATACTCATTAGATAGCACAGTGAAGTAGATTAGTATCAGCTTGAGAGATAGACAGCAATAGATTTTACACGCTAGATAAGCAAATCATCTTTGATGCTTTTTGAAAACTAATCAAAAGGATCGTTTACGAGCTAATCGTTCAGAATACAATGACAAGTACGACAGTAGCTGAAGTGGTTGCTAATAGTGACAAGTAATTATGAGTTCAGAAGGATTAGATCAAGTTGTGTTGAGAGACTTTGCATTTGCTAAAGACGTCACATACAAGTATGGCTGTAGAAAAGAGCGATAATGGTGATTGACAGAATCGGCAACCGTTGTGGTATTGCAGGAATTATTTCATTGCAGCAGTATTTCTTTAGCAAAGATGATTTGCATTGATAGAAAACACCGATCTCTTAAGTGGTAGGCTAAATTCTACGCTTATGAGACAATTGGCCCAGGAGCGGGCTTTTTGACCCGTTAAAGCCCCCGCTCGTCAGCCAAATTATTTGTTTGCCCACAGCCCACAGATGTGTCAAAAATCCCTCTGGTGGGTCAATTGCCCCACAAGCAGGCCAAAATATTCTTTCGTAGAAAAACATTGATTGGTTGGTTTTGTATTACAGAACGCTCATTCTTACTAAATAGGAACCAACTGTATTTCGTTGGGCCTTGTTTCCAATAGAGTAATTCAAGACAAAACTAATAGAATGTGCGGTGTTCTTAATTTTTACGATAAGAGGTACCATCAAATAAATGCTCAGTTATACACGTTATAAGAAAATGATAGGTCTAGTTGGCTAATGATGAGCGGATTGAATGACCTATTTACTAACGCTTCAAATGATTAGAAAGCAGAATTACTTTGTCTCTCTCTCTTTTTTTTTTTGCGTTTTCTATAATTCTGTACTAATCAATTCAAATCTCTTTTGAGAGAGCCGATCCCCAACTTATCAAAACCTTATGTTATGACATCGGATAATGCTTTCGAATACATATCTTTTACACGTCAGAAAGAAATCGATAGTTTGTGTAACAAACTATCTCAGAATTTAACCTTCTTTTGCTTGGTTTCATACAAAGGAACTGGCAAAAACTGATGGGAATGAAAGGAACTTTAAGAGATTAACATGATCTACAATTAGTATCCATCTCAATATGATATAGAGAATAACTTAAAGTGGTAGCAGGGGCTCTGCTCAAGCCCAAAAGAGCAGTGATTGTTCAATTCAGATGACAAAGAAAAAAAAAGTTTGTGAATTATTCACTTAAATGCTGACTTATCTTTTTCTCCACACTTTTTTTTTACTCCTTTTCTTTCCTTGTATATAATCTATTTATTTGAGCATGGCTGAAGCTTCAGTACAATCCAATCTCCCAGTTCTACCTGATTTCGAGCAACTTTCTGATAGAGTTTGGAGAGTAATGGGTCTGAATCCTGGAGTATTTACCCTTCAAGGTTGGAGATGATTAAAAAAAAAAAAGGAAGTTAATTGATCAAAAAACTTATCTATCTTCATCAAACAGGAACAAATACTTATCTTGTTGGTCTTGGTCAACGTAAAGTATTGATTGATTGTGGTGATGGACACCCAGGTTATGTGCCACTTCTTATTAGATCTCTTCAATCGATTCATCCCAATGCCTATATATCTGACATCTTGATATCTCATGGCCACAAGGATCATTGGGGCGGCTTGAATGACATTTTGACATCCGAACTGAACAAAAACCGAAAAATACAGGTACACAAGTATCCTCTCAGCGAAGATGCACGGCTCTTGAAATACATGACAACATTTCCGACTTCAGCTGAATTGATTGATCTCAAAGATGGTCAGCTTTTTGAAATAGATCAAGATACACATGTGCGCGTGATGCATACGCCTGGTCATTGCGAAGACCATTGCTCTTTCTATCTTGAGCAAGAGAAAGTACTGTTCACTGCAGACTGTATTCTTGGCCATGGCTCGGTTGCATTTGACGATCTCAAGGAATACATGAACAGTCTGCAGCACATTAGAAACCTCAATCCAAGCCGTCTTTATCCAGGCCATGGACAGGTTGTAGAAGACAGCTTGCAGAAAATAGACCAATATTTCTCGATGCGATTAGCCAAAGAAAAACTTATTATAGACACAATGATTCAAAACAAAGATACCCCTATGTCTGCATACAATATAGTAGAAGCAACAAGCAACAATGCAAAAAAGAAACTCGAAGGCTACATTCTCATTTCAGCAGCTATAGTCGTTGGACTCCACCTCATCAAATTGTTTTCTGATGGTAAAGCAGAATTGGTTTATCCAGAGAGATTTGTGAAAGCTAAGGGAATTGATCCATACAATTCTGCTAATGTTGTGGATGTTTTGCACGAGAAGTGGAGATATATTGGTGATATACATACCATCAGTAAATTGTAATAATGAAAGGATTATGTATTACAGATTTAAATTGAACAAATTCTATTTTTTTTTTATTAAATTGGTTTCTATATAATGCAAAAAACAGATGATAATGAAGTTAAACAAGTGTATAAATTATCGCAAATAAGATTTTGATTGCAGTTGATGATGTTGATATATGTGTATATGTGTGTGTATGTATGTGTGTCATATGCACACCTAATGCTCTTAGTCACTTTCAGTGTCAGGCTCCTTGGTGCCACCTTCAATCAACCACTTGAGATGACGAGCACGACGACGTTCTTCTTGAAGCTTCAATTCGTTTCTGGTCTTCTTCTTTTTCTTTGAAATCTTGGCCTTGACCTTTTCTTCATCAATCTTGGTTTCATCTTCAACAGCAGAGACACCACTCTTGTAAAGTTTACCAGCAACCAACTTCCAACTTTCAGGACACAAAGCTTCAACAAATTCAGTACTGTGAGAAATCATAACGACAGCACCTTCCCACTTGCGAATGGCAGTAGCAAGACCACCCAAGGCTTCACGATCCAAGAAGTTAGTAGGTTCATCAAGAACCAACATGTGACAGTTGTTCCACATAGCAGCAGCAATGACAACCTTGACTTTTTGACCACCAGAAAGAGCACCCATCTTAGTGTATTGAGCAATATCAGGATCAAGACCAATATCGGCAAAGTGTTGACGAATGTGGGGCATGCTTAGTTCACGGTACAAGAGACCTTCGCGAGAAGCTTCCTTGTCATCGAATTGTTGGACCAACTTCTGGAAACCCAATTCAAGCAACTTTTCACGAGAGAACCAGCTGTTAAACTTGTGAAGCTTGTTCTTCCACTTAATTTCATATTGAAATGTCTTCTTGAGCTTAGTACGACCCAACAAAGCCTCAATTTGACGTTCTTCACCGTTGACAGAGATCATTTTTTCCATTTGAGCCTTTTCTTCATCAGACCAGACACGAGTTTCCTTCTCAGCTACTTCCTTATCTTCACCAGTAGAGTAACGCCATTGCAGGTAATCAGTGGGTGTCTTTTCAAGATGTTGTTCCAAGTGATGGAAAGCATGTTGAGCAACGTAACCAATACGGAGAGCAGGGTGACGCCAGACAACACCAGTTTGAGGAATGGTTTCACCAGTCAAGAGCTTGATCATGGTGGACTTACCAGCACCGTTGGGACCAACGACAGCTACACGAGATGAAAGAGAGAGGGAAGCACTAGCATTCATGAGTGAGGGGTTCTTGTTGCCAGGATAGGTATAAGTACAGTCAGTCATCTTGAGAATGGCTTTAGTGTTGGATCTGACACCTTGCAATACAGAGGGCTTAGGGAAAGTAAATTCAACTGTAGAAGCATCCAATGTGTAGTATGTACGAGCAGCAGGGTAGACCTCGACAAAAGCAGACAGGTTACCATGGTACAAACGGAGCTTCTTCTTTTCATAGTGAAGGATTTGAGTACAAACGTTATCCAAGAAGCCAGAGTCGTGAGAAACAATAAGACAGGTAACTTGAGACTGAGCGTTCAAATAGTCTTCAAGCCATTTAATGTTATCAACATCCAAGTGGTTAGTAGGTTCATCCAACAAGAGAATATCAGCCTTGGTAAGAATAGCACGAGCAAGTTCAAGCTTCATCTTCCAACCACCAGAAAGAGCAGAGGCAGACATATCCAAACGAGCATCATCAAAACCAACGGTACGAAGAGACTTTTCAATTTCTTCACGAGGCAAGTCCTTTAATGAAGGATCAGCAGCAACATAGTCAACAATCTTCAAGGAAGTGTCAGCAGCATTAGAGTTGTAGTCAACCAAAGCAGTACGGACTTGATCCTTTGAGGGGAAGCCTTCGACTTTACCGTTGTGGATGGCATTCATCAATGTACTCTTACCAGCACCGTTTTGACCACAAAGACCATAACGTTGACCACGATGCAACTTGAGACGAGTGTGACTCAACAGAAGACGGGTACCATAAGCAAGAGAGAAGTCTTGAACATTACAAATTTCTTCGCCTTCTTGTTCATCAATAGCACTATCATCTACTTCAGGGTTACGCTTCTTGTACAAATCATGAATTTCGTTATAAGCACCGTCAATCACGACGCCAATATCAGACTTCATGATAAAAGCCTTCAAGTAAGGTGTGAATGTGCTAGTCCAAGTGTCTTTTACGAAAGCCTCTTGGCGAGCAAGATCAGCAGCCATAACACCAAGGTAGGTGATGAAAGGAAGGAAGAAAGAGTCAAGGAAACCTTGAACCTTAGTAGCGGCCTTCTTGAAAGCAGCAGTAGCTTCTTCGATGGAAACATCAGTAGCGTCAGCAGGCTTTTCATTGGCACCACCAGCAGCAATCAATGTTTGCTTAGCCTTGTTAGCAAGAACACGGATTTCAGGGAAGGCAGCAGTTTCGGCTTGACGATCAATACCAGGATACAACTGAGGCAAAAATTGAGCGGCAGTACGAGGATCACGAACGAGCTTACACAAATTGTCAGTAATCACAACAGTTTGACGTAAAAGAGTGGTGGAACGTTCATTCAAGGCACGAGTCAAGAGGGGCACCATGATGGCCAAAGTAGGACCATTGACTTCAGCAACAAAGGTAGTTTGGGCAAGCTTCTCGATTGTATCTGTGACATGTTGAGGGTTTCCCATACACAACACAAGATCCTTCAAATGACGGTAAATGTCAGGGTTACCACCAACAGAACAAACCTTCAACATGGACTTTTCAGCAACAGTAGCTACTTCCTTCTTGGTGTCGGCAAGACAATCAGAGACTGCAGGGATAATCTCGGGCAAGCATTCACCAATTTGTTCAGGGGCTCTTTCGGTAAAGCGTTCCAAAAGCTTCAAAGCACCAATCTTTGTTTGCCACTTCTTTGAGCCATTACTGTTATAACCCATCCCTCTAAGCAAAACAGGCAAAAGAGATTTAGTAGCCTCAGGAGGGATCATGTCAACTAAAGTACGAGAAGCAGTTTGAGCAGCTTCTTGAACAACAGCACCCTTATCAGCATAAAGATCCAAAAAGACCTCCAAGTGTTGGATCAACAAGGGTTCAATTTCATGAGTCATGACTTCCTCCATAGCGTTGAAACCAATAAGACCACCCTCACGTTCCAAACCAGACTTCTTGTTTTTGATAGAAGCAAGGAACTTGTCGATAATACCATATGTCTTAATCATAATCATACCTTTGGATTGAACGAGCTTAGCGAGATCTTGAGCAGCTTGCTCAACTTCTTCAGAGGTAGGCGCAGTATTGATTTTGCTGAGAAGGTCAGCAACCATGGTTGCTTGTTCACTAGTAGCGGAAACCATCATTTATTGTTCGTCTTTCTTGCAAAAGAATATATGCAGAATTGAATAGAGAATGGACAGAAAGATGAAACTGGTTTACAAGAAAGAAAAAGAGCTTTGGGTCTAAAGCAGCCAAAGATAGTTCTTATTGAGGTTTAGAAAAGAAAAAAAAAAGGGGGAGAAGTGGAAGAGATAAAGCGAAGAGATTGAAAAAAATTAGATATAAAAAAATTTGTTTTGTTTTGTTTCTGCTCTATCGCCAAACTCCGCAGGTGTACTGGCCAAATATAAATGATCAACGAAAGAAGGTAGTCACACGCAATGCAGAATAGGGCAGATATTTTGGGTGTCCCAACCAAAAAAAAAGCAACAGCTCTAAATACATTGGTTGCTTGACTTAAGAGTATGCTTAATATAATAGTAGCAATCCTTTAATTTGAAAATTACTTCAAGCGCTAAAATACCATTCGATTTTAAAGAATGCTCAGTATAAGAGTGCATTTCTCTACAATAGTCGCTCTATTTAAGGGTGCGTATATTCTTAACTTTTTTTTCTTTGTCTTCGTTTACTTTGTATTTTGAGTTCGGATTAGCAAGTCTGTTTGTGAGTATTATCAACCATGAGTCAGTGTGCTTCTTCTCTTTTCAGCCAGCCTAACATGGCTAAAAGTAATAAGAGGCTTCTGAACAGTTGCAATCCTTATATGAGCCTTTCTTTGTTTTCTCCTTCATTATACACTTAATTTATACTTCTTTTCATCTCAGGGCCTTCCTTTGGAAAGTTCTATAATTCCCGAGTAGAGAGATACATTTATTGCCCAAATCATAGTTTTGTATTCTTTATCTGTAACGAACGGATAGAAGCAATTTTATGATTGTCTAAAACGACAGAAATATGAGGAAGCAAACGATATCATTATTCCCATTTCGCACATTTAGATGCGCTGCTTTAGCCTTTGTAGCCTTATTTTGGTCTCTGAAAAGTGCGAAAGGGGGATGCTAATATCGTTCGCATCCCCAAATTTTTATCGTTGCTTGAGACATAAATTAGCAGATCGCACGAAACTAGGTAAGATACAACTGGTACTTATGTCTAGCCTGTCTATTCAGATAATTGAAAACATTCATCTCTATTTCAGCGTATATATGTACAATCACTTAAAATAACGGTAATTGTAACAGGTAAAACTTATTGATGAATTGAAACCAAATCAATATTAATTTGTAAATTATTCGATTAAATTAACTTTGGTATAAGTCAATCAGTCTACTCCTGATTTCTTTTTAATAATGTATAAACAAATAAATGAGTTGAGGCTATGAGTACTGGTAGGGTTGTTGTTGCTGTTTCTGATGCTTTATTGGATCTTTGTTATATGAAAAGAGGAGGCGTTGCGGCTAATCATCACCTAGGCTTCCTGTAGCGGCAGCTACATTTCTCTTTTCATGTATGATTTCGATGTCATGCTTGAGCTTCTCGTCCATTTCCTTCAGCTTTTCTTCTTCTCTTTTCAGGGCAGCAATTTCTTCACGTAATTGCTGCTCATTTGTTACCAGTGTATCAGAGTCATATTGAATGGGTTGGTTTTGATTAGTTTCAGTAGCAATGGACATTTTTGTTTATGAAGGGAAGATAGAACAAAGAGGAAAAGAAATACAAATAAATGCAATGTTGAAATACTAGAATAAAACAAAAAAGGAGCAAAGCTAGTCTACTTTAAGTTTGGTCAAAATGACAGACCCGACATCGTTCAGTTTAATTAACATAATTCATTCTAGCACAAGGCTGAGCTTTCTTTTTTTAGGTACATTCAACACCTATAGTATTTCATTCTCCGCGTTCTGCAGTTAATTTACCTATTCGACTTTTGACAGATATAAGTGGTTATCATATAAGCAAGAAGCAAAACAAGCCAAAAGTTCGTTTCAAATCTTATCCTGTCAACAGCTAGATTGTGGTGAGTAACGTCAGCAGCTATATTCATTTTTGATTTATTTTACTTGTTATAGAACAAGAAGAGATCATGCAAAACACCTTCTCTCTTATCAAGTGTTTGTTCAGTTCTCATTCATGGTTTTCTCAATTGATATAGAATCCAAAAAACAAAGTTGACAATTGTAGGGATAGAAAATCATTATCTAGTGATAACTAGTGCTGTTTGTTTTATGGCAACTATAGATATTAAGCTTAGAATCTTTAAATCGTTGCATAAACCTAGTGTAGATGCATTTATTAACAAGTAGCCCACAGACTAACCGTTTAAACTTGTTCGACCAAGCCTGTTTCTTACGTAAAGTGCCTCTAAAGATTTTCGTCAAATTTACTTCTAGCTTTCGCCTTGTGACTGAAGCCATACACAATGCTGGGCTCTATACCAGGCTTTTTTTCTTTTGTGAGTTCTGCCAATCTTTTGGGGTTGTTTTGGAATTGACAGCCAAACACCATTTTGATACATTGCCTACTTTAACTAGAAAGAAAAGCTAAAGGGCTTAGCGTAAAACCTCTTTATCTCAGCTTTGTTTGAGCAAATTGTAGGTTGCGAAACACAAATCATTTTTGTATTCGTAGTTATCAATCAATAAGTCTAATCTCTTACAAGAAAAAAAATTGCTTAATAAGTTACATGTTGTCTAATTAAGATTATCTGCCATGCTTGAAATGATGAAGACCCTAATTCACTAGTTGTTCGGATCGGGTCAAGAAAGGTCCGATAGTTAATTTCTCAATTTAGAAAGACGCTAAGTTATGCATGGAATCTTCACCCCCAAATTTCAATGTCCCCCCACTTCTAGTGCAGCCCAGACGCTAAACTAGCAAACAAAGCTGCCAAATCTATACATCCCTCCCTTTTAAAGAAAAGTAACCACAGATATGTCCATGGCTGCTCAAATTTCCAAGAAGAGAAAGGTAATGGATTGCAAAGCTAAAAGATTAAGCAAACATAAATGGATGGATTGATTAACAAGAAAAAAACATTCTACTTTTGTTTCTATAGTTCGTAAGTTGAGATCACCTTTTTTTCTGACGAAATCATTTATACAAATATCCACCTCTACACATTCACCCCTTTGAGATGAGCGTTGAGATGTGTTCGTGTGCATGTGTTTGTGTGCATGAGCAGATGCAGACATCGATTGGATCTTTATGGATTTTTGCTTTCACATGAATCCACAATCACATCGACAAAAGCACTGGACGCATCATTAACTCATCTTTATTCACTATTCCACCCGACAACTTTTTGATTGAATCAGCAGAGCATTGTTCATTGATTGTTATCTATTATCTAGGTCGCTGACGGTGTCTTCTATGCTGAATTGAACGAATTCTTCACTCGTGAGCTCGCCGAAGAAGGTTATGCTGGTGTTGAAGTCCGTGTCACTCCTGCCCGTACCGAGTAAGATCTTTTAGAGTCATGTTGGCAATTACAGTATATTGATCGTTGTGTTAAATAGAATCATCATCCGTGCCACCCACACCCAAAAGGTTCTCGGTGAAAAGGGTCGTCGTATTCGTGAATTGACCACCCTTGTTCAAAAGCGTTTCAAGTTCCCTGAAAATGCTGTTGAACTTTACGCTGAACGTGTTCAAAACCGTGGTCTCTGTGCCATTGCTCAATGTGAGTCTGTCAAGTTCAAGCTTCTTAACGGTTTGGCTGTCCGTCGGTAAGTTTGAAGAAGGAAATAATTTGTATAGAATAAAGTGACTAACTTATTTCTTTTTTTATTAGTGCCTGTTACGGTGTTGTCCGTTTCGTTATGGAATCTGGTGCTAAGGGTTGTGAAGTTGTTGTCTCTGGTAAGGTTCGTGCTGCCCGTGCTAAGGCCATGAAGTTCGCCGATGGTTTCATGATCCACTCTGGTAACCCTGCCCGTGAATTCATTACCACCGCCGTTCGTCACGTTGACTTGCGTCAAGGTGTCTTGGGTATCAAGGTCAAGATTATGTTGGACAGCGACCCCACTGGTCGTAACGGTCCCAAGCAAACTCTTCCTGATATCGTTACCATCCTCGAACCCAAGGATGAAACCCCTATCCTTGAACCCACTGCTCAAGACTTCAGACCTGCTCCTGCTGCCGCTGAGCCTGTCGAAGCTTAAGCTTTATTCTAATCTAACCATTATAAACCTTTTTTCTTTCATCACATTTCCATTTAGCTGACATATCTTCTTTTCCCACTTTGTCTATTAGCAGATATCTGTATATGCATCTTTTATTTATAAATAAATCAAAGAAACCCACTCAACACAGGGTACAAGATATGATCTGATTAAAAAAAACAATGACAGTCTACATCTTTCAATTGTTACTTTCTGCTGAAAAAATGTCATGACAGAATAGTGTCTACCCTCCAAATAATTGACCAAATATAGCGTTTTAGGTCTTAGTTGATAGAAATTCAGTCAAGAATTAGTCATGTATCCCTCATTCTCTTAATTTATCATCTGCTTTTAGATTGAATTAGTATAGCACGTCTTGCTCCGTAATCAAGCAGTGTATTTTCTGCAGAATATCGATGTCTTCACAGTCAACCAAACAAAAGTATTCGTATTTTCGTCTTGACGAGAAGGCACAGGCTAACTCAATCCGAAAATGAGTCATAGAGTCAGTTACAACTCAATTATGAGGGCCTTGCTATCTTAAAACATTTACAAGATGAAACAAAAGAACATGATGCATCTTGTGTGAAATACTTTGTATATTGTATCAAGACACAGTTCAATTCTACTTGTACTGTAATGCTTTCAGCGCATTTATATGATGCATCTGATTTTGAGAGAGCAACTGTATGACAAAACTTTAAGAAGAACGAAACTTTTCTTTTCTCCCTGAATTAAATTGACCTGTTGCACTATCCGAAAATTGGATCAGGAACACACACACATCATCATGCATCATCTTTGTAACACGTTGCAGCTTTAAGAGCTTGTTTCTGTCATAATTGGTGAGTAGTGAAGAGGTAGGACAAGAAATAGGATTTGATTGTCTAATCATTGCTTTGTAGATAAACAAACAAAGTTATTATAAATTAACACAAGGGATAGATGTTTAAATGTTTTAAAGTAGGCTTCTTTTACTTGAGTTTATTGATATGATGTAAGATGAAGAGCTAAAGTCTAAAAGAAAAAGTCGTACAATGTTGCCCCTTTTATGATGCTTGAATTACAGAAAGGCTTTTGACAGCCAGGCTACAAAATTTTTGACTTTTAGGATGAATAGGTTTTCCATTGGTATCAAAAAAGAATTGATTATTTTGGTAGAGGTGAAACGGATAGGGTTTATGTGGATTAGCTAAGATTGAATTGAGTACAAGAGAAACTTTATGAGAGAGATGTCCTTTTCAGCTAATATATATGTTTTTTTTTCTTTTACTTGACTTTCTTCATTTGGAGAACAAGTGCGCAAGTAAGAAGAAGAGTGATTGCAGAAAAGATAGCCACGTCAGTTAAGCAAAATTCCTTCTTATTAACATGATGAAATAGCTGCACCAAAAAAAGACTAAATAGTTTTTTTTTACCTTTCAAAAATAAAAACAGATAAACAAATACAGATTTCCTAACAAAAGCTCTGTTTTGTAAAGTTAGGTTTTGACTGTACGTAATATGACTCTAAGACCTTAATAGCGAACAACGCGCTGGATGAAAAAGAAAACTGCCTGCTTAATAAGCGAACACCAAACCCCATTTTTTTTTTCTTGTCTTGTGTCTAATCTCGGTTCATTTCTGGAGAGAACAAGAAGAGTGATACAAATCAGAATTTTGTTTTAAGAAAATAATGATAAAAATGCAATAATATCATACATCAAAAAAGAAATGAAACTAATAGCCTGTTGTATTTGCTTTTTTGTTTACTTAAATTTAGAGCATATGTCATGCCTACCCTTTTCCTTTTGCATGCAAATTGCCGTTTTCCATGAAAAACCAAAATAAAAATAAAAAAAAACCTGCAGATAATAGAGTGTTTCTTTTCTTCTTTCTTTTTCTCCTTTTTTATTTTCTGTTCATTCAATCTTTTTTTTTGTCTATGTCAAAAGTTAGTACTATTGTCCTTCAGAAACCGGATACAATTGACAGTGTCCCTGTTTATGACAAACCTAACGCTTATGATGAAACACCGCCGATCATTATTACAGCTAGGCGTCAGGGCAGTAGAAGTAGTCGCATGACGATTGATTCCTATACAAGCAGATATTTTCAGCGAAAAGATATTGTTACAGTTCGTCGCTCAAATACGACAAGTTCTTCTGCCACTACTAACACAGCAACTACCTATGCTACTACTGATAATGAGATCTATTATTCTCCGAACACACCTATCGAGTCGCCACCTCTTTCACCAAAAACGACTTCAGCAATGGGCGGACCATATAAATCACAGATAGACAGAAAAATTACCTCATTTCTCCTCAGTCAGTCAACACCAACAACGCAAACATTTGCAAGCCATCACCATGAAGAGATCATACCTGGCGCACTTCCTCCCATACCAGCCTCGCCTGATAAAAGTGTTGCTAAAGTTAAGCCAAACACAATGGTGACTGCAAACAACACTAAAAATGCCGCACAAGTTGTGGCAGCAGCAGCAGCACTTCTTTCAAATCATGGTGGCATTGTGTCATCATTTCTTTTGCAACAAAACAAAGCATCCACCAATATCAACCCAAAAAAGTCTTCGATAACAAATAATGTCATTGCCTACAACTTCAAGAAGGCAAGCATTTTGAAGCCAAATCAGCACCATATCTTCTTGAAGATTGACCATACTGATAAAAGCCAGGAAGAGGTAATGGCCTATCGAAAAATACAGCCTTACTCCTACACCTGGGGGTTTCAAAGTATGTTGTACAGCAACCATAATGATGGTCAAGGCATAAAAGTGGCGGAAGCGCGCCGTCGGGCTTTCCAGAAAGAGATAACTATTGAAACCGGCGACTATAAAAATAGTACAATCATGGATATTACACAAGCTCATATACCAAACCTTAAAAATATACCTGCCACAGACAATATCCATTCACAAGAACTTATTAAATGTTCGCAATCTAATGTTCTCTTCGAGTATGAATCTTGGTTTCATGGTTCACGCATGCGTTGGAAGCGTCCAAGTCTACTGTCGTATGATTTTACCTGTGAAATCAAACTGACCAAGCCAGAAAAGAAAAACGAACTGAAAGAACTACTCTTGCATAAGAAAAACTCAACAGGAAAAAAGTCGAAACAAAAAAGAAAAGGGGTTCCGAAGATTGATACAGCTCAAAATGATGGTTTTATCGATAGCGATAGTGACAATGATGAAGATGACCATGACAATCATACTCACAAGACATGTAGACGTTGGAAGCTCATTGCCGAATTTAATAGCAGTAACATGAACTATTTAAGCAAAGATCTTGGTACATTTTCAATAGATTTGGATATACTGAATCAAGTTGAGAAAGATCGATGTGATTTGCTTGAAGCCAATCTGATTATGACATGCTGTAGTTTGATTGACTTGATAAGAGACGTAATGGGAAAATAATAAAAAAGACCTTGTTTGTTTGAGCAACCTTCATTTAGGTTTGCTTTTTTTCCACAGAATAGATGAAACGTACCTTTCTCCCAGTTTTTTCTTTTCAAGTGAAACAGATAGTATCTTCTCTGCTTTTTTATTTACCTATCAGTGATTATAAAAAGATGTCATCTTACTATTGAATTCTCTTTTTTTTTTCTATATCTTCTATCTTTTCTTCTACTTGTTCTTTGTATATATAAGCAACACCATGTATCTTATATGTAAACTTTTGTATATTGCTATCTTCGCATTATTATCAGCAGCTCCTCCATATCTACCGCTTTATTACAGCGACGTACTTCATTTCTCCTCAGATCAAATCGGACTTGTGCTTGCCATTGCTCCTTTTGTCCAATCAATTGCATGTCCCTTATGGAGTTTGGTAGTTGACAAAAGACCTAGGTTACACGGAGCCATCATGGCGCTCACAAGCTTCTTAGGTGGCTCTGCTATTATGGGTATCATGGTCATTGGACATGTCGCATCTTCATCCAATTTGGGAGCACCAATTGTGTTTGGGATATCAAATACAGTGCTTGTAACAGTAACATCTGCCTTGGCCTTAGCGTTTGCTTTCTTTACCTTGCCAAATATGTCGCTTGTTGATAGCGCTGTCATGAAGATTCTTGGTCCTAACAAAATACTCTATGGTAAGTAAATATCATTGATTTGTCTGAGGATAGAAATTTATCTATTCAATCGTTTAGGTGAACAAAGATTATGGGGCTCTGTATCAGCAGGGTTATCTATCTTACTTGTCGGTCAGCTTATCTCACTCACTAACAACTATGATATGCTCTTTTATGTATTCGGAGCATCTACACTTGTCTTTATGGGTTTATCGTTTTCTGTGGATGTTGACACTCAACAAAACCAGTATGTAGCCGCACCTGAGTTATTGAATGACTCTGGCCTCCAACATGTATCAAGTTACAACAACAACCTGACAACTGTCCCAACATCAAGCGATGCTGAAAAACTCTTGAACGCACGCATGCCTATCAACAATTATAGCAGTATACCTTCTGATCAAAACAACAGTGCAAACCGTTACGATCTTTTCAAGACAGACAGTATTGCATCCGCTCATACTATCCGTGAAGAAGCAGACGAGACATTGGATACCCTTGGACATATTGATCTTGGGCTGGCTATCTCCAGAATTGCTTCCATCGATCAATCTTTAGCAGGTCTTCGAGAAGTAACAACAGGAGGTATCCCACCTGAAGCAAAGAGTGTCTTTAAATCATTCCGAGTTATTACTTTCTTGATGACCACCTTGCTCTTTGGCGTCGTATTATCCATCATTATCAACTTCTTGTTTCTGTTCCTAAGCCGTGATCTGCACATGCCTGCAAGTTGGATCGGTTGGACTGGGCCCACTACTGGCGCCACTGAACTGCTTTGCTTCTGTTTTTCCAAGCAGGTAATTTATGCATTTACATCACCTAAAAAAAAACAGAAAGCTAAACTTTATTCTTCTCCTTTTCTGTTTGATAAAAATTTATGTCATTTGTTTAGTTGACCGAATTGTTTGGTGTAACAAATATGATTTTGATTGCACACATTGCAACTATTGTGCGTTGTTTGATCTATACGATTCTTCCTTCTGATTCGTTCTTTACTAATGTCAGTGCCCTGTTACTCCAAACGTTACATGGTATTGGTTTTGGTATTTTCTGGGCTACTGCTGTAAGTGAAATGGATAGTTTCTTCCCTCCAGAACAAAGATCTGTTGCTCAAGGTATCTTGGGAGCACTTCACTTTGGCCTTGGTACAGGCTTAGGGGCTCTAGTGGGAGGTTATCTTTTCGAATATCTTGGTGCCATCTGGATGTTCCGCGTAGCTGCTCTTGTGGCAGCTATTAACATGTGTGTCTTTTATATTGGAAGATTGAATCGATTCAAGTTGGAATAATATAGCTGAACATTTCCTTTTGTGCACACAAATATAGATTTGTTTTCTTGTATAGTAATAAAAAAGCGTTTCAGAAAAATCAAAGTGAAAAATAACCTTATTTCTATCTGATACAAAGTCATGATTTATCATTGTTCGAAAGAAGAAAATTTATCAGTTCAGTTTTAAACACAGTACATTGAAATCTTTGATTAAATGAAAAATAGATGTTGAATCATTTTATTAAATGTGTTCTACTGTACAAAGAATAAATATGGGATATGGAGTATAGAATAGATAAAAGAGTTGGTTTAGTTGTCAGGCAAGAAAGTGGATTCAACAATGATACCAGTGACACGGTAAGGGTCAATGTTGGAGGCAGGACGACGATCTTCAAAGTAACCTTTGCCTTCCTTACCAACATGGCGAGGAATACGAATAGAAGCACCACGGTTAGCAACACCATAACTGAAGTCATCAATGTGGCCAGTTTCGTGTCTACCAGTCAAACGTTGATCATTATCTTCACCATAGACAGCAATGTGTTCGGCATGGCGCAAACTCATCTTCTTGATAGCCTTTTCAATAGCAGCCAAACCACCTTCTTGACGCATTTCTTCAGTGGAGAAATTGGTGTGACAGCCAGCGCCATTCCAATCACCCTTGATAGGCTTGGGGTGGAAAGAGACAATGATACCAAAGTCTTCAGCAACACGTTCCAAAAGATAACGAGAAGCCCAAAGGGAATCAGACATCTCAATACCTTCACAAGGACCTACTTGGTATTCGAATTGACCAGGAGCAACTTCAGTGTTGACACCAGAGATGTTGATACCAGCATACAAACAAGCACGGTAATGGGCTTCAACAATATCACGACCAAAAATCTTACCAGCACCAACACCACAGTAGTATTTACCTTGAGGCTCAGGGAAGCCATGCTTGGGCCAACCATAAGGCTTGTTAGTTTCAGGATCAAAAAGAGAGTATTCTTGTTCAATACCAAACCAGGGCTTGGTATCAGCATACTTTTGCATAATCTTGTTGCATTCATAACGATAATTGGTAGCATGAGGAGTACCATCAGGGTTATAGGTTTCACAAATGACAAACTTGTTGTTACCACCACGGAAAGGGTCATTGTAAAGAGCAACAGGTTGGATCAAGACGTCAGAGTCATGGCCTTCGGATTGACCAGTAGATGAACCATCAAAGTTCCATTCGGACAATTGCTCAGGCTTGGTAGGAACAAAATCAACAGTACGAGTCTTGCTTCTTAAACCATTCTTAGCATCAATCCAGACATATTCAACTTGAACCTTGTCGTGTTGATCAAGAGCAAGATATTTTTGGAGAATAGCGTTGTTAGAGACGATGGCCATTTTTATATATAGAAAGAGAAGTTCAGAAAGTTAACAGGATAAAAAAAGCAAGTGATCGCTCATGTATTTATATATAAACTTCTTTTTTTTTTTACACATAAAAAGTTCTTCCTATCAGCTCGGTCATTAAACTGAAGATAATGAGCTTATCGTCAGATGCTCCGACCTATGACTAAGCTTATCTATTGGCTAATATGCTAATCTAAGATCAAAAAAAGCAGGTAAGGTTTTAGAAAATACTTGGATCTCAACATAACAATTGTGCCTTAGGGGTATATTATGCAGGTATAAAGATAGTGCCCATTTTCTCTCCCTTTTGTTATCAAACTTTTACCCTCTCAGGTTATTTTGCCTGACTTTTCTGATTGGGCTAAATTTATAAACTCAATATCCATTATAGGTAATAATTGAGATAAGACAAGATATCGAGACAGCATCATGAATGAGCCTATGTAGCCTTTTAGTGTTGCTTTCACATGTCTGTTCCGAGGAAAGGGTCACTCCTCCTTCTTTTCAAGAGGTAAATTGAATGTGTTTTCCGTGGAACATTTGTTAGTTATATATTGAAACGAGCTTTATGTTTATCTAGAAAGGACGCGAAGCAGAAAGACTTTATCATTCTCGGGTTCATTTCTTTTTGTAACACTTTGCATTACCTAACGAGAGAAAAGAACATTTAGTCTTACAGTCAAGCCTATTGAAATTGGCGTTTTGGAAAAAATGAATGGCCAAAGTTGAAAAATTTGCGACAGTACCCAACTGTAAGCCAGTTACCGCTTGTCTCACGCGCCTTTTTCCTGTAGGAGAGTGGGTTAAAGACCTTGTTCAAAGCATGATCTAAAAAAAAATAAGGATTATTGTCGTAAAGATAAACAGTACAGTCAAGTCGCTTACATCGATGTTCTTCTTTGAGCACCCATAAACTTCTCATCTGGACAGTCACAGTACCAACCCTACACATCTTTGAACGACCAAAACGGCCATCTCTTGCTGACCAGTCGGCAATTTTTGTTGCTTTCGACGTTTTTCGGATATCCATTGAGCAAGTCAACTAGCTCTTCCATTGACCAATGTCTGTAAACATACTGCTCCTCATTGGCAACCGGCTTTGTCTTCGAGGCAATACAAGCAAAGAAGTCAAGAACACTGTCCTCAGTGAGCTTGATGCCTAATATATGGAACAAAACATTTCAATTTTAGTCTATCGTACCCTGATCAAAATAAAAAAAAACCTTACTGGAATCAACTGAACTATCCGAATCAGACGTTTCTAAGAAAACAATGCGAAAAAAGAGTTGAGAAACTAATACATCAATTTAAGTTCTTTTTATTTCGGGCAATCTACCTGTTAACTCTGGTTCATCAATATCAAAGCAGACAGCGTTGGAGAGAATGGAGGCGTTTCTGGATATTTTTGGTACGTAAATGGATCGTGATGTATCGTAAGCTAGATGCATCATTAAATCAAGATGTTCATTTAAGACACAATTCCATCTTGTGTCTCCAAGCTCAATTTATATTCACAATCTCATTCTGCACTGAATAAAACCCTCTCCTTAATCTTGTTTAACTCATCTTGACTTAACAGATAAATTAGATCGCGCTCAACAACCTGCTTCCCAACGGCAACAGGTCTCATTTTGCCCTCAGCAATTGTATACACCACTTCGAAAGGAGTCTCTTCAATAATGGCTTTACATTTCAGCCTGTTTGATTTGGTAACTGCTTCTCCTAATACCATGTACGATGCTTGTCCTTTGGTGATGAACGGCTCCATGTTGGTAAGAAAAAAAGTATGTTGCTCGAAAACAGAAGTCGTTGAATGTTATTGTGAAATCAGACAAGCATTACTATTGGCCGATCTATTCTCCCTTAACCCGCATCACCCGCATTTTACCTCACCGCTTATAAACAGATGTGTTTTATTAAAATCAATCGACCTTAAACTTACCGCCCACCAAATCTGGTGGTCGTCGTTCTCAACAACAGTCTTGGGCTCAAGTGGCTCAATGCCAGACGCTATCAGATAGTCCGGCTTGCTCGAGCCAGTTTGGCATCCTAGCACCTCAACTTCAGCATCTCGTTTCGCCGATCGGGACTCTTGGGAGTAGAATTCATTGTCCTTCCGTTACTCTATAGAAAATAACTCCGCTCAGTTGTCACGTGATCTAGGAACAAACCTCATTCAATGGACGTTGCTAAGGCCACTAAATAAGGTTTGCATAATAATATATACAGTTTTATTGGCTGAAATTCGGTTCCAACAAGCAAAAATAAGCAAACAATGAATAAATATTAGAAGAGTGTGGTCGTTGATGTATCTCAATTCAACTAATAATGAAATAATAGGACTAAATGACTAAAAAATCTGAATTACTGCTTGATATTTTGTATGATAAATTAAGCAATTGACCATAAATGATTCACCCCATATTCCTTACAAGAAAATAAAGAAAGAGTATAGAAATGAAGCAAAAGAGAAAAGCGCATCTGCGTTACGGAATAAATGTGCGCATTGCAGACCGTTTGATTGTTTTAATGGACTGATTGAAATGCTCCTGTGATATTTGCAGTCTCAGATAGTTTAATGAGAGTGTTGTATACACGCTACATTAGTGGTTACTCCTAATCAAAGATACAAGTGCAAGCACAGGCGGATGGTTATCTAGAGTCTGAGAGCGTGTTTGGGAGTGCATAAACCCTTTTCATATTTAGATGCATCATCACATTGATTAAAAGTGCCATTCTTTATAGATGGATATCCCAAAGAATGGAAGAAGCCAACATTCTCAGTTCTAGCGTAGGAACTCTTTTTTTTAAAAAAAAGAACTAATTCTACTGCAAGTCCATGTTGTGTTTATATACTATTTCTATCTCGGCTTCAATCAATCACTCCGTTATGATTTTATCTGTATGAGCTACTAGGGTGACTGGATCTGATTCAAATGAGGATCATTATCGAGAATAAAACAGCCAAGAGCTTCAATGTATGGTCACAAAAATTCTGTATCCGAATTTGTCAAGATTTACTGCTTATGTCGGTTTGTCGTCTATCATACTTTTATCTGTTTTCTACAGTTAGTTCTCAATACACTCAATAGTTCTGCATTTGATTTCTTAATATACATATCAAATGCACTTTCTTTCATAGAGATTTCATTAAAAGACTGATGGGTACTTGACATTGAGATGTTCCTGATTTTGAGAAAGTTTAAAAACTTGTCAAAGGATCATTGATAAGAAAATAACAGAGCCTGATTAATCAAAACCAATTGTTATACGCCAATTCCACAATGAAATTTTTACGCCAAGTCAATTTAGCACTTGTGGACATTTGTCTACAGCCCAAAGGACAAATTCTTTTTTCAACTTTTGCCATTCATTTTTTCCAAAATGCCAATTTCAGTAGGCTTGACTGTAGTATACACAGTTAACTTTTGTTTTTTTTATAGTACAAATGAGTTTCTCTATTATATAGCCAAGTTATACGTGTCTTTGAAAAAAACAAAAACTCGATCTATGCACTTTGAATCCTCTTGTGAAAAAAAACATTACCATGACTACATTGGCTTCTAGCCAATAAGATTTATTCTAGATAAAAAAAAGATATCTATTGTATAAAATAAGGTGAATGACTCTTTAGGAAAAAAGATCAAAATCTTGTATCCCACCAAGATAAGATAGTTTATTTCCTCTTTTGTGAGGCAATTGATATCTATTCGTTTTATTTTCCATGCCTATTTACTCTATGTAACACTTTTCCATTATGGGTTGGCCAACTTTTTTTCTTTTCAATCAAGGAAGGTTCTTCATCATAAGCGCGAGTCACTCTAGACCTTATGGACGGCATTTCAGACTCTTCTTGATATAGAATCGTATTTACAAGACCAATGGGTATATCATACAGTTCGGGCATCCAGTCAGGAGGTCGGTCAGATATCATCTCTTTATCCATGCACATCACATTGGCATGTTCATCTATCAAATCAGAAAAAAAAAAGATCCCGAAAATAAGGGTTGATTGTTAAGGTATAATAAGCAAAAAGCCAGTCATCAGTTACCTGTTATGCAATAGATGGAATCAAATGATGGCGTATTCATCAAGTTGATAGCCATAAAAGACAAAAAAATAAACCAAACAAACGTCATCAACCATATAGGAATTGCCAATGCCCAATATCTGCTTGGATAATATGTGATGCCTAGCTGATCTAACACCCCATCAGGCAAGTATGCCCACAGGATATAAATGCCTATTGCATATATATATATGTGCGCTTAGTCAAAAGAACCGTCATCTGTTATTAGCTTTACATACCAAACACAACAAAGGAAGAAAGATACATGACAAATCCATAATACTCATATGCAGGTGTCTTGTTTGTAATCGCCACAGGTGGTGCTCTTTCTACTTGAGGCAAATTATAAGGAAGCCTAATATGTTGCTTATTCAGTCAATACTGTACAAAGGCATGTGAAAAGTGTGAACAACTATCATCTTACTCTGAATAGGATCTTGGTCGATGTCCCTTCTTGGCTTGCTGTGTGGTAGAAAGCGGTTTGTTTCCTGCTAATGTTGAGTTTGAAAAGGTGATGATGTTGGTGGCTGTCAAAGCGGATGTTTGCTTGCTGTCATCAGTGATAGGCTTTTTTGCAAATTTGATAGCTAAAAAGTTACTAAAAGAATGCCTTCGTTTGGTTGTACTATATGGCCATGTCAGTTGGTCAATGTTTTTTCATAAGTATATAAAAAGGAAAAATCTTTACAGTGTCTTTTTCGGTTGCTCAGTTGGTTTCTTGAAGCTTCTTGTTGGTTCCTGACTATATCCTCGTCTCATTGCATTCATCTGTGTTGGCTTTAGGTGATTGGATGAGTTATTGTAACTCACCAGGCTAGGTAATGACGATGTTGATCGCGAAGTTTGGAAGGTCAAGGCATTCTTAGAAAGTAATCGTTCTGCGGTTAATTGGTGGGAAAGGTAAGGTTGAAGACTTGGCTTATTTTTAACCTCGTTTATTGGCATGTCACTTTCCAGAAGCTCATGACAAGTGAAAAGGGGAAAAAAGTTTATATTCTACAAGAATCTTTGCTTTGGTTATTTCACTACCAGATATATTTTTTTTAAATCTCAACTAAATGCAACAAGTCTTCATAGCAATAGATCTTATTCCTTAAGGCATGGAAGTCAACAGAAGGATATTTTTTTTTCTATTGAACAAAGTACCCTGTCTTTTTATGCAGTAAGAGCAACAGAATAAAATGGGCCAATGAAAATCAAACATATTTATTATTTGTTGAGGTTTTGATGCCAAACAGCAGAAAAATGCGAGTCAATTTATTTAGCAGACAGATAAAAGTATGTGAGATGTATTAACTTCTTTGATTAAGATTCGAATTTGATACACAATATAGGCGATCAATGGATAATAGATGGAAATAATGTTTGGCATGGTTATTTTGACGAAAAGAGACACAAAGCAGATATGAGTATATCACAATAGAAACATGAACAGAAGATATAAGAAAAGGTACGCAGAGACAGAGATACAGAAAGACAGAGACAGAAAGACAGAGACAGAAAGACAGAGACAGAGAGACAGAGACAAGGGCCCAGTAATCCAGTAGTGTAAGGCAGGTCTTGAGTTATCCAACAGTAATTACTTGAAGTAGCGGAGACAAGAACGCAGAGGGTAAGCTTTTTCCTCAACTCACTTTCATAAGCCAAAGAAAAAGCTTAGTTCTGTTCGCACTATCCTAACTCCATAGCAGAAAAACCGATCCATCTGTCCACTAACGAGGAATAGTACAAGTATGTCTGTACCCACTTCCTCTATCCAGATCCCTACAGGACCACTCATAAGTTGTCAAAAGATCAGGCGGCTCAGTGGCACTTTGTCAGTCTTTGACTCAATCCCAATACAGGTGACGAGGGTCGTTCGCGAAAATGAACTAGCGTAAGATAGTGGCCTGCTTCTATCAGAGAAGGAAGGCAGCATCAGCCTTTGTTCTTGCCCCTATGAGCTTGCACGAGAGAGGCATCAGCACCAAGAGAGATAGAGAGATGGCTTGTGAGAAAAGAGGAGACGCGTTTCTTGAAAGAAGACGGCTTGATCTTGGCGCGATATACTTGAGTAGGTTACAGAGATTTAAACTAGACATAGTTAAATAAGGTGAGTAACACTATAGATAGAAACAAATAAAACTTTGTTGCTTACCTTTGAGTTTGTCATAGTGATGAGTTGTCAAGAAGTAGTTTAAGGGCTTTGATAAAGAAAAAAAAAGAGGAAAGAAAAAGAGAAGTGAGCCAAAAAAGAAAAAGCCAATTAAAAAACACACTAAACTTAGACAGCGAACCAATCAAAATCTAGTATTTGGTATACGTCATGGGAATCTAAACATGAACAACAAGATGTAAACAAATTAAGCAGAGTAAACAAATTGAATGAAATCAAGTTCAGTACTATTTTATGCAACAATAGTTCTTTACTTTTTTCACAATGACAGCCAATCTCCTCTTCAATTTTCTGTGACACTCGTCAAACAAGCTGAACAGGGATTTTAGGAAGTTGATCAAAGTCAGACTCAAAAATTATCTCTTAAAAAGACCATACAATTATAAATGGAAGATGTTCAAACATAATTGAGAGTTAGAGTGTACGAAACTTCAAGACAAGTCTCATAAGTTTGTTTAGAAAAATAGAAAATTACTTCTTTCGAGATCATACGTCTTTCATATCTAAAAAGCTTAAATTCATTCATACTATTTGGGATCACTGAATCAAGATTGGAACCGTATGAGACGATTTGGGATCATACAAGTTTAAATGAGGAAAGATAAAGATGTCAATCGGAATGCCCTTTAACCTTGTTGAGAGGCACTTGAAGGGAGTAATGCGATAAGAATCATACTTGACTTATCCTACATTTTGATTTCAGTAGAATAATAAAACAATAAAACTCAAAAATGGCAGACCACCTTCGAGAAGTCAAAGTTCTTCTTTCCGTTTTCGTGGAAAGAGTATATATTTGAGTCATGCACAATAGCATTTTGTTTACCACTTAAAGAGATTAAAGTAGCTCATATTTATATTCATCTATAAAAGGATTGATTATTCAATCTAACTGATATGGTTATTTTGAGAAATAGTAGATGTAAGCAATATCAAACTGTCTGTCCTAATAGATTATACGAGTTTTTGATGAATTCTTTGCCTCATCTCATTTCGCAATATATATAATAATGCAAATCTTGACATGTTTTCATACACCTTGCTGGTAGCTGAAATGCTTTTGTCAAGTTCTATGAATAGGCTGCCATAGAGCAAATCTACTTGGTTGTCAGAGACAGCCTTGTAAATAACGGAGGTGATTATAGAGTATGTAGCAAAAGGAAGATAACAGCTATCCGTAACTGGATGTGCTTAAAGCAACAATACTGCTTTCATTTGAGACAGATTGAGCACAGATAGCAAAGCTCTCACAAAACCTTTTGTGCTTTAGGAAATTCTTCCACTTCTTCTGTAGATTCGAGTGTAGATCCAAAGATTGATTCCATGTCTAGCTCTGCCCTGATCTAGCAAAGCAGAGGCAAATTCCCTCGCCAATTTAGCTATACTACTTGAGCCTCGCTACTGGCTTCGTTGGTTTCGACTGATATCTTAAGAGTTGAAAGAAACGAAAGATCAAAGCTTAGAAAACCATAAAGTGTCAAATGCATTTTGTACCTTTGTGGCTTGTTTCGAGATTTCAAGCTCCTTGAGCACCCAAATTATATCATTAGAACCGAGAAAAAGGAAAAAAAATGGATCTTCTAACAGACGATAACAAGCTCACTTCTCATGAGTGAATTAACTTCCGAAAAGATCGCCAAATCACTCAAAGGTGCTGGTCTCAACTCGAAGCAGAGAATAGAGAAGGCACACGAGGCATGGTCGAACAATGCCATCTTCTTCCCCAACAAAGACGATTTTTTGTTTGAATGGATCTGTACAGCTTTTGCCAAACCCAACTTAAAGAAGTAAGTCAACGCACTTATGTAGTTGATGCACTGGTGACTAATACAAACGCTGACAATGAAACGATAGACTCGACGATTGTAGCTTATTTCAACTGCCTTATTGGACTTTATTAAGTGATCTACTAGAGCATTACGATAATAAGATCAACATGGACTCGAATCAATCAGCACCTACTGTTCACGTCAACTTGATCGCTTCTGTCTCAACACTTTTGCAACATGTTTACAAGAATTGCTTAGATCAGCCTCAGATTCGACTTGACCTTTTATCTTCTATTCATCGATGCTTGAAAGTGTTGCTTTCAGATCGTTTTTCTGTTTCCTATCGACCTGCTTTTGAGCATGTTTCAACAGGCGCTGATCAATTGTTGACATCCTTGGCTGTTCAAGTCGACTTATGCTTGGCTTCACCTAATGAACCTTTGGAACAAAAAGTGCTATATGAACTTGTTCCAACAGCATTGTTGGTTTTGAAAAAGTTTGATGCACAGCTTGTGTTAGCTGCTAACCAGAAGAAGGTAGTATTTGGAGCGAGAAAGAAAATGAAGGGAAAAAGTGGAGAATGCTGATGTTGATGTGTCCTCTTAGATTTTTACTTCTATTGTTGACAAATCATTAGTCAAACTGCTATGTGTTCGTCGAAGAATCCTTATTGTAGACAATGAAGATCAGATATTCCTGCAGACATCACAACTTATTTCAGATATTATCTGCCATGTATTATTTCACACAGACACAATCTTAGAATATACATCTGTCTTAAAAGAATTAAGCTTGGAAGTTGACGAAACACCCGAAGCAAAAGTCAAGCAAACAAACTACGTTGTTCGACTATTTGAGACGTTAGAATTTATGGTGACCAAAGATGCAGAGCAGGTATTAGATGGTAAGGCTTGGCTTAGAGAAATGGGTATGATCTGAGCAGTTAAACTGATGCATGCGTCTTAACTTTTAGCTATTGATATGATACCTGATCTATTTTCGGCTTTCCTTGGGTCTTACAGACAGAAGCGCAATGCCAGTACAGCTGTAATGCAAGATATTAGTAGAATGGCTGAATTTGGATTCTTTGTTTATCTTTTAAAGATCCTTAATCTAATGAAAGAGCAACAAGTTTCAGCTTATCTTCGAGCTGTTTGCCAATTGTTGAAAAAGCTCTTGCAACTGAATGTATATAGTAGTCGCAATGATGATATTGCAAAATCACAGCAAAATGTGTTGCATGGAATCGCAGATAACACAATCATGTATTTGCAAAATGATCAAAGTAAGTTCTATAAAGAGGGTGAAAGATAACAGTAATCGTATATTACAGTTACTGATATCATTCTTGTTTGTAGGATATGATCAAGGCTTGGCTTTGGATTTGGCAGATGTTCTTTTAAAGATCGACTTCTCATTGATTGAAAATCGTATTCAAGAATTATGGCCCATTTTGCTGAATGTAAGTTTTTTTTTTTTGATAAATCTTATGAGCAGATAGTGACTAAATTGAATCATCAGCCTGTGGATACCGCTCAGACTTCTTGCTTTAACTTTGCTACATCTATCTTAAACACTTATTCAGCATCAAGACAGTTAGATGCATTTGTGATGGATCTAATCAACGGCTTAGGCAAATTGAATTCAAATGATATGTATGGCATGCTCAAGAAACCTATGTTTACAGAACCATTTTTAAAAGAGTAAGTTTATTTCTTAAGACGCTGGGAAGAGAGTCTTTTTTTATGTATGATATTTATTTTGAGTTAGGTTTTCCTCTGTTGTTTCCAAGTCAATGCCTGCTGCTCAAGCTCTGGGTATTTTCTCAGAACTTCAGACTAGTTTGTTAGTTAAACAAGACAGCGAGCCTGCTCTCAAGAAGCAAAAGAAAGAAAAAACAAAAGGGCCTAGCAAAACCAATAATGTTCTTCTGCTTGCTCGTTATATGGTCGCTTTCACGCATGCACTTAAATTAAACCGCCATCAATTAAGCACATTTGAGCCTCTTGTCAAGTCTATCTATGACGACTTTGTTAAGCCAAATATAAGTGCTAACCAGTCTGCTCAGAACACGCTCTTGCCTGCACTCCAAATCCATTTCGCTCTTATCACAGCATTCTTTGACATTTATGTATCAAAGTTTGAACCTAGTCAATTAGAATGGCTAGCTGATGCCTACCTGCGCATCTTCGATAAACATAGATCAGAAGACACCTTGGAGTCTTCAATGACAGTTGTTGCTACAGTAAGTTCTTTTTTGTTATTTGATAGTGTTATGGGCACTTATGATATCTGTAGGCAAACGCGATGCTTCAACATGCCTATTATTCATCACTCTTGCAACAAACAGCAACCAAGCAGACAACAAGCTTAGTCAACAAAGTAGTTGATTTTGTCATTGAAGCAAGTGACAATAGCGTTTGGTATCAAGAGACACAATGGAATGGATCTATGCTTGACTTGACAAATGCTAATACAGTTAAGCTTGCATGCTGGAAATTAATATCAGATGAATGGTTCGATTCTGTTGCGTAAGTTTGATATGTTATTCAAAAAAGAAAAAACGAAAAGAAGGGTACTTATCAGTCTGTATAGAAAATGGATTGATTCCGGAAGAGCAGAGAAGATTGCATTAATTATCTTTACATCATTAACTAATGATAATGCTGTTTCTGAAGATGTAATTTCTGCTCAGTTGCTGAATACCTCTTTGTTGAGATCAGCCAACTTTTATGAAGCCAAATGCTTCAAAGGTACTTTGTATATTGAAATATTAATAGGAATCGGTCATTGATGTCTTTTAATCTAGAATGCAACATTCAAGCAATCCTTGATATCTTTATTGGCTTTGCAGTTGATCTATCCAGTTCAAAGTCCAACCAGATCTGTCAGGTTGCAATGGACATGATTTCCAAAATGAAAACTGCTCAGCCTTTTGTAGTTGAACAAGCAACAATTCAACCACTATTGAATGCACTGAAATCCTCAAAAAACATGATGGATGAGGACGAACAAAAAAACAGTACACGTTACGTAGAAAAGATGACCCAATTGATGAAGTTACTTCTGATCTTTCCCATTGAATACTATGAAAAGAATGAACGTACTCAGACCATTTATTTGGCAACACTGATTGACATCTGGTCTACCCATTACTCAAGTGCAAGCCCCTTGTCCCGAGCAAGGCTATCATTGATGGCTCGTATCCTACAATTGAGATTTATTGATTACTTTAGTATCCACAGTATCATGGCAAGTATCACAAGAAACGTATATATGATGCATTCATCTCATTTTTTCTATGATATGAAAAGGGTCTTGAACCTCTTGTTTTAGACTGGTTTGTTTCTTCTAGCCAAGGTTGGGATTTGGAGGATGTTGTTTTACTTGATTCTCTCGAGCATACGACGAGTGAAATTGACCAACAAGTTTTACGTAAAATGATTATGAACGCTAGCTCCAAAACACCCGATCAACATGCCTATCGTTACCTGCAAGATACCCTTGAACAACGCATTGCAGATCTCGAGAGAAATGATGATCAGGTTACACTTGTCAAGCTAATTCATCTTTTGTGTGCTATAAATTCTGTGTTAGCTCATCGGTAAGTGTGTTGTTGCTTTATGCATATCTACGTCTTACTGATATCTCTTTTGCCTCACGATTTAGTAAAGTAAGCGAGGCTGATCTTTCAAACATTGCTTATGCTGCTGATACCATGTCGCACATCAGCCAATATATCGTTGCCTCACTTCAAACTGGAAAGACGACAGTGACCACTCTATCCAAGAAAATGTCGGACAACTCAGATTCTAGACAGCAAATCTTTATTGATTATCAAGATGCATTTGTAACAATCAAACATATCTTTCATTTAACTAGACTCGTACAGGAATATGCTCAAATTGTTGGTCCTGCCGTAGATGAAGGTAAACAAGAAAGATCTAGAATTACAAAAAAAAAGCATCAACTTATTTACCTGAAATTTAAACAAATATAGTGATTGCAGCAGAAGAACTCTCTAAAACACTCACTAGTTTGGCTTCACCTTTCATCCAGTTTTTGCAATCTGCTCTTCAACCCAATGAAGCCGGCTATTCGGTGGTGCTCAACATGACCACTGAATTCATTGCTGCTTTCTGTTCTGTTTCAACACGTTACCAACAGATTGACATAACTAAGCGTGTGCTTGCTGCTGTTTGGTTTGTTTATTCTCTGGTCTATAAAACAGGTATAAATATGTCTTTCATTTCTCTACTTTTTAAATTTTTAAATGTATACGTTATCTATTTAGGCGATCAAGCATCCATTAGTATCCTTTCTAGAGCATTTGCTTCATGGATTCGATCGCTATCGAAAGAGCAATACGAAATTGTCTTTCAAAGTTTTGTTGAGCAAGCAGAAGAAGAATCAAGCAACAGAACAGACAATACAAGGGAAGAGCGTACATTGGTTTATCTATCTTTCTTTTCTCTTTTGATGACAAATTGCGCTGACTGTAAGTAAATATTCCCTATCTACGGTTCAATCACTCAATTTCTTTGTAGCTGAAAAGAGTCGATTAAAAAAGATAATCCCTGCCATCATCCTTAAATTATCTATGATTGCTGGTAAAACAACTTCTTTCAAATATCTGCAAGAACTACTAAAGATGCTGCTGCAATTGACTGGTGATCAGGTATGTTTGTGAAATGAACAAGCAAGGAAAATGATTCACATCTATCTCCTTTTTTTTTATAGTCTTATCACTTCAAGGATTATGATCTTTCTCTTTTATTGTCCTGTCTCTTACAAATCGCACATCCTACAGCCCCTAAAAGATTTGAAGGTCAAATTGATGCAGAGTCAGCCAAGAAGACATTTGCTGATGTCTGTTCTATCCTGATCAACTTGATCACACACCACAAAGAGCAAACTGTTTATATGATGCCTCCCTTTATTGCACTTGTTCAATCATTGCTTCATTGTTTCAAGTCATCTCATGTCTCGCTCGTGACGGGCAAGAAGCGCAAACAAGGGGACGATAAGACAAAGATAAAGACTGGTCGTACTGTGTCTTTGTTGACTCAATTCGCTCCTTTAGATGATGTATCCGCACAACGCTATGCTCGTGTGCTTACGACGATACCACAAAAACAACATGCATTGCCTACTTCCAAGAGCGGACAAACATTACAAAGATTAGTAGCCAAGCATACACCTTCTATTTTGATCGAGTATTTCAGCATTCAGTCTAATCCCAACATGAGTGTGGTGACGCCTAGTACAAAATCGATTTTGACAAACGCATTGTATGATATTTTAGATGTTTGCTCAGAGGCTGATCGCAATTACGTCTTATCGTGCTTAGATGCTTCAGGAAAGACGTTGTTCAAGAGTTTCTACACAAGTTGGAAAGAAAACCACAAATACACCGGTCAATAAACGGCTACTTCTTCTTTATGTTATCGTCAGTCTTTCGCTACATTTCATTTTTCTTTTTTAGTTTCTTTATTATTGGAAGAGATGAATACAGAAAGGCACATACAAACTTAGTTCAAACTACTAATAAAACTATCGATATTGTATTCTTCTTCATAATCCTTTTCGTCCCATAGAGTTTCTAGGTTCTCTAAGACAGCCTTAGCAGCACCAAGACCTTCAGCGGAAGCACCATCCTGATTCTTTGGTCTCTTGTTCTTCTTATCTTCACCTTCACTAACATTGAACAGGTCCAAAATTTGGTCTGTATCCATACTTTGAAGACCAGAGTTCTGTTGGTTGACAACTGAATTTGCAATATTCAACTTGAACTTCTGTAGACCCATGATCTTCTCTTCTAACGTGCCTCTTGTAATCAAACGGTAGACATTCACAACCTTCTTTTGACCAATACGGTGAGCACGATCCATGGCCTGTAAATCTTTCATGGGATTCCAATCATGTTCCACAAAAATAACGGTATCAGCACCTGTCAAGTTAAGACCAAGACCACCGACATGTGTTGTCAACAAAAGAACATCAATTGAAGGATCGGCATTAAACTTCTGAACCATCTCATGACGCTTATTCGAGTCGACAGAACCATCCAAACGCAAATAACTCACTGTAGGCATCAGTGTCTTGAACAGGTCATTTTCAATAATATCTAACATAGGTTTCAATTGACAAAAGATCAAGGCACGATGTTGACTGACAGCACCAGCGGCCATAGCAGCAGGATCTGAATCAGATTCAGTTGTGGTAGTACCTATACCACACTCACCAAGTAATTGTCTAACGAGAAACAATTAGTTATTTGGAATATTCTCTGAAGAAGAATAACACTTACTTTAAGGCTTGTAATTTAGGCGCATTTGATATACTATGAATGTTTGTATTTGTCTTTTGCAAGAATGCTTCCACCTTCTTGTAATTAGGATATTTGTCGCTGACAACAAGTAATGGATGGTTGCAAAGTCTTCTAAGGTATTGTAATGCTTGGAAAATATGTGTTGCTCCTCTTGACTTATCTCCAGATGGCTTGGTAGCTACAACATCGGTACCAAGATCCTGCTCAACCGATGATTTAGCTTGTGATTTTGCGAATTCATCATACAATGATTTCTGTTGTTTACGTGAAACAGAATGAGATTAGCCATGTGCATTTCACATGTTGTTTTAGGATATCCTTACCTGTAGATCACTTAGTTCACAATAGTAATCCTGAATAATCTTGGGAGGTAAATCATGCAGAACATCTTCTTTTAGTCTACGCAATAAGAACGGAAGAACTTGCTTGTGTAAAGCTTCTAATGCAAGTGCACCGGCTTCTTGCTCTTTGGATGAACTTTTGCTATCTCTACTAGCCAAGATAGGTTTACCAAATCGTTCATTGAAGATTTTCTCTGAACCAAGGAAACCAGGCATCAAAAAGTCAAACAGGGACCAAAGTTCCAGTACATTGTTCTAAACAAATAAGCATAGGATTAGAAAGAGAAATCGACATTCACATTCAGTTTCATTTTACCTGAATAGGTGTACCAGAAAGAATTAGGCGGTGGTTTGATTTTAATGTCTTGATTGCTTTTGTGATCTTTGTCTTGCCATTCTTAATAATATGGCCTTCATCTAGAATACAATAGTTCCAAGTAATAGCAGAGAGCTCTTCAATATCATTACGAATGATATCGTAAGACATGATGATAATATCATTTTTTGTAATTGAAGCACGCAATCTTTTTTGGAGGTCATTAATAAAAACAAAGAATGTATAAAGTTTTCATTGTACCTTTTTCTTTCTGCAGGGCCACCTGTATACAATAAAGGCTTCAAGTTGCTACAATAGTTTAAGATTTCGTGATACCAGTGACCTGTTAAGGTGGGAGGACAAATGACTACAGAGGGAATAGCTGTCCATTCAGGAGACTTGGTTTCACTAAACTTCTGTGCCCTGCGATAATGATCTCCAGCAAGAATACAAATAGATTGAAGTGTTTTACCCAAACCCATATCTATTCGTCATCCAATGCAAAGTTAATACAGCATTGTAAAAAAAAAAAATTAAAAGACAAACAACTTACCATCACATAGGATACCATGCAAATGGAACTTGTTGAGGAAAGCTAACCAGTTAACACCCTCTTGTTGGTATTTACGAAGTTCTGCATTGATCTTGACAGGAATATCGTAATTCTCGACTTTCGAGCTATCAAGCAATTGAGCCAAGAAGCGTCGTTCTTCATCACGGTGTTGGAGCATTTCAGTAGAGATACCTGGAGGGTCAGGAATACCTGCCTCCAAAGGCACCAGTTTGATCAGTAGAGCAAAACAGTTGGTACAAGTCAATCGGACACCCTCATCCACATCACTCATTCTACCTAGGATAGGCACAATCAAGAATATGGTGTAAGGCAAGATTTTAGTATCCAACATTTGAACAAGATGATACACGAGTTCAGAAGCGCCTTGTCGATCATAGGGATTAAGTGTATTGCCAAGTTGAGGCAAAATCTTATGCACAATAATCTGCATTGTTTCGGCTGTAATCACATTTGCAATAGCTGCCAAACAACGAGCACTTACATGGCGGATAACAGCATAACAGGATTGAAGCGATTTGCAAATATGAGGGACAATCTGAAGGATTTGGTTATAGAGACCACTAGAAACATAAGGGATGATCATGTTAAGTACAGTCAGAGAATCAACTACATCTTGACCTAATGCCATGTCGACAGTGATTAAGTGATCTGATTGTTCATTGCTGATATCACCGCCAGCAGATGGAGGCAAGATAGGGAAAGCTTCCATCAACTTTTGACTGACAAACTCCTTTAGTTTGGGTACAATCTCGAACACACGGTCACCAAAAGTATCGCAAAGTTGTCTCAAGGTGATTTCAGCACCACGCTTCATCAGTTGAGCATCCTTTTGTTCTTGAGTCAAAACTTCTTTGACAGGAGCATGATGACCCTTGCTTGATTCTTCTTTTACGATGGACATGATGCCTAGCTTGGTTTGATTTTCTTGTAAGACGGGAGTGATAGTTGTGTCGCTGCACAAGAAAGTGCAGAGGTTCTTGATGATTTTGTCGTTTGGATTGGATCGCGCTGTGTTACGCTCGCAAAGGGCAATGAGATCTGTTAAGGTAGCAGCAGAGCGCTTTTGTAGTTCAAGATTCTCTTCGAATTTGATACTGTTCATCACACTTCGAATGACAGGGTTCAGTTTGTCTGGCAAGACACCAAGTTCAACAACGGCGCCTGCTGTACTGGCATAAACATTGATTTCAATCTTTTGTTTGAGTTCTTCGAAATAGCCGATGGAAGCAACTACACGCTTTTGACGTTCCTCTAAAGCGGTCACTAGAGCGGCTCTTCCTTTGCCGCGAGGTACTTTGGCCAATAACTGCTCAAATATCTCTCCTACAACTTGAGTGGCCGTTTCGATCGTAAAGAGTGGTCCTTGTTCAGGTAGGGCTTCACCAGGGACAAGGTTAGGCAAAGTAGGAATCAAGTCAGGAGGTACTTTCGCTTCAGCATGAAAAGCATTAGCCAGGTTTTGACATTCGTTTCGAATTCGCTTCAGTACGTGTACAAGTTCAAAATAGAAACCAGTCGTATTAGCCTGGGCTGTCTCCAAATTGGCAATCATAGCTCGAGATAAATTACGAGGGAAATTATGTGATTCAGCCAAAATGGCTTCAGAAGGTGCATGACTGATGCAATCAGCATTGTATCTTGCTTTCAAGACAGCCTTGGCCCATTCTTCTACAGCCATAGCACCTAACTGTCGCTTCAAGGCCCATTGCGATGTCAACAGATTCAACAAGACTTCTTGATAAGACACTTCCATAGAGTCATCAGGCCAAGTGCTCATAGCCATACCTAATGCGGTTGTACAGGCAATACGACAACGCATGACTTGGTCGGTGGTGATCAATGAAAAATCTTGGGCAATCATACCAGCATCCAGGTTATGACCATCTCGATTACCAGCTGCTTCTGCTTCATTACTGCTTCGGACAGCACTGGTGGTTGTGTTGTTCGTCATTGCCTTCTTGTTCTTCTTTCCTGTACCAACTGTAGGCGCAGATGTTGTGGTAGCAAATGTACCGCCATTACCGAATGCACCAGGTGGTTTATAAAAGTAAGCAGCTGTATCCAAAGGTTGACCAATAGGCGTCATGGTGATTTCGAACCAACTACCTAACCAGTTCTGTGTTCCCTGAAGGATCAATGGGTTATCCACCTTACCACCAATCGTCAATCCCTTCCAAACAGCCAGTGTCTTTTCAATGATCTCAACCTTTTCTTCCACAATCAGATTTTGAAACACTAATCGATAGACGCGCTCATCGATCCATTCAGATGTAGTGCCACATTCGATAAAAGTCAAGAGTGTGTTGAGAACAGCGATACGCACACTAGTGATAGTGTGTCTAAAGAATGGGTGTAGGCGAGGCACGAGTTCAGAAAGACTACAACCTTGACGCACGATATCCATCACACCAGGCTGTTCAAACATCTTGGCAATCAAATCCATTACTGCACCTGTTGAAGCAGTTAAATCATCCTTTAAATCAATCAGACAATCCCATAGAGTGGTTATGACATCTCTGATCCTTTCTGTAGAACTCATGCGTACAAATTCAGCTGTGATGGGCAATAGGGTGGATGCACTAACAGCTCTGACATCATCATCATGATCGCGCAGACCTAGAATGACAGCACCTGTGGTACCTTCCACTAACATCTCAACCAGATCTCTTCTGACAGCAACTGCATACTTGAGACCCAATAGACCTGCATGGCGTACTTCCCACACAGAACGTTCACCGCTGAAGGCAGGATCATTTTGATTGATGAGCCGAAGTAGATGTTCATGCACTTTTCGAACTGAATCTGGTTGCATGTATTGCAGCACAACACCCAATGTCTGTGAGCATGTTTCGCGTACTGGACAGACAACTTGATCCGACACAAAATCAGCAAATCGATCCAAGGCAAATACACAGAGTAATCGAATGGCGACATCTTCAAGCCATGCATTGTGTAATTGTTCGTTTTTTTCTCTGCTGCATAATCTTTTGCCTGCACCTTGACCGTGTGCCTTTAGAATCGAACGCAAGCCAATACCGGCACCATGGCGAATTTCCCAAGCAGGATCGAAAAGATCTAAACAGAGGTGTTCGCAAATCATTCTAAAAGGCCATTCACGCTGAATTCCATCTGTCTCGTCTGTTTCTGAAGGTGTAGGTTTTTTGACTTCGACTACGAATTTGTCTGACTGAGGTTGTGCTGTAAACTCGAATTCTAACCATATTGTGTTGTTAATTCAGTTTTTTTTTTGGTTTGACGGATATCAATTTACCTTCTTTGCTCTCAACCTTGACAGCCTTAGGTTCTGACTTTCCTTTCAAATCCATAACACGTACTCTATACAGATAGGATTAAGTATTGATGAAAAGCATGATACACTGTACTTACTTTTCTTTTTTGCTCTTCATCTTTGACTCTAATTTCATTTTACGCTTCAGCATATTGCGCTCGCGTGCAGATAAGCCTGCCATATTGATTTCTGCTACAGCGGGTGTAGGTGCTGCTGAAGTAGTGGATGTCGAAGGAGAAGGTGAAGGACTCTTTGTTTCTAGTTTTATATTGGAAGGCTTGGTTTGTTTCGTATCTAAATCTGCATCATCCACCAAATCGACTAAATAAAAGAGAGAGGGAAGGGATAAGCACACTAGGTCTGTCTGTTTATTTTGGTAAGCTTTACCATCCATAAATTGACTAGCTAAACCTAAACGTTCTTTTAGGTTACGTCTCTGGAGTTCTAAACGTTCTTGTGGTGTCATATCTGAAAAGTCTATATCGTATTCTTTTCCTGCAGAGCCTAATAAAAGCTTGCCATGCTGAAGTACAGAAGCGAGATCAAACTGACTAAACTGTAGCTTATGCAAATCTTCCTCTTCTTCTTCACTCGATTGACTTGCATCTGTTGTCTCTCTTTCTGGATCCCAAATGGGTACATTGGCTGCAATAGATTCCAATGCTTGACCTGCTGCTAAACGCGTATCCCATACTTTACTTCTCAAATGAACAACAACCTAGTGAAATAATTGAGTGAGAAGTACGTCTTGGGATAAGTTCTTTATTTACTCTAGACAACAGATTGTAAAGCTCTCCAGGATGTTGCTTTTGAATTTCACCCAGTTGTTGTGCAGCAGTGCGCCTTACAGCTGTAGTAGAGCCTGTGTCTAACAATAAGACTAACCGATCAAGTCTATACAGGCATCAGTATGAATCTCTCTCGTTTTCCAACTCTAGTCTAACCTTGTGGTCATTATATAAGTTTAGGGGTATTTGTATGAATAGAAAAGAAAAATAAAAGAAAAACAAAAGAAATACACAACACTATACACAAGCTTAAAAAAAACAGAAAAAAAAAGAGAGAGAAAGCAAATAGTTGCTGCATCTTAAGTGTTTAAAAAAAAGTGGCTTTCTGTGTTACAATGGCACTTCAAAGTGTGTCCGATAAGACACAAAAGGATTGGTTGCATTTTAGGCTGATATTATTTTTTTGACAGTTATCAATGACATGCACTATATTCTATATACTTTTTTTAAAAGAAAAACCTTCAATCTATCTAAAACAAACACTTTACAAAACACCCTTAGTAGAAGGAACATCATTAGTACCAGTTCTGGTAACAGCTTCACGAATGGCAACAGCCAAAGATTTGAAGGCAGATTCAGCTCTATGGTGATCGTTTTTACCCTTCAAGACATCTACATGAAGAGTAATACCAGCAGCACCAGCAAAAGACTCCAAGACATGAGGAATCATTTCTGTAGACAATTGACCAATCATTTCACGTCTCAAGTCAAGGTTGATATCAGCAAAAGGACGTCCAGAGATATCAACAACAGATCTGGCAAGAGCCTATATCATTTGCATAAGTCTACCTATCACTAACGCAATTCAAACTACCTACTTCATCTAGAGGACAGAAAGCGGAACCGAAACGTTTAATACCTCTGGGAGTACCAAGGGCTTGCTTGAAAGCCATACCAAGGGCAATACCAGTATCTTCAGCAGTATGATGGTCGTCAATATGAAGATCGCCTTTGCAGACCAAATTCAAAGACCAGCCTCCGTGTTTAGCAAGAGCATGATACATCTAAATCAAACAGTTAATGCTACAGTATATAAAGAAAGAGAGGGAAGGTTGACTTTACATGGTCAAGGAAACCAATACCAGTGTCAATATGAATCTTTTGGTCATGCTTATCATCCAAGTTGATAGAGACTTTGATGTCAGTCTCATTGGTCTTTCTTTCCAAAGTGGCAGTACGTGCTTCAGACATTGTTTCTGGTTAATATAAGGAGAGGAGAGAAAAAAGAGAGAGAGAGAGAGGATTGAAAAAATAAATGTAGTCTATTTTTTTTTTATCTCTAAAATGACTGGATATCCCTCTTGCTCCGACCCTATCTTACCGGATAGAGTATAGCCGAAAGGATGTCCTTTTACATTAAATCCTGATCACCCTAACATCCATACAAGTCAATAAATTTGATCTACTTTAAGTTGGCTCTCGGAAAAGCTTTTATTTGGTGAAATAAATGCTTCTTTGGAACACGCTCAAGGTTAACAACATGCTGTCAAATTAAAAAAAATCAAGGAATAGTCATTAGCAGCCGCCACCTTGTTAGCAAAAAAAAAAAAAAAGAAATCCGGGAATCAATTTGTTTGTAAAGGCTTTGTTGCGATCGCTATAAAATATGACACGGACATGATATAAATAGAGTTATCTCTAGTCAACATCTTTATCTTTCTTCAGGTTGATACAATACAATAGACAACATGGCGAGAAACAACCAATGATTCGAAATAGAGACAAGGGAGCTTATGCCAAAGCTAAAACAGCTTTTTGACAGCTTCGAGGAGTGCCAGAAACGCAGTAATACAATGAGATTCAATGTGTGGGTCAAAGGAAAGCAACTTTGGTAACCGAGATCAATCTGGGGGGGGGGTATGGATTACTAAAAGGAGAAGTTTAAATATTTTACTCGAGAAAAAAAAAAGAGGGTCCTTTTTTCCCATAACTTTTTTTTTCTCTCTTCTATTTACTATCCGAGAAATAATGAATTCAAGAGCACTTGCTGTTGGTGTTCCAATAGGCTTATTGCTCATAACTCATTTAAAGTCGTTACCATTTGCGTACACTGTTCGCTCTTGGTTTCTCTTAAGGGCCTTGATTAAGAAAGCAAAGGAGAAGGAATTAGCACCTGATAGTATGTGTTAAATCAAACTTTGCTGATGTATTCACCCTAAATAATTCGCATAGGCTTGTTTTCATCTGTATCTCAAGACCATAGATGTTATCTTGACGATATTGACTACAATCAACATATGGTAAGCTTAGATCACAGTCATAGCTCATTTCTTGAACTAATGATAGCTCCCTTAGAACAATAGGTAAACCAGATTTGCCTTCAATTTCTGGCTATCACTGACATTTATGGCTTCAATTGCATAGTACATATAACAAGATATTGGATTTTAACCGAATTCATGTACTTTATGCCATTTTTCCCAAAATGATGATGGAACCACAACACCGTCTATTTGGGCATAATGCTGGTGTTATTACTCTGTTTAGAAAAGAAATTCCACCTTTGGCAAGATACAAAGTCCAGAGTAGGATATGGTCTTGGAACCAAAAGTGGTTGTTTTTGCAGCATAGATTCCTATTGGAAGATGGAACTGTAGCATGCATCGCTATCAGTAAAATCGTCTTCAAGAGACTGTCCGGAAAGACAGTTCCTCCTAGCGAAGTAATGGAACTGTGTGGTCATGACTTGAGTGATCCCTCTATTGAGGATAGAAGAAGTCAGAATTGGACTATCGCGCAAAATGTGTTAAATTTGGATGCCATTATACACGATCCATATCCATGGCAACCAGCTGCAAAATTGTAATGCAGCTCTCTTATTTATTGTTAGTAATAGAGAAAAGAATTAAATCCCGCCCCTTTTTTTCTCTTTTTTTCCACTTTTTTTTTTATTTCATGACCTCAAAATCTTTATTAATACCCACTCAAAAGAAAGAAAGGCCGGCATCTATTTGTTCAGCTACTTCTTCTTCTTCCGCGAGGTCACATTCTTGGTCTGTCGCTTTCTCACTTGATCAACTCTCATTATACTCAAAAAAGACGTTTGGTGAACAAGAGGAAAAGAAGAAACGTCGACAACAAGAGCGAATCAAGCAAATTGCTGGAGGGTTCAACCATATCCTACTGTTATCTCTAAACGACTGTTCAGTTGGACTCTATAGAGTGCTCGATCATATTCATCGAAGAATACCAAAGATTGTTGAAACAAAACAGAAGGTACGATCCTCTTCTCAAAGGGTTGAAACAGCTATTCTTGATATTGAAGATGTACGCAAAAATGTCTGTGAACTTGAGCAAATCGAATCGTTTTTTAACATTTCCCAAATGATTGAACAATCCATTGCTATTGTTAAAAACCAACCCATATAAAACAAAAGAGAGAGAGAGAAAAGAGGTGTTTAATTATTTATGATGCTTTGAAGCTGTTTTCTTAAAGAAAGGCTTCGATTTTTCAACATCGGGTGCCAGAGTATGGTCTCCCTTTTTCCAATTGGCTGGACATACTTCACCATGTATATCAGTGAATTGAAAGGCCTCCACTAGACGAAGTGTCTCGTCAACTGATCTTCCAACCGGTAGATCATTGATAGTGATATGTCGAATGATGCCATTTTTATCAATGATAAATAAGCCTCTTAAAGAAACACCTTGTTGATCAAGGTAGATACCATAGTCTGTTGCAATACGCCTTGTTTTGTCTGCCACAATAGGCAAAATAGTATCTTGGCCTAATCCGCCTTGATCTCGAGGTGTTTTGATCCATGCACGATGTGTATATTCTATTTATATATTTGTATCAATTTAAATGCCTAAAGTCGAACATGTTTTTCTTACCCGAATCTCCAGAAGCAGCAATCACTTCACAATCTAATTTACGAAACTCTTCAAGTCTATCATTAAAAGCAATGATTTCAGTTGGACACACAAAGGTGAAATCCATTGGATACCAGAAGAAAACAACATATTTTCCTCTGAAATCTGAAAGGGTGATGTTGGCCACAATTTCTCCACCATTCACTCCTGGCGCACTAAAATTAGGTGCAGGTCTTTGTACTTGTGCCACTAGAAAAAGAAATGATAGAGAGGGTCTTCAGTTTATATATGCTATCGAATATCAGCTTATACTTTCCTACCCATCTTTAAAGAAAGAAAAAACAGTTTCAATATTAGTTAAATAAAGAAAAGAAGAAGAGAAAGAGGCGACATCACAGCGAAGGAAAAAGAAACAGACAAATAAATCAACAGTATGATAGATGAGCAATGATGAAGTTATAATGTATCAGGTTTATTAATCCAAATTAGAATTCAAATAGTTCACAAAAACATCGCCCAAACGATCAACATCTAAGGTAGTGTTCATTTTGTTGTAGGTAACAAATTGCTTACGGAGTCTTCTAAGTTCTGACAAAGTAACTGTACGAGGAGGATTGATCACCTTAGTCTCTGAGCGAGGCACGATCATAGGTGTACCACCAGGTCCAAACTCCTTTTGTTTCTCAACAAATGCATTAATGATTTCAAGTGTTGCTTTGTCTAATTCGTATACATAATTGGTGGAGGAAACTGGCTTGGACACTGTAGATTTGTTGGGTGGTAAAGCTTTTCTGAGTATCACTGCATCCCAAATCTTATCTAAGGGCATTTCTTTATCGTCATAGATTATAGTAAATAATGGTGCATCCCATCGATTGCGCTCATCTGGTTCTTCGTATCGAGTGACGAGTTCATCAAAACTAAATAAAGACGTTGAGAAATACAGTGCTATAGAAACAAGAAGATGACTTACATAGTATCTTGATATCCTTCTTCACCTCTTGCTTCGTTCCATTGCTTAGCCATGTCAGGAGGAACACCTGTCTGAATGACACAGTGAGGTGTTCCAATAGCTCTAGCAATACAATAAAGTTGATAACGAAATCCTTTGATGTAATTTAAACCGTCTGCAATAACAATATCGTCTTTGGATAGTGTTCTCTCGACAGCTGACAATAATGAGCCTCGAGCCTTCTTTTCTTCTCTGGCATCTGCATCGTTTTTTCTTGTTCGTTTAGAGTGTCGCCACTTTCATCTTTCTGGATAGTGCAACATACCTTTGTATGCGTCTTTGGTGACATGAAGGCTTTTGTCATCAATCACATGAACTCGAAGTGTCTTGTTCTCTTCTTCAATTCGCTTTAATAAGTACTCTTTAAGTTGACTAGCTCTCTGCGTTTTTCCGCTAGAAGGGTATCCTGTAAAAGTAATGAGTGGCATAACGAATACGTGGAAGAACAAAAAAAAAAAGAAGAAAAATAGCTCCTAAAACAAGCCACTACTTTGATCCATTTGACATAAAGTAGTTGAATATTTACCTTTCTCTTCTAGGAAGGCTAGTTTGGCCTAACTCACAATGATAGTTAAGCAATGAAATTTGCAAGCACATATTTTTGGCTTGCTTTTCTCAAATCATGCATCTATATCTCCCCTTCTTTCTCTCTTATTTTTTTTTATGCCAATGGTATGTTTATCCTAGTAACCAATCTACTTGAAGTTTAGTGCCATTCGCTTAACAAAAATGGATAGGATTTATCAGCCGCATTGTGATAGTGTGACGATTTTTATCTAAATGCATAAGTTTACTGATCGAAAAAAAAATAGATCCTTTCAGGGCTTTGAGTTCTATCTTCTCTCTCTTTTTCTTTACCTTCTATACTTTATACTCGAGAAACAAAAAATGGCCGGAAAACTATATATTAGGTGATATATCTACTCTTTCTTTTTACATTTCGACTCTCGAATGTACTTGCTAACTTTCCTCTGTCTTTCATGCAATTAGTTACAATCAAATTCATGATGCAATCCGTCAATCCGTTGATCATTTTGATATCAACAATACCTTCAAACCTGATTTGATGATTGCTATTGGTGGCGGTGGCTTTATTCCCGCTCGAATCCTTCGTACCTTCCTTAAAAAGACCAGTAGAGGCAATATCCCTATTCAAGCCATTGGTCTGTCTCTTTATGAAGAACTTGCCAATGCGAACGGAGAAGAAAAGCCTGGAACTCAAGTTCAAAAGACTCAATGGCTCAATTTCGATCATTCTGAAGTATCTCTTTTGGGTCGCCGTATTCTGATTGTCGACGAAGTAGATGACACTCGTACCACTTTAGCTTTTGCTGTAGAAGAACTCAAGAAGGATATTGAAGCTGAAGAAATCCGTCAAGGCATGAAACCTGGAGAATCAAACACTGTTCTAGGTGTCTTTGTTCTCCACAACAAGTTAAAGGAGAAGAAGCGAGAATTACCGGAAGAGGTCAAAAAGAACTATTTTGCTGCTGTTGAAATGCCTGATCAATGGCTAGTCTATCCCTGGGATGCTTTAGATATTGAAGAGCACACAGAACTTGCCAACAAACATTAAAGCTGACTCATACTATTTATATCTTTACTTTTTTTTAATAGAAGACTTTTTTTAGTGTCTATTTTTGTTGATATGATGTATGTTTTCAGCATTGCATTGAACAGTTTAGGATATATCCATGTTTGTTTGAGGAGAGCAATAACATTACATGAATTTTTATTAAAATTTACAACATTTGGGTTAGAAAAAGAAGAAGAGAGGGGGGATGAAATTGATTAGATACCACGACCACCAGTAACTTCAAGGGTATGACCAGTGATGTAGCTTGTCAAGGGAGTACAGAGAGTCAAGACAGAACCAGCGACTTCGTCAGCAGTACCAGCGCGACCAAGAGGAATATCAGCATAAGGGTTAACCTTGGCAGCAGCAGCAGCAGCCTTGCTACCGGTAGGAATACCAAGAGCAACCTTTTGACCATCAACTTCAATAGAAGCACCAGATTCCTTAGCACGAGTAAGACGAGTGTCAACCCAACCGAAGGCAACTGTGTTACAACGAACGCCGAAAGCGCCCCATTCCTTAGCAATTGTCTTTGTCAAACCGACGATACCAGCCTTGGCAGTAGCATAGTTAGCTTGACCAACATTACCGTGAAGACCGGAGGTAGAGGAGATGTTGACAATGCTCTTGTTTTCACCATCCTTCTTACGGAGGTACTTGGCAGCAGCACGAATGATCTTGAAGGGAGCAGTGTTGTGAACAGCAAGCATCAAGTCCCATTGCTTGTCTGTGATCTTGTGAAGCATACCATCATAAGTGAAACCAGCATTGTTGACGATATGGTTGATCTTGCCAAAGGCCTTAACGGTCTCTTCGATCAAACGTTCAGGGAAAGTAGGGTCGAGGATATCACCGGGAATGGAGATAGCCTTGAGACCAGCGGCACGAATATCAGCAGCAACTTGGTCAGATTTACCTTTTTTTTTTGAAAACGAAAATGTTTAGTTTCTATTATGCATAAACCTCATTGGGAATAAAAAAGAGCACTTTACCAGCATCAATATCAGTGACAACAACCAAAGCACCTTCACGAGCGAAAACTTCAGCACAGCTCTTACCGATACCTTGACTAAAACAAAATGCATTGCGTTAGATGCATAATGCTTCTTTTTCTACAATATCAATTAAACTTACCCAGAACCAGTAACAATAGCTACTTCACCAGCAAGCAAACCTTGAGGGAAGTTACCGGACAAATGGCCCTTGATAGTGTTCAAACGATCGTTAGCAGACATAGTTTGTATTGATAGAAAAAAAGGGAAAAAAAGAAAATGTGGGGAAATTATAAAAAAAAATGGAAGAGGTCTTTATATGTTTATCATAGATTTCTAAATAGTCAGCAGAAATGTAAAATTAAGTTGGCTGCCAGTCACTGACTATGAGACGTGTGAAAATTTGACGTTTGATTTCAAGTGCGATTAATGCTTGCTGGTAAATAGCGGGATCTCAACTCTTACATAGATTATAAATCGGTAAAATGCATACCTTCTTCTACAGAAAAGAAGAGGTCTATTCAAAATCGGCTAAATATAATTCTAGTGTACCTTTATACAATTAGTAAGTGAATACTCTACTTGTAATTAGATAAAGGCCGCGTTTCATTCTATGCACAAATACAACTGTGAAATAGAAGAAGCCTTTCTTTCTTCATCGACTACCATTTATTATCAAACACCATTCCTGTCTAAAAGAAAGCTGAATGACGGTGCTACCGTTAGAGACTATCTATTATTTCTTTCTTTTTTTAGAAAAAAAATCAACGTAATAAAACATATAAGTCTACAACTGCATAATTGAAACAATACTTGTTATCAGTGCTCAAAGTAAGCTGTCTTGAGCGCTTTACTTTATCTGTCTTCTTGTACCTTCTATATGTATAGGAGCCTACCTTAGCTGAAAGAAGTTCAGGAGTTGATTCCAGGGCATCAGGTAAGCATATTAGTATACTACCTCTGAGTTGACATATTTATCACTTATACTCGTAACAAGCCCTACTTGAAAGTATGAAAGCATGTTTCTCCATTTGCTTTCGAGCAGATTATCTACGATAAACAAGAGCTAGTTAGGATGCTTATATAGTTTTAGCGGTCATTTTCCCCGCAAAATTGAAAGATGTATTACAGAAGAAGGCAAAGGAAAAAACTGACTAATTTAGTACTACAATGCCTCCATCCTCAATTGGTTACTTTTTTTTTTTATTGAAAGAATTACTTTTTTGCAAAAGAAAGTTTGTTGAAGATGAAGTAGCTTAAAGGATTAATATGATAGTATTTCTGGAACTTCGATTACCACTATGTTGAGATAATAGATTCAATAAAAAAAAGACCTTTAGTTTGTTAAGGAGTTCACCAATCAGGTCTTTGTGTGTTTGAACTACTTTGTGTAACGTAGATCATCCAAAAAGTCGGATTAGAGAACTGATGGTTTCAAATTTATTTATTTCAATTGTATTGTTTTCTTACTGGTTCAAAAACTACAGGGCCCGATGTTCCCTTCTAACGCTCTTGTCTTTATATTGCCACCAACTAGTAGTTATAAATGAGCTAATTCATTAATCAGCTTGGTATATCTTTTGGTTTTCCAGAGCGAGTTTGGATATGCGCATACCCCCAAAAAGTAAAAGCTGCACAAGCTCTCCAAAACTGGCTCTGTAGATCTTCTTTTCTTTTCTTCTTGTTACCCAAGAATATGCCACTATTGACACGAATGGAAAGTATATATTATAGCTTGCGGTGACCTAACAAAGTCAGATATCATTTTAATTGCCCTGCCAAGGACTCAAGGTTACTGACATCTTTCATAAAAAAAAATGATTAGAGCAAAACGTTTCATCAATGTGATAGCTAGTTTGACCATAATTTAGTTGTGCTTTCAAGACACATACGCTGAAATATACTGTACTCTTTCTGGTATATAATAAATAGACTAACCAAAAATGCTGCTCATTGTCAAGGAGTGTGTTGGTGGCTACTTTTACATGAAACTAATTTTCTTAGATAAAAGTACCTACCGAAATAGACTGCAACTAAATCATAAAGGAAACATTAGCTTTTTACCAGGTAAAGCAGCATTTTATAAAAAGAAGTCCTATTTATATCTTCTTTTATCTATCGACAAAGCATAACCACTTTTTAAGTAGACCAAAGTGTATAGCTCATTCCCTTTGCAAAGAAACAACCTTGTTTTCTCATAATTGTAGCACAAAATCAAACATGTTGTTCAACTACGCTCCTCCTGTTGTTTATGTGTGTACAACTATAACAAACTAACAGAAAACTAGACCAAACCAAGGTATGTCAACAAGTTTGAAGATGGGAGTAGGGAAGGGGAACTTGGAAGAAACATAACATCTTCCTTACAAAAAAGTATGATCTCAATGTGTTTGTGTGTTCAAGCACCAATAATGACTCCAATTGAATTTTCATATGTGTATTCATTTAAAGTTTGCTGGTCTTGTTTTGCCATACTTTTATGGTGGGTTGAGCTAAATAGATGTTTTCCTTTTTTGCTATCCAACTATTTGGTTGAACAAAATTCGCCTTATAAACCTAAGCTTGTCTTATTGTAAGCAAGCCAATAAAGCTGGTATCGCTCTTATAGATAAGCAAAATTCAACATCGTTACCCTTTCTCGATAAGTTTGTATTATTGGCTGTACACAAATTTGTACTCAAAGTGGCATCAAGGAGGTATTGGTTACACCTTTCCTCCTTAAAGAGTAGATGTTACTTTATGTTAAAAGAACCACATTCAAACTGGATTTATTTCCTCTTCTTTCCCCCTTCTTTTTTTTCATCACTCTCCTGATATTAAAAAGACATTAAATCTATACTGTCTCTTTCTCCCTAAATTGAAGAAGTTTGTATCATCTTATTTCTTCTTACTCTCTTTTTTTTCTTTCTTTCACCTCTTGCTTTCCTTTTTTCTCTGCTTAAATTTTTTTTTACGAGAAACCCCATTATGCCAAAACAAGCTATTGCAGAAGCCAAATTACGGAAACTATTAGAACTGAATGAAAAATTAAAAGAACAGTTAGAGATCTCACGTATTCCAGTGTCAGAAGCGAGTCGATCGTAAGTCAATTCCCTTTCTTTCTTATCAACAATATACGTGTGGGCTGACACTGTTACCGCTTTATTTACAGAATGATCGAATTTTGTCAATCTACAGAAGATCTAATGGTGCCGTCTGTATGGGGAAATAGAAGTCCTGATCCATTTGCAGAACCCACAGCTGGATGTGGTTGTACTGTCATGTAAAATTATCGAACAAACTCGCATATCCTATATCCTGCAGAATAAAACCAATTTATTCTGCACTTGTATTTTCAGATAAAATTCTAATCGATGACTTGAATCAACAACCGTTTTCTTGTCAGTTTTTTTTAAAGAAAAAAAAAAGGAGGAAGTATGATACACGTAAAGAGGCAAGAGTGCGCTGAGCATTTTTTGATCGAGAGATGGTTTAGTGATGATCTATCTAAAACAGCATTGAATTAATATCAAATACATTCGCTCCCTAAACATTTCGATATCGTGCAGCAATGAGAAGGATGGCATCATCTACAAAACTTTCCCTATTTGTTCCCAATAGGCTGCATATGAAAGACAAAAGAAAATTTGCGCTATCTTGATTTTGATGCCTATCCTTATTTCTCTGCCTAAAATATCTTTAGCTTGCAGTGCATTAATACAAATAACATGAGCCGTTACTTTACATATATACATATTTTAAATCTATCACAACTGTTGTCAAAGTCACACTATTAGAACGGAAAAACCGTAAATCCGCTTAAAGCCCTTCTTTTTTGTCAGGGATGGAAATTTCAGTGAACCCATGTGTTGTTGAAGAGATCTGCAATAAAAAAAAATCTGATGATTTCTTACGCCTCAATTTCCCATCATAAAGCATGTTTGTTTTACCACAGGCAGCAAGAGCTATACCTGCGTCTAGGCCATTTTGCATATTATGTGATTGCTTGCATGATAGCGCATACATTCATACTTGCTTTTTTTGACAATCACATTATACTTTATGAAAAGCTGTTTGATTGCTTATTGACACATTTATGCTTGCTGATGTTACACACGTAACAAATTGAAGCCTGCTGAATGATGGTGTAGTTGTACCTTGGAGAAAATACTTTTGACATGTTATATGTGATGTTCTGTATCGGAAAAGCTGTATAATTTATTTATGTTCCCTATGAAACTTGTCAAGTTATTATGAGAATTCTCACACAGTTGTACCTTTATTTCGCCTATCAAGTTTTCTTGGAAAACTTTTTTTTGATATATGATCAAGTAACTCTTGTCACAGATTTGTTTGTCAGGAGATTGTTTGACCTTGGCGGTTAAAGCTTATTGGAGAAACAAGAGTAAGAGCTTCAAACGGTCACCAAGCCCTCTGTTTTAGTTTGTTTGTCGACAACCTGATAATTCAAAAGAAACACAGGTCTGACGGCATTGGTTTATGTCTTAGGTACTAAACTGCCCGACTCATCCGTTGGTTTTTTTTAAGGATGTTTATGGCACATAGTTTGTTAGCAAGCCAAGTTAAAAATAACTTGGTACTAAATTGAGCTGAAAGGGATTGAGTTAGTAAGATTAAACATAGATTTCATTGCTATTAGCTAATCAAAAAAAAAGAACGCTTAGCCTTGTCGGCTGGCGATCTCAAGCAACAAACCATAGTGAGCCTACTTGGCATAGTATCACCTACCTTGTTTTAATTGAGTGAGTGGGAGAGAAAATTGGATAGATAAAAAGTAGTATATATGAAGCTAGTGTAGGAGATGAATGAGTCAATGATCTGAATTGAGTGATTGCCGTATGTGATTTCTTTGATGCATTTGTTTTCTCATCATTCAAAAAAGAAAAATAGTTTGGATAATACGGAGGTGTTTGGCCGAAACCATGCAATTGTTGTAATCCCTTGCTTATTGTTGACGATTTTAGTTTACTGTGACACATGGAATCAAACATTCTATCCATGAAAACAATTGTCTGTGCATTCTCTTTTACTACAACTTAAAGTGCCCTGAATATACAAAAAAGAAAAACTACTGTTACAATTTATTTACACTATGATTTTCTCAGGATTGATTTAACCCCTTTGATAAGATTCATTCAAGCTCATTACTCGTTGTCGCATAGCACATACTTCAGAAGCCAAGTTGGGACTTGCATTCCCTATTTTTGGAGAAGGTGTCATTTCTAGTAAAAGACATGTGTCAATAACGGATTTTTTTTATATCATCGAATGTGATTCTTACCCGTTGCTTCAGATTCAATAGTGCCCGAGCGAAATTTACTAAAACCTTCCAGTGCTTCATATTCATCTGAGGTAATATCTATTTCATTTTTCTTTGGATGAATGTTATGGCTGTAGATAGGCTTTAAGTGGATTTTTGAGTCTATTGGTGAGTCCCTTAGGTTTTCTATTGGCAAATGTAATTCATCCACTGAGATCCTTCTACGCACTTGTGGCTCATGTGTATGCGGAAAGGTAGAGGAAATAGGTGAAATGATAGGCGAGTCGATTGAGAACGTAGAGGCAGATGATCTTCTTCGAGGATAGTATTCTTGTTCATGCATGACTCGAGAATAAGGGTGAGGAGGCGGATAAGTCTGATGGGGGTATAGGTCTCGCTTTAAAGGCCATGAGGATCGATGAGAAGGGTCATACTGAGATTGTGAAACGGATAGAGAATGGTAGTAAGGAACAGTACTAGAGGTATGATAAGGTCCAGCGTGGTAAGGTGCTGCAATGGAAGCCCTTCTGGTCGGTAAAGGTAATGTTCGTGAATTGATCATAGAAAAGCCTTCAAGAGGAGCAATGTTTGAATTGGGCTTGAATTTGAAAGGTTCTTTTTTTATGAGATTGTCGCTTTTGTGAGTGCGTTTGCTTGGGGTCGTCATCGGTGTTGTCAAGGTCTTTTTGTTCTTTTCATGAGTCTGTGTGTGTTGCATCATATTATCGAATCTACTGAACATTCGGTCACAGCCAGGCACAATGCATTTGTAAGGTTTCTTTAAAATATCATTAACATACATGAAACATCAAATGTTTGTTTTTGTTCGTACCTCGCCTGTGTGTTTTCTTTCATGTCTTGCTAAATGTTCACTTCGAGTGAAAACCATATCACAATCACCATAACCTGTGCATTTAAATAACTTTGGTGCAGATCGAGAGCCGCTTGTTCGTCTTTTGTTTGGCATGATTTTTAAAGAATAGAAGGTTATTAGAAAAAAGAAAGAGGTCAAAGAGAAAAGTTGAGAATTAGATAGATGGTGAATATTTAAATAAATGATTTTTTCGCTAAAAAAGTGAAACCTAACTTTAAATGCAAAAAAAAATAACCGTATGGCAGGCCAGGGCGAGTTGAGACATATCGAGACATTACCACCGCATTAACTCACCTTTGTCTTACTCTCCATCAAGATTACGTATCACAAGGTACTATCACAAAATGTCAATAACAGGTCAATGCACAGACAACAAGGACCACTATTAACAAACTACTTCATGTTTAGCTACCTTTCAGCAAGCATCTTTATCTTTTCTCCTCCTTTTTTTAATGGAGACTTAGTACCTTTTCTTTTCCTTTCTCGAATATATCATAGCTACCTCCTTTTAATTCAACAAAAGGCTCATGATACGGTCGCTCTTTAAATCAATAAGCTTGATTTCTTTTTTAGTTACCCATGAAACACCTTTACATCTGGAATAACTAAAGAGCAAAGATATATCTTGTGCCTATTCATTCCTAGAGAAACACATAATCATGCCACATATAGTTTTACTTTGAAAACAACCTGCCAATTTCTCAGAGAAACAGAAGAAAACTAGAACAATCATCAAGCACACTCAAGTATGATTCAGGTTTTTATAGGTAGAGTTCTGGATAGGAGAATAAATTAAAAGGAAAGACCTAGACCTACTTTTACTTACAAAGCATATGAACAATAGCATTTGGAGAGAGATGGCTATTATAGCTTCTATATGCATTCTTAATAGAGATCAAACGACCAAGTTGGATCAAAGATGTTTAATGAAACAAGCTGGATCTCAACAGGTTATTTTAATTTCTCTAAGCTAAGATTTCATCAGTATACTACATGCAGTGTTTGTCATGCAAAATCAAATCAAAAGCAGTAAGGTAGAATTCCCTTTCTTTCAGTTACTCTTTTTGTCAAGAAGTAGACGAAAAAAAATCTCACTATAAATGAAACACCACCACATTGTTTGAACCAATTTGCTGGTAGTCTAGGGGGGTTTTTTTGGTCCTGGAAAAAAAAAAGGACTAGATGACAAAGCTACATCTGAAACAAGCATTTCCTTAAAAAGATCTTTAAGGTACTCAGGTAGGAGTAGTAAAGTGTAATCAACCATTGCACTAATCTTGCTGTTTTCAGGCTAAGAGAAAGACAATGACTAATTCACTAAATTGAAGCAAGCTATCTTTGTCAACCACAAACTGCAACCTACTCCCTTAGATTTGCAAGGTTTAAGCAAATTAGGTGACCAAAAGTATATTCCTCACATCAGATATCAGCAATGCTATCATTGGTGAACGAATTGTCCGCTGATATGCAGATGTACCTTGAGAGATTTTTAAAACATGTTTTCTTTATTATAAAGCAAACTCAGACTAGAATTTGCAGTTCCTATTTGACCATGAAACTTCCCAGAGTATTATCTTATTGATAAGCTAATCAAAGAAGTGAAAAATAAGACGATAAGCTATAGAAAAGAATCTCTGGTTTCGTATAGTTTATTTAAAGAAAACCAAATTTACATAGTTTTGTACAATTAACTGATCAACACAAATAAATAAGTTTATGTAATAAGGAAAGACTGATTATGTAACAGTCTAGCAAAGTGCTGGATTAGTTTGCTTGGTCTAGCCATTTCTTCAAAGTTGTGTATTGCAACTCTTGAATATCTCTCAAATATTGAGGAGTCTTTTCTGTGATACCGTTGTAGTTCTAATAAAGAGAGGCAGATTAGTTTCTATGTTACATTGACATCTAAATCAACTTACAAGACAGTGTGTTGCTTTTGGAATGATGATAGATAATGTTTGATTGCCATCAAAGGATCTTTTGACTGCAGGGCTATGGACACTAAGCTCTCTCCAGTTGTCGTATTCGCCATCAATCCAGAGTATGCGGTCAAGGTTGATGTTCCATCCCTTGTACTTTTTGTTGATTTGTGAAATCTTGGGTTTTTTGGGAACTTGGTTGCCAAAGTAAAGCTTGCATCCTCTTTCAAACCATTTGATATCGAGTTTTCTGGATACAACACTAGGATGTCCTTCAGGTGCTGCAGTTTGGAAATAACCGTATTCAGTACATGTTTGATACATCCATGCGGCATTGTCAGGACTTGTAGCCTTTTGTTCTTGGATACTGGTTGCATTGTGTGAATCAAGACAGGTGGTCATGTCCTTGTAACCATCACAGTAAGTCTCGTTAACATAGGGTCTCAAGAAATTGGCATAGGACTTGACATTTTCCTCTACGCTGCTTGAATTGAATGATTTCTGACAGATGAGTTCGTCAAATTGATCACGAGTAGCTGAAACACCGTATTGCCAATAAGAAGCGATGGCAGTAGTAAGATCTATATAATTTTTTTCTTTTTTAGTTTAACTTTGAAAGTAACACAAAGGCATGAATACGTTACACGAGGCAAAGTCATCATCATACAAGTCCGGAACACCGTACAATTGCTTGAGTTCATTTACAGCTTGCGTAGAACTGCCGCTGAGGATTTTATCTACGTACGCAATCATTTGTTCAATAGCTTGGACACAGGCAGGACGACCATATCGAATGATAGGATCAAAGTATTGGTAAAAGTCAAACTGTGCCTGTACAGGGGCAGAGGATGCTACTGCAGCATAGACAAGTTCAGGGTATGTTTGCTTCATCCAGGCAGCCAAGTTTCCACTATAACTACAACCATAGACAATTACTTTGGTTTCAGGTACACTAGGAATTTTTTTATCGGCAAGCTAAACATTGTTTTTTCTGTCAGAAACTATTTATAGAATGAGAGAATTGTATTACCTTGACATTTTTCAATAGATAAGCCATGTCAGCAAGAGCTTGGTCTGTATTCAGTTTGGAAACGACCTCAGTTGAATAATTCTATGCGTAAAAAAAAAAAGATAATTAAATACATATTCTTTTTCAATGAGCAAAACAAGGAAGCTTACAAAACCATTGGCTAAAGGACGAGAGTCACCATAGAAACGATGTTCCATCAAGATGAATGCACCATTTAATTTCTTTGCCAACTGAGCCATGGTAGTGTTCACCATAATATAGGCTGGATTATCAACAGCTGATTCACCACCATTGGCAACTTTTGAAAAAAAGAGCGGATACATCCCAAGTTAGTTCATGATCTCAAAGCCTCTTTCCGGATAACTTACAGATGATAGGTCCATTGGGTTGATAATAATCTGTGTTGACCCAGTATCGGTTCCTGAACGTCACATTGTCTTTTGAAAAATGATCTAGAGGCATGTCCATATAGAAGGTACCATATCTTGCAGGCATAGATTCCTCTTTTACCGTTTCATTGGCTGGTTGATTGGAAGCTGAAGAGAAGATGCGGGCATGTGCATCAGAGTGTGAGATTCTACCTAACTTTGGGTTTCCTAGCAGGAATGAGCCTGAAACGAAGCAATTGACACTGAGAAGGACAAGACCGATAGCAGACTTTGTTAGGATCATAATACGCAAACAAAATAAGATGAAAAGAGAGGAAAACAATTGACTGAAAGGCATCGTATTTATAGCTTCAAACCGGAATCAATTGCCCTCCCCCCAAAAGTGACAGTACTACCTTTTTAGAAACCCAAAAACCATTTCCGGAAAAAGATTACGCAAAGGGAAGTTGCACCAGCGAAGAATCGCACTAGTAGAGTTTGTGCACACCTTCCAAGCAGCGTACACAATTAGCAACTTTAAGTAAGCGTCTTGTCCGAATATAAATTTGAAGGTTTTAGTCGGGACACTGTATAGGTATCTCAGCTGTTATCATGGCTCCTTGTTTCGCTGTTTCCTTTGTTTGGCTTGCTATACAGCTTGCTTACGAAATCTGTTGCTAATGACAGAATGAGGGTATCTAATTAACTCATGTCGATCAAACATGTCAGAAATCAAATTGAAGTTACAATGAACTCGCTTGACTTTATCAAGCCTATAAACCTTTCTTTGTTTTCTACAAGAAAAATTAACCGGCTTTAAGCATAAAGTACCCCGAAAACACTAATGATGGTGCCTTATTGAGAGCGTGCCGTCCTATTAGCTCTGCTTTAGATTAATAAGGAACTCTTTAAGATAAACGGCCCACGGCACTACTTAGTTTGGCACAAGGATTCAGATTTCCATGAATTGGATATAGATTTTCTTGAGCTTCTCTCCTCCTCCTCCTCCTCCTCCTCCTCCTCTCTCTCCAGCCCCCCTTAGCCTCCTCAGCAGAGAAATTGATTGGAAGCGCCTCAATCTGACGGATGAGTAGTGTTCCGTCAAATTGAAAGAAGTCAGTTGAGTATTTGAACTCCGCCCCCTTTTTCTCACCCTGTGTGCCACTTCTCTTTTTGGATCTATTGTTAACTGTCAAAATGAAGCTAATGCACTCGATGTCTCTCTGATTGTATATATTTTTTTTAGTGTTGAATATATCTATATTATTGCTTAAATGGCCTTCATACATTGCTGTTTGAGCTGATATTGAAAGAAATTTAAACTGAAACATTCAAAAAATAGACTATGTAGATATTCACTTTATATGTTTCTCCAATGGTCTCAATCATCAGCCTATTTGGCTTGCCTGTCTCAGCAGCCAACCTCTCCTTCTGACTGAATGTATTCAGTCCTAAAGTGCCTCTTTTTACCCTGCTTTTTGTGTGTATTTTCTTAAACGATAGACATAAAGGAGAGAGGTCAAGAAAAGACCTTGTACCTTTTTTTCTCTAAAATGAAACATCGAGACATAAAGTTACACAGATCTTGAATGCATCGTTTCCGAATTTGATCTTAAATGTACAGTAATCATTGAAAAGCGGTAGTGCATAGAGAGTCTAATATTGAAGTCAAATGAATGAACGATAGGTGTCAAGAATTCAGCTCCCCCAAAATGTAAAACCCAATTTGTTTAGAAGATTTGGCTTTACATTTTGCAGAACACGAGATTACGATTTGAGCTGCTATATAAGTCAAAGGTACATACAGAACGTTTTTTTTTTTTTGGTAATCTATTCATATATTAGTAGTTCAATGAGCCAATATAATTTTTGATTTTTAGTCTTATGAGATTGTACTTGAAAAAAAAAAGACAAAAGTTAAGCTACTTCATATCGACACGGTTGTTATCACTAGCTATCTTTGGCCTTTTTATAGTAGTCCTTTGATAGTGACCACAAAACAAGAATACATGGGTTGATCAAGATAGACTCTAATATTGTAAAAGAAACCATTAACCCAGCTTTTTTTTACTTTCCAGGAACGAATCATGACTATTGGATTTTTTTTTTCAGTTTGCGGACTTGTCTTTTTATTTTGCGGATAGTGTTTTTAATTTTGCGTACTTTCTTTCACCCCTTAAAAATGACTACAAAGGATATTCCAGACGAATACATGCACTGTTTCAACATCATGGACGAGATTCCAAGATATGATCCTATGGAGATAGAGCATCAGGTTGGCAACATTGTCGAGACAGTAAATCTCGAGTGGCACTACTGGGAAAACGGTGAGCCTGATGAAAAAAAAAGAAGCAAGAACCAAGCTTGAAAAAGTTGTTGAACCTTGCAGATTATGAGACAGCTCGGAAAGAAGAGAACAAGAAGCAACAAACCGAGAACAGTGAGCCTAACGAGCCAAGCATCGAATCTGGAAGCAAAGGTGATAAGAAAAAAAAAAAGAAAAGCGAAGCGAAAGTCAGAGGTTCATACAGATCGTATGCCCCTGAACAGATCCAGGAACTGTTGGATCTTGTCATTGAACAGGGCCTTTCAGCACGTAAGACTGGATTTATTGTGGGAATAGTTGAAAGAATAGCCCAGCATTACGTCAAGCAGTACAAAGATGACAATGAAAAGCGTCTTCCTGGCCAAAAAAAAAGCCGAGTGCTCCACCAAAGAAGCTTGAGCCGTGTCATACAGACTTTCTTTGCAGTTACTTTGACAAGAAGCCTGAAGCAGTACTTTGGCAAGCAAGGGATGCATTGCCTGAAAAGTTTCCCTTCTATTCAATCGCTTAACCTGTCAAGTCTTCATAGACATCTTCTCCGTCATGCTTCATTGACGCTTAAAAAACTGGAGCCAGGTGTAGCAGCAAGAACGGCTCAAAGAACTTTGGAGTTGAGAAGAGAGAGAGAGTTTTGGAGTGGTTAGGTGATAGCTTATCTCAAAGCTGTATTGATACTGAATGTAATTATTAGAGCTTGAAAATTTTTTTATTCAGTCTGAAGACTTCACGCTTGGCCGCTTTTTAACCGAATATCAATCAATAATTATTTCAACAAATAATTATATAAAGCATACAAACCTTAAAGATGCTTGGGTTAAAAGGTATCGAGCTGCCTTTAAGAAATATAAGCCTGATCTTGTGAGAAAGATAAAGCTATATTATCAAGTACCTGAATCAAGATGGAAAGACCTCTATGAGAAGCTAAATAGTAAATACTTTTTTAGCCCTTTTTTTCTAATGTAAAAGTGGTCATAACCCAAGATAAGATATAGGATGTCACATGATTATCCCAAATATCAAATATAAAAACCCCCATAATTTTCGATAAAATAAACAAGCAAGTCTTTTCTTCACATTAAAAATCATAACTGCTAAACAAGAAAGCAATCCTACGGGAGAAAAATCTTGAAACAAACCTATACCAATCTCTTTTTCTTTTTCCGTATTATTAAAAAGATATCTTCCTCAAGAAGATAATCCAATCTCTATATTTATATTGAATAAACTTTCTCATCGAAAGAAGCATTGATATAAATATAATACTAAGAAATAAACGTGTTAGAAAATATTCTTTAACGAAACAAATCTAGCATTCTTTACTTTAATATTATAATCTCATCAGAAACTCTCTAAACCGAGGGAAATAGACGTGTTGTAATTCTTCTGACTTTGCATCAAATAATACAAATACTTTACAAACTTCACGTCAAACGTTGAAGAAATAATAAGCTTGTATAATAAGATACTATTCGTAATTAAAAGTATTCCTGCGACTATTAGAAATCAAAGGAAAGATATTAAGTACGAGTAATAAGTCCTCATCAATTCATCTTTATACTATAAAAACTCTGGTTCGCTACCTACAGCGTGGTGCTCATTAATAAATCCTCTTGAATAAAGATTGACGCTACACTAACTGCAAATATATATATATACAGTATGAACCGAAATAAGCTGCGGATTTACAAACTCCGCGATTTGAACACGTAACCCATTGTTGTTCTTTGTTAGTCTTTTCATCACTCTTTTCTTAATAAACATACGAAAATAAGCACTTCGACAGTTGTTCCTACATCCAAAGAAGCTATCAAGCATCTTTCCGAATATAGTTATGGTAGTTGAGCTGGCACTTTTATGTATCAAAACAACATTGCTCAGATCACCAGAGATCTTGACCTCAACAGCGTCATTTTTGAGTTTTGGCAAGAAGGTCTCTTTGACCACTTTTCGAGTAGCCTTGGGTCGTATGAACTTCAAATCATGTGCCGCAACAATAAAGCCAGCTCTGAAGCCCAGACATAAAGACTCACGTTTGGCTTGGGTTCTGTGATGGTATGGGGATGCTTTCATGCAAATGATGTTGGCCCTCTTGTGGTACAGCATGGATCAATTGATCGAAAGGTATTTGTTCAATGTTTGGTTGATTGTTGCCTTCCTTGGATTGAAAAAGAGTCTGGGAAGACTAACATTGACTACATGTTGTAGGAAGACATTGCTCCATGCCATGTAGGAGCATACTCCAGGTGTTTTAAGATGAAGACTATGACGGACATCCTTTATGGTGTAAGGTACTTATTAAATTTAAGATCCGCAACTTATTTCCGTTCACACTGTATATATATATAGAAGAAGAAAGAGGCAAATATGAGCCATGCAACCAGCACCTTGCGCTCAAAGTTGATGGAGTGGTGTTTTGGTGAGGTATGTATAAGCGGCTTCAAATAGTTCTTTATAAATTTACTCTGAATAGTTCGAGGATGTAGAAGACCTTGAAGACAGAAGAAGAGAGTATGTTGTAGAGATTGATTCCTTGATCAATACGAAAACTTGCTTCCTGAATACGATTTCGTATCAGTTGTTGAAGTCCTTTAACAACTCAAAAAAGGTTGAGAAGGAAGTGTTGAAGTAAGTTTATCTATTTTTGTTTTAAAATTGGCTTTGACATGACTGTCTTGAATAGGTTGAGCTTGTCTGGTATTGTCAACGTTAGCTCTAAAGAATACCAAGAAATAATCAAGAAGCATCTGCCAGAAGAAACCTATGAAGCATATTGGTTGTCTTGAAAGTGATAAGCAACAAAAAATAAAAGATGTTCTAGAAGAACTAAAGAAGGTAAACCAGCTTAATTATTTTAGTATAAAAAAGAAACACTAACCTTCTTTTTTTTTATAGGAAGCAAGAAAAGAAGACCCAAACTTCAAAGTCGAAGTGGGCAAAAACGCTGCTACCTTAGAAAATCAAGTTCGTCTTGTTTTTCAGTTTTTGTGCGTGCGATATATACAAATTCTACTTAGCATGTGTAAAATACTGACCATTTATAATAGGTTTTTGCATCTTGGGATGTACAGAAAGAGAAAGGCTGAAACAAATTATGTTTCATTGATCGACAATATCTTTATGAATACGAGCATCTTACAAAGCGCAGCGTACCGTACCATAATGAAGGTCAATAAAATTGACCAGAGCGCAGCGTAGGTGCTAATTTTATTACCGCAATGGAGGTGCGGTTTGTAATATGCTCGTCTTTATGAATATCTTAAATGATACAGATATTGTGCTCCACCCGTAAATATATGGTTTTATTACATAGGCGCCTTAACTAATTACAGTTTCATGTAGTGGCGAGACAGAATGCTTTTCAACAAAAGAAACGATGTTGGCCAATGAGCTGACATTCAGTAGTAGTAGCAGTAGAAACGTTGGCGGACGCAAGATTGATGTCCTTGTGAAAACTGGCGCTGGCAAAGAAATCTGCGCAATTGAATTCAAGCGCAGCTCAGAAAAGAAGCAGAAGACCAGTAGAGCAGGAAGCAGCAGCCGCAGCACGCTTTCTTTATGCCAGGAAAGCAAGAGCATGAGGATAAACAAGTGTATATTAAACCAGATGAAGAAAGCCGGCTGCAAGATCAATAAAATCATGGGACTGGACTTCAACGGTTTGAGCGGCTACGTATATGCGCTGCTGCCATATCAGAAGATGTACGTGGCTATCTTGGTAAGAGAAATAGACCTGCCAAGCAATCAAAGTGAGCTGCAGCAGGATAAGCTGCTGAATGCATTGCTTGCATTTTTTGAGTTGAAGGTACTGCATCTATACTGAAAATCAAGGATAGAAACATGAGACTAACAAAAAAAAATGCCATTTTAGGAGTTTTGGCTTTCTTTGGAAGAAGACAAACAAGAAGACAATGAAGAAGAAGAAGAAGAAGAAGAAGATAATGGTAATGAAGAAGAAGAAAGAGAAGATAATGATGATGAAGAAGAGAAAAAAGATGATGAGAAAGATGATGAAGAGGAGGAGGAAAAAAATAATAGCACACAAGATGATGATGAAGAATTCAAAGTAGTCATAGACAAAACGGTGTTCTTCACACCAAAGCTCGCTTCAAAGAAGCTCCAATAAATATACCCTCTGCTTTTGTTGTTTCTTTTTTTTACATGCCATTCAGTTGTTGAGTCTGCTTATTGTTAATCATAGGAAACAGAAGTTATACGCCTTAAAACCTTCAATTGTTACAAACACTTTCTCTCACTCCATATCCCATCACTGTAAAAAAAATCGGGAGTTTGAACCCCGAAAACACACCCAACTGACCATTAATTGGGGGTTAAGTCATAAAAACGCCTTTAAAACAATAAACAGGTTGCCGAAGCGAACACGAAAGATGTGGTATTAGCTCTCCGAGCCACGCTTTTATTTTCAGTAATTATATTTTTTAAGTTTTTCTCTAATGCAAGCCTAGTATTAATTATTTCAAAGGTTGACTGGGATGGGTTATTTTCCAAACTTCTTTAGGTATTGAAGCCATGGGTGGGACCATACCACATCTTTCGTCTTCGCTTCGGCAACCTGTTTAATGTGGTTCGTTCCTACTACAATAGTCGTTGCCTCCGCTTCGACTCCAGATGTGGTATCCTTCTCCATTGTTGTCAATTTTTGAACTATCCCAGCATTTACCGAATGTTGGTTGTTGGGCTTAAAATAATATTTTTCGAAGGTGTCACTTGTCAGACTCCAGTTTGCTTGTTTCTTTACTTCTAAGATTGAAGCACCTGTCATAACTGCTTTTGTTGCTGCAGCTGATCGGAAACTGTGTGCCTTAAAGATCCTAGTATCGACATTCACTTCCTTGAGTATCTCTTTCAGCCAGGATGCAATGGTTTTCTCGCTAGCCGGATGGGGGAGTGTTTTTCATGGTTAAGATATGCCCAGAACAGACTTTTGCTATCATTCGTTTGTAATCTTAAACCTTCTGTTTTCTGGAGGAAAACTAAAGTAGTCCTAACTGGACATAATTCTTTGTTTTCTTCCGGAAAATAGCCAACATGGGATACCTTCATCTGTCCCTCTTTCGGTTCTCTGAAGAAAATTGAAAGGCCCTCTTCTTTTACCATTATGTCTGTTGTGTTAAGTCTTCCGATATCACTTCTTGGCCTACCCATCGTAGCTATGCACAATAATATGATAGTCTTCAATTGCAGCTTGTGAAGGTCCAGTTGTTCATTTGTTCCCCAAGTAAGGACATATCTGGTGACTATGCCTACATCCCATACCTGTAGCTTAGAAAAGGTTTCTTTCTCAGGAACTGTTGACTTTTGTTTAGCCTTAAAGAACTGCTTGAGCAAAGGTTGTTGCGAGAGACTGATGCCATCCGGCTATAAGACTCCAAACATCGACTGCATTGCTGATCTGTAAATATTCAATTGAGACGACGAGAGATGCTTTTTCTCTATGAAGAACTCCAAGATGTTTTGTATCCTGTATTCAATGGGACTATAACCCTTGCCTTTGCAATAGTCTACCTAATGTTTCCAAGCATAATTATAATTCTTAGAGGTTTTCTCTCTAAGTCCCTTTTCCAAGTACTGCTGAGAGGCTTGGCTCAACATCTGACCCGTCTGGTACGCCATGATAATTACCAAGCGGTCAAATTCCATCTCTTGTTGTTCATTGGTATCTGCATTGGCTGCTCCGTCTTCACTTGGTGTTGCAGGATCATTGGCCACCAGTACTGAGTTGGCCAAGTCGGCATGATGAGCACTGCTTGGTGAACCCTCTCTTCTCTCAACTTCCGGAGCACCCTTGGAATTAGTTTCCATGGTGGATGGAGATATAATCCTCTCTTTGGCCATACTTGAGTGAATGCATCGGTTGCTGCTGCACTGGGATCCATCCGCCTGGGCCAGTATGTCGGTAGCCTTTTGTTTTCCCTTGAAGCAAATGCATCGATTCTCATATTGCACCATTTCTGTTGTATTCTCTGAAATACCTTCCTGGGGAGTGTCCATTCGTACACTGGCTTCTGTTCTCTGCTCAGTTTGTCTGCCTGCACGTTCTCTATCCCGGCTATGTGCTCGTCTCTTACTCTCATGTTGTTGCTGGAACATACTTCCTGAATTTCCAGAGCTAACTGCTGTAGTATCGCTGAGGCTGTTCCGCCTGACTTCTTCGCACACTTGATGGCTGTAGTGTTGTCTGATCGAATCAGGATGGTTGAGTTTGCGTATTTTTGCTTGTGGAGCAATAACGCAAACAGGATTGTCTGAAGCTCTCTCACATTGATTGAGTTTTCTTTTTCTTGATCGGACCAAAACCCTGCTGTATCCATGTCTATACTGTGGTCTCCCCAGCCTGTATCTGATGCGTCTACAAATATCTCTACTGCTGGCTCTTCGGGGATTGGACGGACTATGTGTAGACCATTTTCTAATTCGGCAAACTTCATCCACCATTCGAGTTCCACTTTTGCCTCTGGTGAGAGGGGACAAGGGTGTTCCCACTGTTGCTGGCTTATTCTCAAATTGTGGGCTAAGTCCCGTTGAAGGAACCTGATCCTTAGTAGTGCCTCTCCTATTGCTGGGATCATTGCCGTCATCTTTCCCAACAATGTTGCTATCCACCTGCACGATCTCGGGCTCTTCTTTTGAACCTGCTTGATTCGCTGGTGTAGATTCTCCATCTTGGGTTTGGGGACTTTGATCTTCATAGTCACTGTGTTGAACTCGAAGCCCAAAAATTCCTGTTGATGTGTCGGTTCTAGTTGACTTTTCTTCCAGTTGATGATAAACCCTAGTTTCTGCAAGTATTGAAGAGCATTTTTCGTCACTTGGGTTGTTTTTTCTTTTGTCGTTGTCAGGAAGCAAAGGTCGTCGAGGTAATACACCATTCGGATTCCTGCCTTCCTCGATGGTTCTACTGCATACCTGATCAGTTTTGAGAACACTCGAGGGGCTACACTGAGCCCAAAGGCTAAAGATCGATATCTGTAGATTATACCACCATGTAGAAAGTTCGGATACTTCCTGGATTCTTGATGGATGAGAACCGCTACATAAGCGTTCTTCAATCTATTTTTGTTATAAAATCTCCTGGTTGAATCATTTCCCGTAAAATGGGAACTCCCTCCATCTTGAAGTGCTCGCACTGAATAAACGAATTTATCTTCCTGCAATCCAAGATGGTTCTGATCTTTGATGGTTTTTGAACCGTGAATAGTTGAGATAGGAATTGCGTTTCTTCTTGATTGGGAGCCTTCTCTATCACTCCTGCTTCCAAGAATTTTCTCACTGCATCGTCCACTGCTGATTGCTCCGCTGAGTTGAATTTCATTGGTTGAGGGACTCTCCGAGGAATTGGAGGGGTTGAAAAGGCGATTTGAAATCCGTCTTTTATCACTGACAATGGCCAGTTGTGTGTTGTTATTGTCTTCCAGTTGTTTAGAAAGTGTTGCAGTCTGGCTCCAGGTTGGATCCCGTCTTGAGGTATCGAGTAATTTTCTTGGATTATTTCCTTTTTTATTGTTTTTGTTGAATCTTTTATATGCATTTTTAATTTTTTTTGTTTTTTAACATTTTTTGATCTAAATATATGTGAGTGCTCTAATTGGTGCTGGAGGTGGAGTTGGGTTCTGCAGGAATACTGAATGATTTCCCCCTTCCTCTGTAAGTTCCTCCACGGCCCCCGTAAAAACCCCCTCTGTTGTTGTATGAATAGGATCCTCTTCCTCTGTTATTTTGAGGTCCTCTAAATCCACCATTTGCAAATCCTCCTGATCTGCTTTCTAGTGCTTGAGATCCTCGGATGATCTTGTCGTCATATCTAGCTTTTTGAATTCTTTGCACAACTTCTGAAGAGAAGGCCAGCTCCTTGTCTTCATCTTCTTCGTCTTCTCCGAGTGAAATGAGGTTTTCTGGGAGCTTAAGAGCTTTTGTTGCCACTGTCTTGGCGTCGTTGTCAATTGCTTTTGCGCTTGCAAATCCGTAGACTGATAAGCGTCTTGCTTTTTACCATAATCTGGAGGATTTCATCTTCGTCTCCCCTTACTCTTTCAATGAGGTGCTGCAAAATTTGAAAGATTTCTGACCCTCCTTTTGCCATTGATCTAAGTTTTTCGGCATCTTTGTACTTGTTGAGGATAAATTGATAGCTGTCGATGTTGTATTTTTTGTAGTCTGGGATGAAGACTTTGTTAATAGCTCCTCCTTTGGTCCATTGACCTCTTTCATATCGCAAAACCTCCCTTTGGAAGCGTTGCATGTTTTGAGCCAATTCTTTCTTGGAAGATTCTTCTAAATCCTGGAGGATTTCTTCAGGGAGTACGTAGGTGGCGTTTCTATCCACTGTTGATTGCTCCTCTCCTTTTCCTTGCTCATAGATTCTGAGTAATTTTTCGACAATTTCGGGTGTAAGGTCATTGAGGTTGACAGCTGACATAATTAATCCACGTTGCGCGGCTTAGAAAGATATTGGATTTTGCTTTCGTTTTGCGGATTTGATTTTTTATTTTGCGGATAGTGTTTTTAATTTTGCGTACTTAGAGCATTGGCTCGAGAGCCAAGCATCTGTCAAAGAACGACTGCGAATGGCTTATCCAATTTATGCAGTCTTGAGTGGTGACTTTCTTGGCAGCTTCAGTTATTCTAAGGCTGAGGTTGTCGTCAGCACTGAGGCAGTCTCTTCGAATATTAGCTTTTATTTTCGACCAGAACAACTCAATTGGATTCAAAAAAGGCGAGTAAGGAGGAAGGTACGCAGCCTTATAGCCCTTTGACGCTATCAATTCCTGAACCTCTTCAACCTTATGAATTGCAGCGTTATCCATGATAAGATAACGACCTTGCATTTTGAACAAATCTAAAGTATCCATAAGGGAATTCAAATAGTCCATGAAGTGTTCACTTCGGGTGCCTACTCGGGCATTCACCTCAACCTCATCAGCCTTTCCACTCTCCCTCTTTCGCTTCTTAGTTCCGCTGTTCTTCTTTTGCACGGCCTTTGGCTTACGAAGTGTGAGCTCAACAACACCTTTCTCGCAAATTGCCCCAATGATTGTAACTGTGACTCCTCTGTTTGAAGGCACAACTGCTTTCACTGGCATACCCTTCTTAGAACGACCGAAATTCCTGCGAATATGCATGTTGAAACCGGCCTCATCAATGAAAACGCAGTTTTGACTCCAATGCATATTGCTATCACCTAACCACTCCAAAACTCTCTCTCTCTTCTCAACTCCAAAGTTCTTTGAGCCGTTCTTGCTGCTACACCTGGCTCCAGTTTTTTAAGCGTCAATGAAGCATGACGGAGAAGATGTCTATGAAGACTTGACAGGTTAAGCGATTGAATAGAAGGGAAACTTTTCAGGCAATGCATCCCTTGCTTGCCAAAGTACTGCTTCAGGCTTCTTGTCAAAGTAACTGCAAAGAAAGTCTGTATGACACGGCTCAAGCTTCTTTGGTGGAGCACTCGGCTTTTTTTTTGGCCAGGAAGACGCTTTTCATTGTCATCTTTGTACTGCTTGACGTAATGCTGGGCTATTCTTTCAACTATTCCCACAATAAATCCAGTCTTACGTGCTGAAAGGCCCTGTTCAATGACAAGATCCAACAGTTCCTGGATCTGTTCAGGGGCATACGATCTGTATGAACCTCTGACTTTCGCTTCGCTTTTCTTTTTTTTTTTCTTATCACCTTTGCTTCCAGATTCGATGCTTGGCTCGTTAGGCTCACTGTTCTCGGTTTGTTGCTTCTTGTTCTCTTCTTTCCGAGCTGTCTCATAATCTGCAAGGTTCAACAACTTTTTCAAGCTTGGTTCTTGCTTCTTTTTTTTTCATCAGGCTCACCGTTTTCCCAGTAGTGCCACTCGAGATTTACTGTCTCGACAATGTTGCCAACCTGATGCTCTATCTCCATAGGATCATATCTTGGAATCTCGTCCATGATGTTGAAACAGTGCATGTATTCGTCTGGAATATCCTTTGTAGTCATTTTTAAGGGGTGAAAGAAAGTTTTTTTTTTTTTTTTTTTTTGTAAAGGTGAAAGAAAGTACGCAAAATTAAAAGCAATATCCGCAAAATAAAAAGACAAGTCCGCAAAAAAAAATCAAAATCCGCAAAACGAAAGCAAAATCCAATAGACTAAAAAAGGCATATATAGCTTACTTTAATTATGACTTGGTCTAAAATGTGTCTGATCTGCGGAAGAGCGTTTGCGAGTTCTTCCCGCTTTGGACCAGGAAATTGCTGATTTCAATCAGAAGAATGTCGATAACCTGGCGCTACGAGCAGGCCAGCGATGGCGTGAGCAGGGCGAGACGTCTGTGAGGTTCTTAAAAGGTTGTATCCAGAAACGTCAAACAACGGAACGGATCACCGCTCTACGAGACACTACGGAGGCACAGTCTCTTAGTGATCATCAGTCTATGCTGCAGTCAGCTGCTTCATTCTATCGTCAGTTATATACGCCAGATGCTGTAACAGATTCTCGAATTGACGTCTATCTTCAAGAGGTTGAACACATGCCACGATTAGGACCTACCGATCACGACTCGCTGTTAGCGCCCATATCTCTTGAGGAGGTATTGGCTGTCACGCGTAAAGTCGTATCGAAACAGAGTAGCCCTGGTTCCGATGGATTTGGTTATGCATTCCTCTATCATCTATTTCGGTTCCCTCCTCTTCAGGAATTGGTTGTTCGGATTTTCAATGACGCATTGCTTCAGCAGGTGTTTCCCCCCCTCTTGGAGGGATATCCGAGTTCGTCTCTTGCCCAAAAAAGGGGATCTCACACTCCTGAGGAACTGGCGTCCAATATCTCTCATCAATTGTGACAGCAAAATCTTTACGCGTATTCTCAACTCACGCATCAAATATCTGTCGACTAGCATCATCACTCCTTTTCAGACTGGCTTTATGCCTGGTCGCTTTATCGCTACTAACGGCCTACTTATCAACATGGTCATGGAGCACGCTCGTCGCACCCAACGTGGCGACATTGCAGTGCTGCTGGATCAAGAAAGAGCCTATGACCGTGTTCACCCTTCGTACCTCCGCCGTACCCTACTCCACATGAACTTCCCTCTGTCTCTAGTGGACTGTCTTATGTGCCTCTTCTTTGGCAATCGAGTAAAGGTCAATGTCAACGGCCATTTCTCGGAAGAAGTGGACCAGCAGAGAGGACTACGTCAAGGCGATCCCCTCTCTCTCCGCTCTTGTTCAACTTCGCCTTGGAACCTCTTCTGCAACACTTCCTGCGCGACCCTTCCTTTACCGGCTATCTTTTCGATAGTGCGCCTATACCAGCACCCACTCTAGCCATGCCTCCTGTCCCCCACCCCTTCGGATTCTGGCGTATGCTGATGACGTCTGTGTTTTTTTGTCCTCTGCGCAGGATTTCGTCCGTCTGCAACATCACCTCTCCCACTATGGCCAGGTTTCCAACGCAAAAATCAACATTGAAAAGACCCGAAGTTGTTTCGCTGAGCGATCAACCGTCCTCGTTTTGGCAGCCTCTCTTGCAGGAGCATGGTATTAGCAGTTGGCATGACAGGACCTCTCCCAAAGCGGTCCGTTATTTAGGTTTTCCTTTGATCAGCTCTCTCGCGCAAAGGCACCTAGTGGAGAAGACTCTTTTAGATTCCATCAGTTCAATCTGCTCCGCATTCGCTCAGCGTAATCTCTCACTGCGTGGAAAGGCGGTCGTCGTGAATTCGGTCATCCTCTCTAAATTATGGCATGTCCTTCGGGTCATTGCCCTGCCTCAGTCCTTCTTTCGCAGAGTCCGTTCGGTTATAGGACGTTTCATTAATCAAGGTGTCAAGCCTATCTTCCGGTACAATGTGCTTTGTCGCAGTGTGTTGGATGGCGGTTTAGGCGTTTTGGACCCATATGTTCAACAGGGAAGCCTTTTTGTCCGCTGGCTGCGGGAATTTTATCGCCCCCCGTGGTGCCTCTCTTCTCAAAGACCTCTTACATTACCACATTGGTCGACTCTTCTCCCACAGTTCGTCACCCACTCTGACCTGTGCATATGATTCTTTCAGAAAACCGCGTAACCTCACCTACGGTCATTTTATGCGTGCCTTCTTTAACTTCCTCGACAGGTATATGGACTTACCCCTCACATCCATCCCAGAGCTCTGTAATCTCACAACTCTGCTTGAACTGCCGCTTAGTGTTTGTTTCTCTACAGTACCTGAAAACCATTGGACACTCATTCGACGCCCTCAAACCCTGCTCATTCGACACTTCTTCCAGGTTGATACGCAGCGTCGTTGCTTTCGCCCACTTCACCCTACGGATGACCCACCCTTTCGCATCTTGAGTGGCAAACTTCGCCGTGATTTACTCTCCAATACGATCCAAATGGTACCACGTCTACTGGAAGCCATTCTGGCTGTCCCTCCTAACCCTTGTAAACCCATCGACTTTGCACCTTTTGAGAATCTCTATCAGTCTGCCCCCGTTCTGGTATGATTTCTCAAACAAAGGATTTAGGTCTTCTCTCGCAACAACCACCCTCCCAGCTACAGAGAGCCCTGTCTCGACAGACTGCTGGAAGTCCTTCTGGTCCACTCCCATGCTCCCCGAATGTCGGTCTCTCTCTGGTTCCGAGTTCTCTATAACAAAATTCATTGTCAAAAGTCAATTGCCCTCTTTCGCCCAGAGGTTGATGCAGCCTGCTCTTTTTGTGCAGCACCTTCAGAGTCAACCGAGCACCTGCTGGTCAAATGTCCAGCCAAAATGCTCCTATGGAAACTAGTACTGCGCACCTATTTCCCCTATTTGGAGTTCCAGTCTGATCACCTCGTCTCTGCTCTGTGGACCCTTTGGACCCCGGACTATGTTCCCTCTACGCCTTTCCGCCTTCTCTGTGCTGCTACCCTTCGCGCTATATGGGTGTCCCACTGGACGTTCATTCGTCAAGGAACACCTTTCTCAGAAAAAACAGTTTTATCGAATTATTAATAAACTAATAATTCTACACAAAAAAAAATGTGTCTGATCTATTGCTCAGTAAATGAGATTATATTGTTTATGAGATAAAAGGCATTAATAGACCCTTTTATTGTTTCAAGTCAGTAACACTTTGCCCTTATATATACAAGGAAAAGAAAAATGTCTGGATTCTTCAAAACATTCCCACTTATGTGGTGCTTAAACCTAAATCACCTTCTTTATGAAATAATAATAAAAAAAAAAGAGCTGCTTAACATCATTCTTTTTACTTTAACCAGTGTTATTACAGTAAGCTTGGTTTAGACTAAAGTCATGCTATCAAAGTGGTTTTCATTAGAAGCCTTCTTTGTTTAAACATATTCTTTGAGGTTACAAATCATTTGTTGTGCAGATGGTGTCATACAAAAAAAAATTACGTAGATCAGAATTGCCTTTATATAGTAGTCTGAGCTATTTAAGGATAGTCTTTACCTATTCGATCTGTAATGCGATCATTGACTTCTAAAAAAAAAAACGAATAATAACTTTATTGATGATAATTAGTGTAAATGACTGGTGACGGGAATGAATGTTTTTGTTCTTTTTTTTAGGTAGATATATCGAAGGGAAAAGATGGAATAGTGTATATAGATGTGGCATATAAAGAGAGAGAGATTATAGGAGAAGTGATAAAAATCGACGTGTTTTACTACTAGTGTTTGTTTTGCTTGATTTAGTAGAGGGAGGAGCAATAGTGTGTTGTGGTTGTTCCATATGAAAGGCAAGTCGGAGGTCAGGAAGTTTAGAGAATTCAAGATCATCTAAAGCTGCTGTTGCTTCAGTTACTGAAGTGGTATCATCAAGACTGATTGGTTGGGTGTGTTCCTGAGCATGCGTAGTGGTAGTGATGTCGTATTTCATCACGACCAGCGTAGATGGAATGTTGCTGTCTTCAACAAGTGTGGTGCTTGTGTTTGCATGTTCTTCTGATGTGCTTGTGTTTCTACGCTTAGCATACCGAGCGTGTTCTTCGTCTTTCGAGACCATGCTCGTGACTGGCTGAGGGTGTTCGATTCTCTCTAGATTCGATAACATACTAACGCTGCCTCTCTTTCGTGCCACCTGAGAGGGTTTGTCTTCATCTTCAGAATCGTCATAGAAGCCGTCTTCGCGATAGGCCTGTCTGTCGTACAACTGATCTGGTTGAATGCATTCAGACTCCAGATAATGTATGTCTGTAAACGAATAGTTATCAAAGACACCTTGCATTTCATCCGAAAGCTCGATTTCAGAAGAGACAGGTGTTAATGCAGGAGACATGGTCAGAAACTCTTGGTCAAAGTTGGTCAAGTCCATCTCATCCTTGACGGGAGGTAAGTAAGGAGGCTGGACACGACGCTGCCGAATGTCATCCCAGGAGATATCGGCAAAATAAACGTGTTTCTTGATTTCGTCTATTCCATTGGCACCAAGACGTGTTCTGGGATCACGATCAAGTATGTCCGAGAGAAACTCGGCTGTCTCATAGTCGAACAGGTTGGAAGGGAACTCTAAGGGATCTTCCAGTACGCGCTTGTACATATCCGCATGATTGTCTGCCCAGAATGGAGTGATACCAGCGATCATCTCGTACAGGATCGTTCCAAAACTCCAGTGATCAATACCGAACGAATAAGATTCGCCCAGTAATATTTCTGGTGCAAGGTATTCAGCTGTACCACAGAAAGTCTGTGTTGTGAAATCGTCGGTTTCCTCAAGCCATTTACTTAATCCGAAATCGGTCAAGATGATGTGACCGTCACCTGTCAGGAGAATGTTCTCAGGCTTGAGATCTCGGTAAAGAATTCCCAGGCGGTGCAGTTCACCTATGCCTTCTATCATTTCTGCGGCATAAAATAAGGCACATTCAGGTGTGAAGTTGTATAGTTTGGCCATATGGGTTGCCAGATCGCCACCACAATAGTAGTTTGTGAGAAGGTAAAGTCGGTGTTGATCTTGGAAAGAAAGATGAAGTTTGGTGAGGAATGGGTGATTGACTTGAGATAGTTTGGTCAGAATGTTCTGTTCGTCTAGTGTGTGTGTGATCTCTCTCTGTTCTACAACATGTTCTTTTATGATTGACTTGAGAGCATAGAGTTCTTTTGTCGTACGCGATCTCACCAACAAGACCTAGAGAAATAATGAGTTGGTAAACTACAGATCATCTATTTTCCCCTTTACCTTGCCCATGCACCCTTTGCCCAACACTTTGAGCATCTCTAAATTGTCAAGAGGATCACATTTAAACCGAACTTCAGAAGGTGGGTTAATGAGATGCATTAGATCATCCTCATCTTCACTATCTTCATTATTATCTACATGTTTAGTATCGTCATAGTCCATACTGAGCGTATTCTTTAGTATACTATTATGACGACTTGAGTCATTTGAGACACTGATGCTGGATGGGTGGGGACTGGGAACCCATTTTCTACCAATATCACTGGAATTATCGACAGTCGAATGAGCTGTCTCATCTGTTGCTGAAACAGGCAGTTGATCTGACGATAGTAGAGACAGTGAGGGTGGAGATGGTGTTGAAACTAAGGATGATTCAGCTGTTGAGGATATATGCTGATCAGCTGATAAGCGAGGCAAAGGAGAAACATGTGATTCGTGCTCTTTAAGCAAATCGCCTTCTCTCTGAGGTGAAAAGAAGTCTCGTAGAAGGCTGGATGTCTTGAGTGTAGGATCGACAGAACAACGAATGAGATATTTCTCTACTTTTTCAGCATTTGATTTATGAGAGATGTGAAAGAAGGTACGAATGCTGCGTCTCTTTTCTGCCTTGGTAAGTGTCTCTGTCAAATGGGGGAAATGAATTTTGATCTTTGTATAGTGTGTCTTGACCTAAACAAAAAAAAGAGAGAGTAAGCTACCTTAGTGAATAGGTGTCCTTTTTCTAACTTTACCAGATGGTCAAAATTATAAAGATCAGGAATGTACCTAATGATATAGAGTGTGTACTCAGCCGTCTTTATAGTGATATTAAACTCCTAATTACAGGGTTAATAGATTGCTCCAAGCCGAGATAAAATAAACATACTGGTACTGTCTTCCAAGATTGGTCAATTGAATCCTTGACTAGGATAGGACATTCATTGACTTTGATATCATAGATCGTATCCATGTTGATTTTATAGAAACGTGTTGATTGAAACTCCGGTACGTAACAACAAGAAAAAAAAAAGCTCTCTCTCACTCTCTTTCACTCTCTCTCTCTCACTATTATTAAATAAGTAAAATAAAGTCATAGATAAATCTATCATTCTTACATCAGATATGCCCTCTATAATCTCAGTGACCTTTCTGTGTCTGTTCTGTAGTCTATCTTATCGATTTCAATTCTTTCTATAATCAATAGAGAGTCGAAAGAAAAAAAGGAGATAAAAAGAGAGTTTTATATATAAAGAGGGGAAAAATAAAGAGAGAGAGAGAAAAGAAAAAGAAAGAAAAAAGTGCTTATAAAATGAAATAAAATTCGGAATAGTAAATTTTTTTTTTTTGCACATGTATAAATGCCCTAAAAACCAAAAAAAGAAATTACATTTCTATCACTATTGAATCAAATAAAGGTACATCCCATGGATTTTATCAAATCTCTAAAGTGCACGTTCTTTTTTTTTTTTTTAACCAGAATGTCGGGCATTTGCTTTTATGTCAAAATGATCCCTTTTTTTTTAGTGTTTGTCTAATCAGCTATAAACACAATTGTTATGCATATTCAATGTAGAAAAAAAAAAGTAGCATATTACATAATCAAAAGTGAACCTTTTTTTAATAAATGTTGGGGTAATACAAACATACTTTTAATATCAATTAAATTTCCCAAGTAAACGTGGTTGGTTTTTCAAAGGCCAAAGCAGGTTCCTTCTTTCGCTTACGATCAATTTCAGTGGTAAAGAACTAATAGATGTTAGTTAAAAGAATACACAAAATAAACAATATGACTTACTGTAGCATAAGTATGGTCTAAAAAGTCTTCCAAGTTATATTTAGGCTTCAAGAATTGCTCACCAAAGATTTTGGCAAGAGTAGAGACATTGGCATAATAGTGTTGAGTCAATGTCTGCACTTCCCAAAGAGAAGATTCAATGGCTTTACATTCATATGGGTTCATATCATTCATACTGAAGGGATCCTCAGATTCACTGATGGCTGTGTTACTATGGATAAGTGTCATACAGGTAGGGTGACGCTTTAGGAGATTATAGATGAATGGAATGATAATCACACTAGCTGCAGGAGGTGCTGTTAATGACAATCGCGCTAATCGCTTGATAAAGGCAGCAATCAAGGCAGCAGGCAGATATCTATAGTTCTCGTTAGCCCTTATCTTCTTCTTTGCTATCAAATCAAAACTTACGCAGATGATAAAAAGAGTTCAAGAAGACGAAAGAATCGTGATCGATATTTGACATGCATCACATTTCTATCCAATAAGGAATACAGCTTGATATAGAAATCAGGATAATCTCTGTAGAACACACATTAATACCACCCCCATTTCCCTACAAGAAATACACTTACAGATTATGATCCACAATCAAGGTGAATAGACCATTCAAGGCCAACAGACTGACAGCACCACCCACATTGTATGAATCAGTCAAGAAATCCATAAGCAGTTTAGGCTCATGCATGTGAGGTAAAATACGCTTATGCAAGATAAGCAAGATTCGTTTGTACATCTCCTCAGTCAAAGGCATCTTCATCAAATTGATCCAACAGTCAGTAAAACCACGCTTGTGTACTCTCAACTGAAGCAAAGGATGTTTGCGCTTCTTTCCATCTTTCTTGGTATCCTTCTCATCTTCTGACTCTGAATCAGACAACAATCCTTCACCCAACAAATCATCTGTCTGCTTCTCTTGTTGTACTGCCTTTGTCTCATAGGTATTGGGATTGACTGTCCAGAATTCATCAATCTCACTTGCCTCTGTTGGCATCGTACGAATACCCTCCAGGATAGACAGAACATTGCTGGCAATCAATCGAAGGTTTTCCTGTTGTTCTTCAGTCTCTGATAGTTTTGCCTTTTTGTTGCTATTGTAGTTGCCTGATTTCTTAAGTGTCTCTTTCTTTTGATAGGCTTGGTCCATGATTTCACTAATGCAGAGATCAGAAAAAAAAAAGAACTCTGTATTGACAACACTTACGCTGCATCTTTTAAAAAGTAATGTCTTAAATCATCATAGACATTCAAGTATTTCTCAACCAACTCTTTACGAATGTGTTCATTAAAATTGGTGTTGGTGATGATGGCTTTGACGATAGGGCCATAGACAGCATTAGCAAAGTGATAGCTACCATTGTTGTTCATCACACTTTCTGATTCAGATTTGATGTTGGCCAACAAGATATTGAGAGCAGGCAACTGAAGACCAGGTTCATCACTAGACAACAAACTTCTGACGTATTTCAAATAATCCAAATACTGTTCTCGCAACCAGGTAAATACTTTGAATTTAGCTGAATTTTCATCTACATGCTTGGGTTTGCGCAAATCACCACTGGCCAATAAGGCAGTAAAGACACGTCCAAGTGAATGAATAGCAGCATGAGCAGTTTGAGGGTTGGAATTTTTGGCATACTTGAAGATCTCGACAATGTTGTTCAAGTTGGATTTGTCACTTAGGCTAGATTCTAATGTTCTGATCTTTTGACGAGCTTCTTTAAAGCTTTCAGTCTAATCAACTTTCAGCCATTCATGTCTTTCTTTTCATGTGCCATCCATGGCTGTCACTTACAGCACTATCATTTCCTCTCTTTCTCTTTGCTGGTTGAGGCATCTTTTTTTTTTTTAAAGAAAAAAGTTCTTTTCTTGTCATGTTTATTTTCACTCAATCATTTAGGAAGGCGACATAAGCCACAGCTTGAAAGAAGGTGACACAACTTTTTTTTTGACAGATTTAACACTATTTTATTCAATCTTTCTTAATTTGCCATGGTTCAGTATGTTGCCAATGATCTGCACCAGGTAAAGGTGGGTTACCCACCACAACTCCCTCGCGTTCTTTACGTTTCTTTTCAGTACTGATGCCTAAATGAGCATCGCGATCTTTCACGAGATTAGGCTCTACCTGTCCATCTTTTGTAAAAGCCATAAGTAATTGAGGTGGACCATAGGGTATATGAGATGAACATTTGTTATCATCATCAACAGGCCAGAGTTGCCATGTTTTACCTATACACTAGATGAATAAGGCGACTGAGTATTTTTGAATTGAACTTACCATAACAATTGGCTACGATTTGAAGTTGTTCTTTTTCAGCAGTACTGACCATTGCTTCTGGCACCATAGATTTCGCTGTCATGACCAACCTAGGAATAACTCATCAGCACAATTGTTGTTTTATTCAACATGATGCTAAACTTACAAACCACTCTCTACTTCGTATTTATGAGAATGCCAATACTTCTTTTCTTCTTCTGGTAATGATTTGAACAGTCTTTCTGAGATGATGTATTCCACTGCAATCAGCTTAGCATTAGGTCCATCATCATCATAGATTAAGCATTGACGGCGTTCATCATCAATCATGGCACAGTAATGATACGATACAATCTGGCGTTTGAGGTCGTCACAGTAAGGATGAATACCACAAAAGCTTTCACAGATATTACTCAATGGTTTAAAGCTTTGTAAGACAGAAGCTGCCTTGGACATCATTTCAGTAGAACTCATGTTGGTAATAAGAAGAAGACTGAGGATCGTCAGTGAGAAGCCTTTGCTTTCTTTTCTTTTTATATGGTCAATCCAAATGATCTCAAGTTGACGTAAGAAACAGGTCAAAGATAACTTCATGAGTCTATCATGAATGACGCAAAACTAGGTTCATCACGAGCAAAAAAAAAATAAGCTTAGTATATGCATACAATTTCAAACCGAGAAACTTAAAAAAAAACTCACCGTGTGTTCCTTTCTATCAGGTATAGTCCTAATACACCGAGCTAGGGTATAAAGTTGTTTTTATCTATAGGCACAAGAAAGAAAGAAAAAGAAAGAGACTATGTATCGAGACGCGTATGACCCTAATGCCTTCTTTACTTGTTTATGAGTTGATAAATGTCTCTCTTTTATGGCTGTCAATGATTTATTGATCATGTTGAAAGTTTCAGAAGAAGAAATAAGAGGACTCACTTTATTCATATAGAGTATAGTTACTAGACCCAGATCAATTATGCTCAATGATATATATTTATACCGAAAAAAAAAGAAAGAGCAAATAAAAAAATATAGAATGATATTCCAGTGTATTCTGTTAGAAAGACATGGTTTGGCATACTAGATTTATTGATGGGAATGGTTTAAGACTGATTATGTATAGAAAAATAAGAGAATACCATAAAGCAATTATTGTCGCTTGCTAAAGTTCAAAGTAAGGCTGGCAGGAGCAAAGTTGAATAATTTATCATAGACAATCTTCTCATAATGAATAGAATCCTTAGAGATGTCCACTACATATCTTCTCACTATAAAAAAAAGAAACAATGAATCTACATGATGTAACCCATAACACAATCACTTACAGAGCATCGCCAAGAACACTCTTTGTTCTGTCAAACTAAAGTTCATACCGAGACATTGTCGTGAACCATTACTGAAGGGTAACCAAGTCATGCCTGCATGATGACTATGCTCGCCATCGTCTTCGAATCGCTCAGGAATGAACGATTGAGGATCATGCCAGTAATTGGGATTGAAGTGAAGACTGGCTATATCGACATTGATGTAGGTACCCTTGGGAACAACATGGCCTTCCATCATAATATCTTCTGTCGTGACACGAGAAATAAGACGATCCACTGGACCACTTAGACGAAGGTTCTATTTTAAATGGCCAAAGTTGAGTTTTTTCTTGTGCAGAAGAGAGAATATGCGATACAGACCTCTTTGATGACCATGTTGAGATAAGGCATCTTTTTGAAATCTTCTGCAGTAGGAATTGCATCTGGGTCTCTGTCGTCCATGACAGACAGGATTTCCTCTCGTAATTTGTCTTGTACATGCTATTTGATCTTGATTTCAGTTTGACAGTATCAAACACCATTTGTTGAACTTACCTTGTTTTTGGCAAGATTGTAAAGACAAAAACTAAGAGCGTTGCCTGTGGTATCATGACCTATTGATGACAGCATTTTTTTAGTTGGGTAATTCATCTTTGCTTTACTTTTTTAAAATGAGTCTTACCAGCCAAGAAAAACAATGCAATATTTTCCTATTCTGCAAGTGAGTACAACAAAAAAAAAGCAAAAAAAAAACATTGTACTTACTCTTAGTTCGTCATTAGTAGCCGTATTGCCTTCCTCCAAATCAGCCTCGATCAACAGAGTCAACAAGTCTTTTTCACTATCGGGAACCGACTTCTTTTCACCTCTCTGTATCTCTTGTCGTCTTCTTTCAGCCATACCAATCAGCATTTTATTGAACTTGATCACAGCAGCTGTACTTTGTCTTCTTGAAGGAATGATGGCTTGCAAGATAAAATCAATATTACTGAACAAAAAGACCCAAGGATTAAATAAGCTCTTCATGATTGTATCATATGTCTTTGTCCAACCATCAGGATCACCAAGTAAAGCCTTAAAATCAAAGTCTAGCAAAACAAAAGAAACGATAAGGCATGGTCCATCAAAAAAAATCTTGTCTTACCAAATGCAGCCAATCCTAAGGCATCCAATGTGAAATTCTTGAGGCGAATGGATACAGGAAAATCGTGAGGCTGTTCATCAATTCGATCAAACAGTCTGAACATGAGGTTACCGAATGTATTGATAGGCATTGAGCGATGAAAAGCAGGGTTCATAAACTTGGAAAGAAAAATAAGTAACTTGGGGTATGATATTTCCTTAAAGAACCTACTTTGCGTTGTCTCTTCCACTTGTGACCATTGGCGAGAGCAACATTTTCTGATCCCATGAAACGAACAACAATATTGCCTTCACCAAGTTTATTTCTAAATTCTTGTGATTTAGGAAACATGTCTAAGGACGAATTAGAAACGCAATGGATCAATCGCTGTTGCTAATACCAACCTGATTTCAACAGCATCATCTTGGCAAGTTCAGGATCGGCAATTGATAAAGACCATTCAAAGGGCAATTTGGCCTAAATGGGCCGAGGTGAGATCTACCGATCAATACGCATAATAACAACAATCGATCTTACCACATAAACCTTGTGTCCCTGATTTACAATAGGAGCAATGAGCCTCTTGTTTCGTTCAACAACAGAGTCCTTACGCATAAAGGATCTCACCAACGACAGAAAGCTAACTCTTGCAAATGGTCTTAGATGTTTAGGAACTGTCACTTGACTGTATATTTCAGATGATAAAAAGAGGATAATGGCAGCAGTAATATAAGAAGAGACAGGCTGCTTCTTGAGCACAGGTAAAGTCTTTTGAACTATCCGATGATAGATCTCCATTGCGTTTTCAATTAACATGGTATTGAATAATATTAAAAAATAACAAAAGACAAAAGAAAGAGAATGAGATTGGTTTGCTTTTTATACTCTCAAGAAAAAAAACTTGTCAAGCTAGAGAGGAGAGAAAGTGGTTGATGCAAAGCAAAACGGGTGTGACCGCCTGAATCGTCAAACTTCCGAAGCTCAATTTGAGTCATTTAGGAAATCTATTTATGGTAAGTGAGGTAAGCACGATTCGTATGAATCAAGTCTGCATGAATTCAATTGGAAGACAAAATTAGGCTTGCTCTTTTTTTTTTTTGGTCCTCTATGCAAACAATTGAGTTGTTTGAAGCATTTTCTTTTTTTGAAAAGGGATTGATCTGTCAAGAAGGAATACCTTTCCGTTCATGCTTTAACAAAAGACGATAGCGGAAAATCAAGAACCATAACACTACAGCCATTGTATCACCATCAGTTTAAGTTTAACGAAGAAAATCCGGGCAATCATTTTTTTTTCGGTTTTGAAGTAAACACAAACCCTCTTGAGATCCTGTTTTGTTTATAGTAATGAGCAATTGTGAATGACTATTGTTGTTGTTTTCTATTTATCAATTGGTCAAGCATGTGGAAGTCAAGGAATTTTAAATGTCGTTTTCAAAATAAAGTTGCTTATATGTTTTACCTAGGCCAGGTTAACCTCTCTCTCTCTCTCTGATTAATCAATTTTCTTCTTCTTTATAACAGGCTTTTAGATAGCTAATACTATCTGACAACGACTTAACAATGAAAATAGGTGAAAAAACTAAAGATGGGGATTGTTGTCTTTCTGTAAATAGTTCTCTGTCTCCTAATCATATGACAACCAAGTGTTGTGAGAGCAACCAGGAGTTGCTAAACATAGGCTTGGAGCAACTACCAATCGAAAGGCTTAGATGGAGATGACAAAAATGAGCGTGAGATCAGTCAAACAATAAGACTATGGTTTATCTAATATGGCCGCTTACAAATTCATAGTCAAGATAGAAAAGAGGAAAAGATATTGAGCTTATATAGCCTTTAAATACGTCAACATCTTTTGGGAAACTCTGTGTTATCTATAAGTCAAAAGGCTAACATGTTTTCTTTAAAAAGATAAATTCAATACTATAAAACGCATAGGACAAGTTTTCTTTTATTTTATTATCTGGTATAATCAACTACTGCAGCAATTGCACCTAGTTTTGTTTGAGCAGCACAGCTGTTTGAGAAAGTATTTCTATATCTGAAGGGCTTGTTGTTGTATTTTCCTTCGATGATGATTGTCACGGGATCGTAGTTAGAGGGACATGCTGTACCTTGGACGGCTGTAGTATCAAACTTCTTTCTAAAGGTTTTCATTTTCTGACATGCCTCCTTAGCATTGGGATGAGTACCACCAACTGGATCACAGGTTAGGCTTTGTTTCGTACTCATACCACTTCCATTGACTGATTCAACTGTCAAAGATGTACGAGTAGATTTAGCCGATACTAAAAGAGCAGCAGAACCAAGAAGAAGGAGTGTGAGATTGACCATAATATTAGAGAAGTAAAGAAGAAGAAAGAGAGAAAGGAAATAAAAGCAAGAAGTTTTATACCTTTTTTTTAATCCCATTTAAGAGTTTCTTTTAATGGAAGACACACCTATATTAAAAGCAGATCATGCAATGATTTCTAAAAGAGAAGCACTTGAATTAATCAAATTAATTTCATCTTTTTTGTACAGTGACCTATCAAAAAAATCAAGAATTTTTTTAATATCCGCAAAATCACAATCATCATGTCTTGGTCTTTGTCCTCTAACAATCACTTTTTAACCCTCTAAGACCTCCAAACTTACACAATACAATCAGAAAACCGTTATAAATATAAATAATTACTTTTTTCAGTAAAAAGAGAGAGTTTATTATAATAAAAATACATTAATAGGGGGTAGGCCCCCCTTTATTTTTACTCACTAGTCTAAGTCTTTGAGGCATGCTTGCAACAAGACGGTCCCAGTCCTTGGGCTGAAGTTCGTCCCAGATCTTTTGCAAGCATGCCTTGTGTTCATCCATGGTTTTGAAGCGGCCTTGCTTGCTTGCCTGGGCCTGCACACGCCGTTTCATAATCATCCATAAATTTTCGATTGGATTCAAATCCGGCGATTGTGCAGGCCAGTCTAGCACATCAAGGCCCTTCTCTGTCTTCCATTCCTTGGCAATTTTAGATCTATGGACTGGAGCCCCATCTTCCATCAACACGAGACCTTGCTCCAATCCATAAAATCTTGTCAGAGGACCTTCGTAGATGGACGATACGAATCCAGGTCTCCTTCGTTCTTCATCGCCAAGGAAGTGCAAGTCTGACTTCTTACCAGACCTTATAGCACCCCAGACCATCAAGGAGGATCTACCACTCTTGAAGCTGGGTGCAAGACAGCCCTCCAGGTACTTCTCGGTTGTCAGGCGCCAAACCTTCGCCACGGCAGAATTCTTGCCATTTTCGAATGAACTTTCATCGGTCCAAATTACCTTCTTCCAGTCTTCCACTGTCCAGCTCTTATACTTTTTGGCAAAATCAAGCCTTCTCTTTCGATGTATGATAGAAAGAAAAGGCTTCTTCTGAGCAACTCGGTTGCGATACCCCATTTTGTGCAAGGCACGACGGACTGTGCATACACTGACGGCCTTGGGCAAGGAAGCAGCCAATTCAGCCAATGTTGCTCTTCTATTGTAGTTTACTTCCCTGACAAGAGCACGAATCATTCTGGGAGTCATCTCAGTCTTTCTACCTGATCCTTTAGCACGATTTGTGGTACCACGCGAAATTCCTCTGCTTAAAATTCCATACACCGTTTTCACATTTACGCTTGTTAGGTGTGCAATTCTCTTGGGTTTAAGGCCTAACTTATACAGTTCGAAGACAAAGGCTTTTCTTTCTTCAGTTACGTGTTTTTTAGCAGACATTTTATTATATAAAAGAGATAAAGGGGTACATTCATTTCATGCATGCTCAAGATATTTATGCGGATATTAAAAAAATTCTTGATTTTTTTGATAGGTCACTGTACATTTGGCCAACAAGACACAGGCATATAGTTTTTTTTTATTTTTAAAAAAGAGAGCTGCATAATAGAGTTGCAATTGCTTGACATAGCTTACTTTTACTGCTTTACTTATCCATTCCCTTCAGCAAACAACGCTTATTTTCGTTTCAATTCATACGAATAGACAGTATACCATAGTATGAAAAGGGAGAAACTTGAGTGCAAAAGGTTTATAGGTAGCACAATCGTAAGGTATGACAACTTGATTACAATCTTTTGAGCTGCACACTTTAATTCGGGCTTTGGGGTAAGACAAATTAATCAAATTATTTATAATCAAGCATAATAAAGAAAAAGACAATATTTCTATCCAATTCTGCTTCTGTTTTGCTTTTTGCATTGCTGAAATATCAAACTTTGCTTGTTTGGTGTATCATACATGTGGAATAGAATAAGGGAGACTAATCAAGGTAAAAAAAAAGAAAAGGGATTCTTTCTCCTACTTTTTTTTAAACTTCATGCATTGATTTGGTAAGAATTGCAGCTGAAAAAATGAATAAGCTTTGATTGCTTAGATACAGGCCGGTTGTAGCAATACTTTTCTATCAAGTGAGATAGATAACATGGTTGATACTGACATGCTTGTGAGAAAAGAAAGTGCTATGAATTAATTTACTGATTCAGCAACCCAAAGTAAGTTATGCAAAAGACAATTTAAATAGGTAACTCTGAGGAATAAATAGAATATATGCCAAAAACAAGCATCGCACAAACAGCAAAAGAGGTATAGTGTTCTCCTTAATACAACTTTACTGGAAAGAGTTTGGACAGAAACAATTTCTTTTGTATTACTTGCCCCTCAGTTGTTATATTAAAGTAACCTTCACTTTGTCCTTCCATCATAGAAAAAAAAATATAGGCAGAATGGAGTTTGAATATTACACGTCAATCTGATAAGCATGTATCAATTCTTAGAAGCGATTCCATGAAAGCAAATGTATATCCCTTTTTTGGAGTGTCTATCTAATAAGTCTCAGTCATACACAAATCCTTCCATATGTCATTATGTAAATGAATTGCTCATAGATTAAGTTGCCCTATATAATGTCGAAGATAAGCATAGAAGGACTTGTAACTGTTATGTGAGTCTCAAACTTGGTAACTGGGAAAAAGCTGATCGTTAGTTCACACTGTGGTTTGAATTTCCGAGAAAAATCCTAGTTTCAAAGAAAAATCCAATTCCTCAGCTATAAAAATTCAAGGAATAGTTCTTTGTTTTTCTCTAAGTACATTTCAGTTCGAGCTTGAGTGTTTTTTTTTGGTTGAGAAGAAAAAACTGAAAGATGTATCAGTTAAATACAAACTATGATTGATGACAGGTCGTCTATTAGTCTTGATTCACTTGTCCATTCTCAATTGAAAATCCAAGCCTAACATTATAATAGTTTTCGCATGGATATAAAACGAATACCCCCCCGTATGCTTTTTTTTCTCTCTTTGTCTTTTTCCAAGTATTTGATTCAAATACATCTCTAATATAAATTCCAAAATTAAACGGCAATATTCTAGCTTATATTACTTTGATTAATCGTAAAGTTTAAAAATTATAGGAAAGATAGAAATACCAGTGATGATGACAGGAATAAAAGAAATGTAGAAGATGAAGGCGAGAGTGAAGAAGCTGATGAAGAAACTGAAAGCGAAAGTGAGAATGATGAAGTTGCAGTCAGCCAATCTCAAAAGAGAAAGTCAAAGGTAAGCATTTGACAATCTGATATTAAATCGCATTACTGACATCTGTATTTGCTTTTAATAGCAAGTGTTTGGTGAGACTTCAAGAAGCCATAAAAAGGTAATCCAAATAATTGTCTGCAATGATCTATTCATTGACCTGCTTTGCTAGTTAGGCAAAAAACTGACTTGACTTTCCATTATTTTGCTATTACAAATAAAACCCTAATTGCTACCATATTGTAACCTTGATTCCTCAGCTTTTAACGTATTTAATCTCTAATATAACTACTAATAAGGGTCAAATTACTATCATTCATAAAATCCAAGAAATCCTAGACTCAAGCAGTAGAAAATCCAAGATATCCATGTTTTCAAAGTCCAAGGAATTCAAATTTCTACTGCAAGAAAAACCTAATTTTCCAAGTTGAAAATCCAAGAAACCCAAGTTGCGTTGCAGAGACTTTAGAATTTTTTTTAAGTTTTGAATTTGGCTTTTTATTGGAAATTTCTTGAATTTTCAAATCACAGTGATCACTTTGAAGTTTCGAAAAAATATAAGGAGAAGGTTAAAGGTATCTCTGTTTTTTTGTTGACAAATATAGCTTTGCTTTATCTTATCAATGGCTCAACACTATATTTCTTTGAAAAAGTAATAGTCTACTCTTCATGGCGAACGCTTCTAGTCTTTAAAATAGAGATTCTTTCTATACATTATAGATTTACCAATAGCATGCCTTTCGATAATTGAAGAGTGAAGACTGGATTTTGTTTTATTTTTAAAGCTGTAAATTATGTCAAAGCACTTCATATCTCTTGACAACAACAACAACGAGTTTTATCCATAGATAGATTTGAATTATACTCGAGAAAAGATGATATTGTCAAACCTAGTATCCTTAAATCTCTCCTGCATCAAACAAGCAAATTTCGCATACAAACTATAGGATTGAAGCAAGTGTGTTTACAAAAAAGGTTAAAGCTTTGCGGGCAATTTAATGATCTGCCTATGAATCACATTGTTTAACACAACATATAACCCTGTTAGAGAATGACAGGATTTGAAGCTCAACTGTCAATCTACTTTTGGCGAAGAAGAACATCAAGACAGACCACGGTAATGAGCTTATTGTTTATTTAGATAATTTTATAAAATCGTTTCAGTCCTCTGAATTTGTCGTCTTTATATTGCTTTGCAGATTCTTCTTTCTGGATAGTTTGGCATAATCTATCCATGATGTGAGACAAACCACTCTTTCAGAACAATCTTCAATTCTACTTACGTAAACCACAGGCATTACAGAGCGTCCGGGCACCATCTGGTCCTCTTCTCCACTCAGGTGTCTCTGAAATATTACAGGAATGACACCTTCCTTGAAACACAGGTCTCTTCTATCGTTTAATATATGTTAGGTGCATATCTAATCATACAAAACTTATACAGTACGTAAACGCCTCTTCTTCGATATTTCCCAGAACTAAAGGATAAGATACCGCTTGTAGATGGATTTTTGGCGGACATATCATGAGGTTTAGTTTCCTAGAATAAAAGTTTAATCAGCCTTTAGGCATTCAATTGGTAAGAACAGAATGAGTCATAATGATGGCAACCTTTCTTTCTGCATCAGTCTGATGATGGTGTCTTTGCTCTGTTGCTAACTGAATTTTCCTGAGTCTCAATAAGGCATTCAGTACTTCATTTGCTTTTCCAATCATATCATCTAGCCATGGACGTGTCAAATTGCCATTTTCTTGAAATAATTGACGCCTCTGAGTCTCTATACTGCTTGAAAGACAATTACAATGTAAAATAACCTATTCTGATCAGATAAAGAAAAAGAAAGGGAAAACATGGTATGATATCTTTACTTTGCCAATGTCTTCTTCAAGGCTTGACAGATTTTTAGAGGATGATGATGTGCCTACTAATTTTGGTTCTGTTTGGTGCAATTGAAGAGTGCCATTGTAATTCCTTGAGGCTGTGTTATCCATAAATGATGTATCTTGATGAACATGACGTTCTGTCAATGGCGAGTGCGATACTTGGTTATGGTAATGGGGTGCATAAAGGGTATCCAAACTACCTCTGGAGCGGTACTTATTATCGTTCATTGTTGATTTGATACTGTTTTCTTGCATTCGCATAGTAATGTGATTCAAGGATTCGATAGAAGGAGATGTTGGCGAATTGACAGAGTTCCAAGATTCACCCATATAAAACGTATCCATAGATGAAATAGGTGGCAAACTGGGCTTTTTTTGGTTTTCGATGCATTTTTTGTTGAAAGACATTTTAGGATCCATATTCATTAAAAGCAAATTAGAACTGTGACGAATTATCTCTGTATGAATAGATAAACTTGAGCAGAGTAGAGATTTGAAAAGACAAAGAAAAGGAGTTTGCGACAAAGAAAGAAGAAGGAAAGAGAAAAGAAAACAAGGAAGAAAACACTTTAAATTTGCCACTTTTATTTCTAGGTTGATCGGTACTGATGTAACATACAACAAATAAACAAATAGAGACAAGCTTTTTTTTTTGAGAAGAAAGAGACAAGATAATTGTTACTTTAGAACGAATTGGCATATCATTTTATTGTTGTATTTTTACCCCCTTTGCTTTCTTTAAACGGAATACAAAGTAAATCACATGCAAGTAAATGGTAGTTTTCAGTGTTGTGTAACTTGCTTAACAGTAACGATTTTGACTTGAAAGAAAGAAAGAGCAAGAGAAAGGCAATTTAATGTCCTTTAGGATAGAATGAAGACACCTTAAAGAAAGTCTCTTGCTTTTATCTAAGGAAAGAAAACGCCCAAATAACGGGTGACAATATCTTATCTTTTTTCTCACTAAACAGACTTTGTTTAAGGAACCAATTGTTTCTGCCAGCGAGTATGGGAAAATCAGTAAAAGAGAAGGGAGAGTGAAGAAAGATAGAGATAAGTGTTGGATTCTTGTTACTGAGATTCAAATTGATTGATATCAATTGACTTTATTTTCTTACTTTAAGTGGAAGAGAGAGGGGAATAGGCTTGAGATACTGAAGCTCTTATTTTATGTATAAATATGTACAAGGATAATTCTATAATGAGAAAGAATTGACAGAATCAACAAATAAGCTGTTATCATTCATTAAAGCATATCCAAAATTAGTATGCTGCTGTTGTTGTTGTTGTTGTTGTTGTCTTTGTTGCATCAAATGATTAGGCCGACTATCCAGTGTTTCTGTAGATGTTATCTTACTGTCATTCAAAGGCTTTGGTGTGATAGCATCCAATAGTATGTCTCTTAACCGAAAACATTGACGCTTACGTTTGGTAAAGAAAAAGGATTTTTGTGCTAATGGCATGGGTTTACTGAACTTAAAGGCTTGTAAGACAGATTCTACTTCCTCATCAGAGTCAACAAAGGCTTCTTCCGCAGCTTGCATAGATATTGAATTTGGTTTGTGAATACTGTTGTTGCTCATATCATTTGCAGTAGGCGATGAAACAGATTGACTCTGAAATTTCTTGAGATTTTTGATTGATTTTCCAGCTGTGGACGAAATTCCATTACTTGAAGTAGAAGTTGGTATTTCTTTATAGAAAAAAATCGTAAGTAGTTTGGACGGCATAATACTAATGGATATACTACCTTTTTTCTTTGAAGCAACTTCTTTGCCGTTAGGTCTTCCAATGGACTTTTTTTGATAAGCAGCTAACAGAACATCATAAGGCTGAGATCTTCCTTCAACTGCTCGCTTGGCACTCATAGAATGACTTTTACAGGTCAATGACCGAGTACAAGGCGTTTGATTTGGACCTTGTATGACACCACACTGTTTATCTAGATCGAGAGGCGCTAAAGATAGAGTTTTATGTAAACGTGTTTCTTGAAAGGGTGGGTGTACAAGAAAATTACCTTTTTGTTTTGCTGTCTTTTTCTGTTTATCCTTCTTTAATGTTTTCTTTTCATTCTTCTCTAAAGAAGCAGAAGGTGGCCTTTTAGCAGTTGGTATACTTAGTTCATCTAAAAACAGTTTCTAAGTATTCATAATAACAATAGCATTGGTTGACTACCTTCAAGAGAAAGAACTCTTTTCTTCTTCTTTTTAGTCTCTTCCTCTTCTTCTTCGTCTAGAAAAAGGTTGTTTCCAATGCAAGATTCTAAATTTGACAATAATTTCCATTTTCCGGTTATAATCTCCTTTTTTGTGCGTAGAATTCTGGCTTTATATATTTTTTTTTACCTGAATGCTCCTTGAATTTACTTGGTAACAATGGTCGATGACAATTGGTACATTTGACAACAACGATATCTTCTTCCATAGGCATCAGTCCGAATACATCCATATCTTTTGCATCTAATCGTGTTGTTACAGGCGATCCTTCTTCAGACATTGTATCCTCTAACCAAAATAGCATCTCAAAATAAGTACAAGCCAGTCTCTCTCTCTCGTATCAGAATACCTTCAAAATCCAATTGCATTGAGTCTTTCATATGATTCCAAGATAGCCCATTCATGTCCTTGAATTCTTTTGTATTGTTCTTCTTATCTAAATGAATGCCGCTAATACCATTCCAACTCTTTTCATCTTGAAATACAGCGAGTGTGCCGGGCGTAACATGTTTAGACCACTCTAGGGACCCTTCTGTTTGCAATAATGGCTTTGAAAGGTGTGTTATCTCTGTATAAATTGAGATGCATAAATAACAGAAATTGTGTTTCTTTATATAATATACCTGACTGTAGTCGCTCAATTTTATTTCCTTTGCCTCGAAGTACATCTTGTTGCTCCCCACTTAACAGATCTGAAAAAAAAATTCAAGATGAGGTGTAAGCTTTGAGCTCATCTCTTCCTGTTGAAGCTACCTTTTGTAGAGTTATATTTTTTTACAGTTCCGTTGCTCAGAGCCATTATTTAACAAATAGAGAGCAGAGTAGGTGAAAAAAAAGCACTGTACGATATAAGCAATCCAAGTTCAGACAGTTAGCTTTCCTTTTTTTTTTATTATTATTTCTGCTTCAGACAGATATACGTATTTTTTTAAGATTCAGATGGTGTTAGCTTCGTTTTTGTGCATGCACCAAACAAATCAGACTGAACAACACATACTTTGAATAGAATAGATCTATAAAAAAAAAGACTTAGCAAGTAGGTGGCTGAACATGTAAGGCTTAATATGATAACGTCAAGATGATATTTTATGCTGTTGTGCAGACTACGAAAGACTGTCATCAGTGTCAATGCATAGACTTTTACAGAAATAAGCCTATTTGTTCAATGCAGATTGTCAAGTAAGAAAATGGGTTTACTTTTAGGTTTCTTTTTATTTTCTGTTTGTATGATCTGACCAATGCATTTTGTTTTAGTTTGATTGGATTCAGCTAATTTGCTTATTTTCTGTTACGATTACAGGGCCAAACAAACATGACTAAGCTTTTTGCTTTTGTTTGATAATCATGTAAAGCTTGTTTATGTAAAGCAATAAATGTAATGTTTAATGACTCCTTCTTGACTTAAAACTGTTTATTTCTTTTCGTTGTTACTAAGACATAGGGACAAATAGACAGAATTTTGCATCCAATATTTTGATCTTGCAACGAAACGTCAACGGAGAATATGGTTGTCGATTGAGCACCATCTTTTTAAAGTGCATTGGCTAAAGTTTGGGAGATGAAACCATTAAATCCCTCAATGGTTTTTGTACTGGAATGCTATAGTAGGGGCAGACAGATTGTATTCTGTCCCTAAATTTTATTCTGTGGTGAAAAGGATAGTCTTTCTTTGGTTGTGTATTTGTTTCATGTACTGAGGCAAAGTAGGTATTTTTTCTTTTTGATTCATATCCAGCCCTCCTGTCGTCGACACAGACATTGTAGGGCTATGTTTTATATGTGAGATGGCCATAGATATTTAAGCTTTGCTTCAATGAAATAAAACTAAAGTTACGTCTTTGAAATATGGTTCATTTTCCTGACACGGCAAAATATCCAATAAGTGGTCCACAGTTGTAGATTCTATGGAACTGTTTTTTTGCTTTAGATGGTAATGTATAATACAACATATTGTGAACGAACAGTTTTCCATTGACACCTCTCAAATCAAAAGTTTGTCAACTTATCCCTCAACAGATAAAGCCCAATACAAATGGAGAGTGAATGAAGACGGGAAGATACGCATTGGTCGCTTTATTGAAGAGCAGAGTTGTTCTATGAGATTTTGGTATTCTTATACTAACTAATATTCCTGTAATCATGAGCATTTTTATCACCAAAGTACGTTCTCGTTCTAAGCAACTGTTACTCTTGGGTTGAGCATATACTTAAATTGAAGCACTAATAAATGTATAGAGGCAAATCCTTCAGTTTGTAGTACTACTCTCAATATGTTGTGTAGCACTTTACTATTTTAAGTTCATAGCTTACTCAGGAAAGGCTCCGTTTACCTACAGTACTACCCCACAATAACGGAATTTGGTATGGATGCGGATTTGTCCATTGTTGCGAGATTCCGTTGTTTCTTATCACTGCTTAAATCGAGGAGGGACCAATGGTATGATGTGAAAAGTTTATGCTTAATGCAACTGCAATCTCAAGCTTCTACGTTACCAAAACCATGCGATGCTGATTCCGTTATCGCGGGATAGCAATGTATCTACATAGCTAACAAAAGAACTCTTTGTTATCGCTTTTGGTTCTGTTTATTTTAATAACATATACTAAGCATGAATTCGCTTGCTGGCTATTGCAATTAGCAAGGTGAGACATAAATGGAAATGTCTGTGTAATATTTTGTGAGTGGTATAATATATAAAGGTGCAGAAAGAGATTGTCAAAAAAAAAGATTTTCTTTTCAAGTTCTGAAGAGCAATTAACATTTATGTCAATATTTGCCCTTAAATGGTTTTCAGTTTTATTTGACTTCTCCTTAGCCATTCTGTCATTTTAAAGTTGTAGGCTACAGTTATACAGTGCTGATACGATATATGAACGGTTTATTTGTTTAGAAAAAAGCTATTCTAAATTTGAAAAAGCGAATGCTAAAAAATGCTTTGGCTCGGTTTGATAGTGACATGTTTATCTATCGCTTACACAAAATCTTCCAGCTGACAGGCGGGTCTTTGATATATACAATTACATTGTATGCAACTTACTGTTCTAATGATACGATTCTATTAGAAAGAAAACTCGATTAAGAGAGAACGAACTTCTGAGCTAAAATGATTAGATCCGATTTCTTTTCTTTTTTTAAATTTCGTTTTTTTCTAGAAACTTCGTTGCATGTTTTCTTCTTGACATTTGATACAAACAAACGGTATTGAGAATTTTTTTAAGCTTTGAACAAAGTAATAAGTGGCTATGAAATGATTGGGACAAAAGAGCCAACGTGCTCAACCATCGCCTCTGCTTATTCGCTGGCACACAAATCAAAAGACCCTGTTTTTGATAGTCAGAAATGTAACTTGAGTTCGGACATGAATGAGGCATTTTGAGGACGGTTTTCACTCTATCAATCTCTGTATTCCATTGGTGAAACGACTAAACTTTATTGTATTTTTTTTTCGGCAAGTTGATCTCTCTCGCTCTTATGGGGGACTTGGAATGAGACGATTTAATCCAGTTTTCCTTTGATGTCTCTAATGATGTGCTATGGATAGTAGACAAAAATTTCTTCTTAGTTTATATCCGAAAGAAATGAGCAATAGCTGATTGCCGGAGAGGTGTTTTATCATTCGAAACCTAAAAAGGATTGTTACTCCATTTAAATTTTTATTGCTAAACTTATTTGACATTGTTACAATTAAGGCGCTTTAAGCTTATTTTCGATAATTATATGTACCTTCAGAAGCAGGTAAGAAATGATAAACCGAAGGAGCCACATTGTCCTAAGAATAAGAAATACCATTAGATAAGCAAATGAGACTAATATAAGTAACTAAACTGCTCATTGTAGCAAATACAATAGTAACAAAAGGGATGTATGTTGTACAACAATGCTCATTTAAGCACTTTGTGAAAGTAAGCGCATATGTCAAAAAGAAAAAAAGGTAGTAAGGTAATGCTTTTAGCCATAATTATCTAGTAACACACTTTTAAGCTTCTGTATACCCTTTTTATTTCTTTTTTCTTTTATTTTGGGAAGACAAGAACAAATAACATACGAGGATATGTTACAGAAGAGTAATACAAGATTATTATACTCTCTTTAATGCTATCTTATTTTCCCAAATCATCGGAAAGTTTCACGGCCAATCAAAGCATCCAGCTTAGTTTTGGTGATACCTTCCCTTTTGTGACGAGAGTTTAAGCCGAAACTGCTTTTTTTTTGTGCGAGTGCGTTGATAGTTTTTTTCCACTTTTTTTTCCTTTATACTTTTTTTTTAAGAGAGTGTCAATTGTGAAAAAGGAGGCAATAATACAGGACCGATAATTATGAAAATAAATACTGTCTTGTGTGGTCTGTATGCTTTCATCATAGGAGCAGCAGCTATACCCCTGTTTGAAATCCGTAAGTCCCTTTTTTTATGAAAAAGAAAAGAGTTGAGCTAATAGCTTACATGATTTTTATTAGCAAACGATTATGATAGATATGGCAATGCATGTCCCTTGAAACAACACAATAACGTGGCATGTCCTCTTCTGTGTGTCACAAATCAAAATCTTTGTCCCTCTGCCTTAGCTGCTTCTTGTCCCGAAGGACTTCAGTTCTGTGGTGATGGTACCTGTCAAACAAGCTGTAAAGATATCGCAAATGCATGTCAATGTGGCGACGATACAGTGCAGTATTATCCATGTGCCGCTGGCCAGCTTGTTAATATCAGTCATTTTGATCCCAACAACCAAGTGGTGCAGACCCAAAACACTTGTGCCGCGAGTGTCAGCCTTTCGAACATCGGTACTTGGGGAGAATTTTCGAATCCTTCCGTTTGGTTAAGCTGTCCTGTTGTCGAACCTTACTTTACCTTTAAGGAGCCTATGTGGATTGCAGTGTGGTGTTTAATGGGTGCCGAGGCTGTTATCCTTTTACTTTGGGCGATTTACAAATACGTTCGCGAAATGAAATTTCATAGTATTATGGCCTCCAACACCTTGGATAAAGACAGCACTCGGATGAAATCCTCGCACGATCCAGATGCAGTTATCAAAGTGAACTCCCAAGTCAATGAAGCAGAGTGCCAGAAAGACATGATGGTGAGTGAGAAAAAGCAGTTCAACGCAAAAGACGATTCCACCATTGCAACAGACTCCATCAAAGAATCAGAGAAATTGAGATTTCGTGGATTTCTTGTCGACTATTTTGGCTTGTTTGCTTTTGGATCAGTAGTGGTCACTACACTGTTGTTTTTTGTCTTCTTGGGATGTATTGTGGGCGATTATTGTAAGTATATAAAAAAAGAGGCAGCTGATTTTGTCCTACTTGACATAATTTCCAATCTTTTGTGACTTACAATTTCACTAGATGGTACAATGGGTGGACAATTTGCTATATTCTTATCAAGCGATGTCTCCTCAAAGGTTTTTAGTGCTGTTTGGCATATTGCAGCTGCCTGGTTCTGTCTTGTTATGCTCAAGAAGAAGACTATTCGCAATTATTTCAGAATTGAATCTTTCCCACACAATTGCCCATATGTGCAAATCGAGCGCAAGCAAGATGAACTGATCTTTTTAGCAGATGGTAGCAAATGGATATCTAAACTCAGAGCTCTTGAGCAACGTGTCAATGATCGATTGGGGTAGGAGAAAGAAAAAAGAAAAAAAAAAGAATGAAGCACTCATGAACGCGATATAGACTCAATATGGTGATTACAACATGCTCCGTCAAAGTAACAGAAAACAAGCTTCGCTACTTTGAATATCAATGTATGAGATATATCTACAACAATGACAAAGGAAGATTTGAGCCTTATGAATTTGACCTTGGGTCTACCAACAGACAGCTTCAAGCTTGGTCAAAGGGTGTATCTACAGAAGAAGCTAACCGAAGAGCTGCCTTGATCGGCGAGAATCTCATCCGCGTCACTGTTCCCTCCATTCCTCTTGCTATCATTCAAGAATTCTCTTCATTCCTGTACCTTTATCAAATGATGTGTATGTGGGTGTGGTACTATTTCCAATACTTTATCATGGGTCTTGTCCAGACAGGTATCATTCTTGTAGCTGCTTTTATTCGTGTTATTCTACGATTGCGAGCAGAGCATCGAATCAAAGAAATGGCCGAACATGTTACTGATGTTACTGTTTTGCGCGATGGTGAATGGAAGACCACTTCAAGTGCCAATTTGATACCTGGTGATGTCTTTGCAGTTGAAGAAAACACGATCATTCCTTGTGACTCTGTTATCCTCTCAGGTACAGTCGTCGTAAATGAATCATCTTTGACTGGTGAAGCCATGCCTATTCGAAAGTTTGCTGTTGCCAATGACGATAATGCCTACGAGATGAATGGTTCTGGTAAAGTAAATACCCTCTTTGCTGGTACAATTGTTTCCCAAACAACCCCTACTATCACCTCTGATGCTACTGACGAAAAGGGCCGAGTCTATGCTTTGGCTCTCCGTACCGGTATTTCTTCTGAGAAGGGTATGCTTATTCACAAGATCCTGTTCCCCTCTCCCGTCTCCTTCATCTTCAATGAACATCTTAAGGTGGCTATTTCTATCCTTTTGGTTTGGGGTCTTGTCGCATTTGCTCTATCCTTATACTTGATGGGTCGAGGTAACATCAACAGTTGGTTCTATGGTGTCTTTGTGATTTCAGAAATCTTCTCTCCTTTGTTGCCTGCTGCTTTCACTATCAATCAATCTGTCTGTGCTACTCGTCTTCGCAAGAACAAGATTTTGTGTATTGACCTTCCTCGTATCAATCTTTCTGGCAAAGTTCGTATATTTTGTTTTGACAAGACTGGTACACTCACCCGCGAAGGCTTAGAGTTCTACGGAGGTGTTGCTGCTCCTTCTGCCCCAATTGCACCTTTCGGTCATCGCGAAGAAGATCCATTGAAAATGGAGCCTCTCCTTGCTATGGGTATTGCTACATGTCACGCTGTAACTGAAGTCAAAGGCCAATTCATCGGCAACCCTGTTGATATTGAATCATTTAATGCCATGAAATGGACCCTCTTGTCACCTGATCACCCCGACTACCTTGATACTTTGGCCATGCCATCTAGTACACCTGTAGATGAAAAAGATAAGAAGCGTGTTCATGTTATTCGCCGCTTTGAATTCGTACATGCTCGTGCTTCTCAGTCTGTTGCCGTCCTTGATCCTGAAACTCAACATGTTCATGTCTTTTTGAAGGGTTCTTTCGAACGCATCAAGTACTTGTCAAACCCTGATTCTGTTCCTGCAGACTATGACGACCAAGCTGCCAAATATGCCCAAGAAGGTTGTTATGTTCTTGCTATGGCAAGTCGCGATATTGGTGTTTTAGGACAAGATGTCACTATGGAACAAATCAAATCTATGACTCGCGACGAACTCGAACAGGATTGTGACTTTGTAGGCTTCATTCTTTTCCGTAACATGCTTAAACATGACACTACTCAAGCCATAGAAGAGTTGAAGGGCGGTGACACACGTGTTGTTATGATCACAGGTGACACTGCTTTGACAGGTATCTTTATTGCACGTCAATGTGGTATGATTGAGCCTCATCAACGAGTGCTCTTGGGTGATATCGTTTCTGGCACTGTTGTATGGCACGATGTTGATTCTAATGAAGAAGTCGATGTTGATCACGTGATTGAGCTTGATCCCCGCGAAGAACACGAAAAGCGCGTTGAATTAGCTGTCACTGGCCGTGCTTTTGAAGCTCTTATTAAGGAAGACAGAATGCGCAAGTATCTGTTGATGACCCGTGTATTTGCTCGTATGACTCCCAATGATAAAGTGATGTGTGTTCAACTTCATATGGAGAAAGGTGTCACTGCTATGTGTGGTGATGGTGGTAATGACTGTGGTGCTCTTCGTGCTGCTCATGTTGGTCTTGCTCTATCTGAAGCTGAGGCCTCCATTGTCTCACCTTTCAGTACCAGTAACAGGTAAACTTTTTTTCCCTCGATTTTACGCCATCTTGTTCTTTTTTTTTTCTTTTACTTACCAAGACAATGATAGATCCATTATGCAATGTGTTGAACTCTTAAAGCAAGGTCGATCTGCTCTCGCTACAAGTTTTGCCAATTATAAGTTCTTGATCCTTTATGGTGAATGTATGGCTTGTTGGGAATTGATTATGTTCTATTTCACAGCCATTGCATACCAATCAGTTTGGTAAGTTTCCTTTTTTTAAAGTATGGCAGTAGCAGGCATCTGACAAACAATTTTCATAGGATTACCATCGATGGTTTCATCACTACAACCATGACTTTGGCAATTACACAGGCACAACCTGCTAAAAAGCTCAGTCCTTCTCGTCCTACCGCCAAGCCTTTAGGCTTGTACACATTGGCATCTCTACTTGGTGTTATTTTCATCAATTTCTGGTTTATTGTATGCAGGTATGTTAGTTGAGATGCATTTGACATTCCAGATTTATTTATCAAAGGGAACATATAGTGTTGTATGGTTGTTTCAACAAGACTGGTTTATCTGTAATGAGTTTGATAGTTCATCTATCAACTCTGCTCAGTGGTGGCTTTTGGGTGACAACTATGAAGCTGAGGTATGCATCAATAACAACTCGTCTTTCTTTTTACATTTATTTACATTGTCTGTCAATAGGTTATCAGTTTGGTTGTTATCTTCCAGTTCTTTAACAATGCCGCTGTTGTAAACTTTGGTACTCAATTCCGTCAATCATGGTGGAGAAACTATGCTCTTGTCTTTGTTTGGATTTGTTTCTTTGTCAGTACAAGTTACATGACTTTGGCTGATCCCAACCCTTATAGTTGTATCTTCCGTATCAACTGTGGTACTGCTAGTGTGCTAGAAGAACTCGGATACCCCAAACCCTACTGGAATATTCCAGAATACAATTCCCCTATTGGACATAACGTTCTGCCTGAATACTTCCGTTGGCAATTATGGGGCTATATTTTAGCTAATTGTGCTGCTACCATTATTTGGGAGAGAATTTGCGTTTTATGGATTGCTCGCGACTGGGCTATCAAGCGCAAGAAGACCCATCCCAAGGAAAACAGAATTGTATTTAAACTTTAGACTCTTTTTAACGTATGAAACATCTTAATCTGTTTAATTATTCCCATTTTTCTCTTCTTTTGTAATTCTATTTATTCAAAAACTTTCAAGTAAAAACCTGTAATTTGCAATGAACAAAGCACCTGTTGAATGACAAGCTTTTGCTGATAAAACACAAACATCATGGTGGTGAGAATATATCTGCGTTTGATAAATCAACATAAGTTTAGCGGCCAACAAAATGCATTTTTTCGTCTAAGAGACTGCTTAATTGTCGATTGGTTTAGACTTTTCATTTACCGCTTTTGATGTTTTTGGTTTTTTTTCTTCATAGACTATTGTCTTTCTTCCCTTACATTTTCTCTTTCATAAATGCCACCTCAAGATCTTGAGCTATTTCCTCCGGGCATATTAGGCTCAAAGATCCCATCAAGCGAATCCCTGGATATGATGAGGAATGATTATATACAAGGCACCAACAAAAAGTATGTTTTAAGCTTTAGGATCATTAGTGAATCGAGCCCTGTCTAATTTCTCGAAAGATCATGTAATACAGAATATACCCGTGAACAGTTGGTAAGACAATGATGTACTTAGTGTTGATGCTATGCTAACTTCTGCTTCTTTAGTTAATGTTTGCAAAGTGTTTCACAGCCGATACCAACAAAGTACTGTCTCGATTCGAAAAATTATATCATGCAGTCACTTCTGTACCTAGTGCTATTACTCGATATGGTATACTCTTCCCTCTTCGACTTATTGCCTTAAGTGCATCAACAATTGCTTTCTTCGCCACATTGCCAATTGGAGTTGCTTTACAGAATAATGATATTGTTGTAAGCGAACTTTTCTTAAAAAAAAATTCTTGTTATTTACCTTTTATTTACTAGTCGTTTTCTGTGAAATACTATTGTAAAGGCATCTTGTTTTCACTGGGCGTAAAAGTAAACTATATTGGAGAAAAGCCTAATCTTAAAGAGCCTCACGTGTTTGTGGTAATTGGCCCCTCTTCTCTTCCTAAGAAAAAGCCATTCACACTTCTTATTTATTAGGCAAACCATACATCATACTTGGATTATATCTTATTGAGTGCAAACCAATTTCCTCATGCTGTAGTGATGGCAAGACATACTGGTGCTCTAGGTATGATCTCATAAGATTATCTTTTTCTCTTATCTTTGTTACCCTTACACAAAAAATAGGCTTTCTGCAAAACAATGGACTTAACTATCTTCATTCACTGACTTTCGATCGAACAAACATCACTGAACGTAGAGTTTTGGCAGACAGGTAATTTGATAAAGCTATCTTATCAGAAAAATAATAATAATAAGTTACATGATGTTGTATAGCCTAAAAAAACATGTCAATGCACCAAGTACGTGGAAGAACCCAATGATTATTTTCCCAGAAGGCACTTGTGTCAATAACAAGTATGCAATCCGGTTTCAGAAAGGTGCTTTTGAATTAGGTGTGAAAGTATGTCCCGTTGGTATAAAGTAAGTTTGAAACTTGATGAGATAACTAGATAAAGTACTAAAGATATCATTAAAAAAAACAAAAGATATGATAGATATTATGGTGATCCATACTGGGATACTCGTAAAGGCTTTATGCACTATGCTTATTATAGAATGACCAGATGGATTACACCTGTAGATGTTGTTTATTGCGAACCGAAAATACCAAACGAAGACGAAGATGCAGTAGAATACAGCGATCGAGTGAAAGATGTTATTGCGAACAGCATAGGTCTTGAAAATGTGAATTTCAATGGCATGGCCAAACGCGAGCTACTAAAGGTCTTGAGCGAAGAAGAACTCTAACTGTTATCTTTTATTTGTATTACAAAAAAAATGATGATAAACATTTGGAAATCAAGCTATTAACATTCCGAAATCAGTGTCCATTTTTTTCGGCATGAATTTAAAACAAAGATAGAGTTAAATCAGAGCGAGATGCTTTTTTTCTTGTGCACGTTTGTGTGTATGTGTCCCACCTTGTTTGTCTTTCAGATCAGAAATTAGAAACAGCTTGAAATAATAGTCACGAATGATAATTCAAAAAAAACAAATAAAGAGCTGTACAAAATCAAGCAACTACATCTTTTTCCTTTCTTTATCTTCGTTTAACTAAAAAGATATGCCGCCAAAGCTAACGGCTGAAGAGATAGAGGCCAGAGATGCCGCCAGATTAAACCAGCTTGGCTACAAGCAGGTAGAAGTCACTGAACACAAATCAAGAAGAATACTATTAACAATGCATATAGGAATTGAAACGTGAATTATCTGTAATGAACAGCTTTCTTTCGAATTTCAAAGATCATATCTAATTTTCATTGTTTCTGATAGTCTTTTGGCAATTACGGGCTGGCGCTTAGCGTTGTGTGTATTTCATCAGGCTTAACAAGTTTATTTGAGTATGGTCTTATTACAGGTGGTCCAGTATGTATCGACCCTATTTTTTATCAGCAATCATTGGAGTCAATGTAGCTAACGATAGTAAATGATAAAGGTAGTGATGGTATGGGGCTGGCTCATCGTTTCCTTTTTTACAATGATGGTGGCCTTGGCTATGGCAGGTAAAGAAAAATTTAAAACTAAGAGATTGAATTTTATTTTTGCTGACTTTACTAGAGATTTGCAGTAGTCATCCTGTTGCTGGTGGGCTTTACTGGTGGTCAGCTAAGCTTAGTACCACTCGATATGGCCCTTTTGCATCATGGATGACAGGCTGGTTCAATCTGATCGGACAATTTGCTGTGACTACAGGTATCAACTATGGTATCGCATTGATGTTGGTAGCCGTAATCTCAATAGGAACAAATGGTACTTGGGTACCGACAGCTGGTGCAACCGTCGGGCTTCACATTGCACTCTGTATCAGTCAAGGCATCGCAAACTCCCTAGGTCCTAAAGTGATGAATCGTGTTAATTGTAATTATTGTTTTTTCAAGTCTTATTTGTATTGGCCATATATTTATCTGTTTCTTGATAGCCTTTAGTACATGGTGGCAAGTGCTTGCACCTATTGTGATCATGATTACCATTGTAGCAAAAGCACCTACACATCAATCAGCAAAATTCGTTTTTACCCACTTTAATAATGAAACAGGTTGGACAAATCCAGGCTATGTTGCTCTTATTGGTATGTTGCAAGCTCAGTTTACTTTGACTGGTTATGATTCAAGTTGTCATATGTCAGAAGAAACAAAAAATGCAGAGATCAGTGCACCTGTAGGCATGATTATGGCTGTCTTGGGTAAGTCCTATCAGATCTATTAAAAGGTGATTGAGTGTAACCATACTATAGTCAGTACCGTCATGGGCTTTTTATTTATCCTTGCATTCTTGTTCTGTGTTCAAGATTTTGCAGGCACTGTCCAAAGTGAAACCGGATTTCCCATCATGCAAATTATGGTAGATAGTGTTGGTCATGCGGGCGCTATCTGTTTAATGGTTATGTTGATGATGGCATGTTGGCAATGTGGATTTGCTAGTGTAACAGCTAATTCGAGAATGATCTATGCCTTTTCACGAGATGGTGCTATGCCAGGAAGTCATTTTTGGCATAAAATCGATCAAAAGAGACAGGTAAAAAAAAATTCTGGTATACGCGACATTATCTAATCTATGATCAAGTCTCCTATCAATGCTGTATGGCTTTCCGTTCTTATCGCTTCACTTTTGAGTTTACCGTCTTTAGGAAACTCAACAGCTTTCTCTGCTATCACTTCTGTAGCTACCATTGGTCTCTATATATCCTATGCAATTCCTATCTTTGCTAAACTTGTGAATAGAAAACGTTTTGTTCGAGGTCCTCTTCATTTAGGTCGCTTCTCAGATGTTGTTGGCATGTAAGTTATCTATTTCTTGACAATATGCAGAGACGATCATAACAAGCATATTGTAGCATTGCCGTTGTTTGGATTTGCGTCATCACAATCTTGTTTGTGCTTCCACCCATATGTAAGTTCAAGAAAATCAAAAAAGTGATACTTGACTCACAGTGTGTATCTCTTCTTTAGACCCTGTTACTGCTATCTCCATGAACTGTAAGTTGTGTTACAAACAAGTTTTTCCCAACGAAAATGCATTAATCAATCATTCTCTTTATAGATGCTTCATTAGCTGTTGGCCTTGTAATTTTAGGTGCTGGAGGTATGTCTTTTATGATAGTTATGAAGCATATAGACTAAAATAAGCAATAGGCCGGTTTGCAATCGATGCTCGTAAATGGTTTTCTGGTCCAGTTGTCAATTTCGAGAACAATGGAAGTAACACTGAACTGGATTCAGAAGAGAGTGGGTTCAAAACCAAGAATGATATTGAAAAAAATAGCAATATAGAGAACACCAACTCTTCAACCATTACTGATGAAAAGCCTAGCCTTCAAGTATCACAGATTGAGGCAGTCTAACATTTATCAACCAAAGTTATTGTATATGTATTTATAAATCCCTACATCTTAATATATGTCCTTTATTATTACAATCCCAATGTTCTACAATATTCATTGTGTACAACTCATATGTTCGTCTTTTTTTCCATTTCGGGGTTTCAGAAAATAAGCTTTTCAACCTTTAAAGACCGATCTGGTTTATCGTTGGTCGTGATGTGCACAAAAATCACTTCCATTAAAGGGAGTGTCCATATCTACTTGAGTTGGTGCGGCACTCTTTTCAAGTCTTTCAAGGTGATTGTATATTGCTTGAGTTGATTTTATTCGCAAATCTGGCCACTTCTTATTAGGTGTCTCTTTAAAAAGTCGAACAACAATCTTGTTTTCCTTAAACTTCATCATCGTGTTAACAAAGAGACTGAAGACATACTGCTAGAACCTTACCTTCAAGACCGACTTCCCTTCAATTACAGGATGGTAGAGTTGGTTTATTCGAAATTTGTGATTTGCACCAGAATGACCCAACTAAAAAGAAGAGGTTTTTTTTAAAAAGAAAAAGAGACATGTCAACAATAGAGGTACATGTAATCCCAAATGCTTACTATATTAAGCTCAAAACTCTTTGAATGAACATCAAGTATACAATTGTCTTGATTGATTTGATTGGCATTCTCAAAATTGATATAGAGTCTGCTGACGATTAAAGACGAGTTTGCATAGATTCAGGGACTTACATGATTGAAGAGTCACTTTGTGTCCAAGCATATCCACTAGTGATATACAGTGTCTGTACTTCTGCCTAAATTTATTTTAGGGACCAAGCAATGGCTATAACCAAGCAACGCACCTTTGACTTTTTTATAGGGTCGCGTATATTTGATGAATCATTTGTATCTGATTTTTGTTGCATATGCATAGGTGCTTTTTTGAGTACGTCTGGTTCTTGAAGCATTCTTTTTGTCAAAGAAAAGGAGACGAGTTGAAAAAAACAAACAGAAGGAAAAGTTCAATGAAAAGAAATTGGAAAGGGATTATGCAAATGCCCAAAAAAGGAAGTTGCATTGAGCTTTTCCTTCGCAAAAGATGAATTAAGAACTTTCTTTTTTTCCAACAAAAACAAACAAATACACAGGTTTCAATGTCACTTTGTACCAAAGGGCCTTTTTCTCTTGTCAGCACGCCCAAGCCTTCCTTTGTTCTTATCTGACAAGATAAAACTTAGCATTCTTTTGTTTTTTCTATATTGAGCCTGAAATACACTCAGTCTTTAGTTACCCCAAGACAGCTATTTGTCAAACCTATTGGCCAAGACAAAAACCAGATTCTAACTAAAGCTCCAAAGACAAACTGACTTATTTATAGGCTTCTTAATTCTAATGCAGAGTAAGCTTCTTTTTTTAATTTAATTGTTTTAACAAGAAAACGAGAGACGTCAAAATGGTTAAGCATCTTAAAGATAGTATCAGTGGACATATGCATTGTTGAATACATTCCACATAAGCCTTTTTTTCTTTCTCTTTTTGATAAGCACACAATAGCTCTACAGTAGTCGCTTGATGTAAAAGTGCTTAATTCAAGAGTATGTTAAGTATAAGAGTCTCAAGGATATGAACACTCTCGAATAAAGCAACTACTGTGTTTAAGAACAGTGAAGGCATTCTTTATCTGTCTGACATTCAATTTTGTTCCTGAATAGTAACTGATGCTGATCTTAAATAGCTTGCCTTTTCATTTAAGAAGATAGGCATGTCAAGACAAACAACTTAGTCTTCAACCTTGCCTCAATCGTCAGGTTTTATTCAAGTGCAGTCCAAATGACTGTATTCTCTTTTATTGCCTATGAGGTAAGAAATAACTGCAGAGTGGGCTTTTAAAGAAGATATTTGCCACAAATCACATGATAAACAAGAAAATCCCAAAAATGAGACAATTAAGCGTGAGTTGAGACAATCAAATTTACACGATCCAGATTTTGTGTTAACCCAAAAAAAATTCATGCCATCATTAGGGACAGACAAATCAATCGCCGCTAAGATTGATAGGCCAAACTGACGTTCCAAAGAAACAGAATAAGGAAAGAGGATGAAGCAAAAAAAAAAAAAAGATAATAAATGAGGCATGAAAACATAGTTTATTAATCACTCGAGAAGAAGAGCTATTAAATAAAGTGATAATAATCAGAGGCTTGATTACAGTTGTCTTTCTCTGTTTGAATGAATGGGATGGTTTCATTAGTAAGCAACTACGTCAATGACTGTGGTATCTATGTGAGTCTTCAAGAAAGAAGAAGAAGAAAAAAAAAAGCTTACAAAATGATACACTAACCTTAGTGTCATTCTTTCGTACAATCAAGTATAAGTTCAAATTCTCGTCATGTATTCGTCATCTATGGTTTTGTTAGATGAGATCATCCAGACTGTAGCAACTCGTTTTTTTCATGTATATAAACCATGCTTGAACTGTTCTTTTTACTTTTCATTTTATTTCTTTAATTCATTCTCTCTAAACTCATATAATAACAAAAATGGCCACAAACGCTGCTGCAAACCTCGCTCAAAGCAAGATGGGTGAAGCCCCTGTTCCCGTTGCTAACCAAGACAAGGAAAACAAGTCAGAAACCACTGATATGCTTGCCTGTGTATGGGTTGGCAAGGAAAAGTTGGAGATGAGAAGAGTCCCTAAGCCTGAGATTACAGACGATGAAGATGTCATTATCAAAGTGACAGGTAGTACAGGTAAAGTAAAAAAAAAATCTCGATTATCATTTTTTTTATTAATCACGATTTAGTCTGTGGATCCGATTTACATTTGTACCATGGTGAAATCATGCAATTAAAGGAAGGTGAAATCCTTGGTCATGAATGTATGGGTATTGTTGAAAAAGTCGGTAGTAAGGTGACTAAGGTTCAACCTGGTGACCGTGTTGTTGCTTCATTCAACATTGCCTGTGGTAAATGTCAATATTGTCAAAAGAAGTTATTCAGTGCCTGTGACAACACAAACAACAGTTCTGTCATGCAAAAGCTCTTTGGTCACCGTATCTCTGGTATCATTGGTTACTCTCACGTAAGTTAAAGAAACGATGAAAAAAAGAGAAAGGAAAACTAAAGCAGGTTATTTAGTTTGTTGGTGGTTTCTCTGGTGGTCAAGCTGAATATGCCCGTATCTTATTTGGTAACACCAACTTGGTCAAGATTCCCGAACAAGTGCCTGACGAAAAGGCTTTGTATTTGTCTGACATTGTCCCTACCTCCTACCACGCTCTCTGGTCAGCTGACGTTCAAGAAGGTGATGTTGTTGGTGTCTGGGGTCTTGGCCCTATCGGTTTATGTGCTGTTCAATGGCTGCGCAATGTCTACAAGGCCAAGCGTATCATTGCTATCGATAACGTACCCGAACGTCTTGAACTTGCCAAGGTACGCTGGGGTGCTGAAGTCATCAACTTTGAAAAGGACAAGGATGTCTCTGCCAAGGTATTAGAACTCGTCCCTGAAGGTCTTGATCGCTCCATTGACTGCGCTGGTTTCCGTTATGCAAAGAGCTTGCTTCACAAGGCTGAACGTGCTGTTGGCCTTGAGACTGACACAAGTGAAGTCATCAACGAGATGGTTCGCTCTACCAAGAAGTACGGTACCATGGCTCTTATTGCTGATTATGCTGCCTATGCCAACCATGTACTTGTAGGTGGTATCATGGAAAAGGGTCTTCGTTTAGTTGGCTGTGGTCAAGCTCCTATTCAACGTCACTGGGACAAGTGTTTGGAACACATCTCCAAAGATGAATTTGATCCTACCGTTATCTTGACTCACCGTTTCCCATTCGAACAAACCCCTGAAGTCTATCGCCGCTTTGACTTGAAGGAAGCTAATATCATGAAGGTCTTCCTTGAAACAAAGTTCAGTAACAAGGCTGTTATGCCTGGAACACCTATGTTAACTGCTGATGTAAATGATGCTTAATTACCAGGCTCAATATTCCCCTGTCCTATTCTATCCTCTACCCCCCTCCATTGTAAACTTAATGATTTGCTCTATTTTATTGCATAATAAAAAAAAACTTTTTTGTTTCTATGACTCTATACTATCAGCAGAAAAGAAACTCATCTCATTGCCTAATTGACACATGTATTTGTGTTATGACTTTGAGTAAATCTATTGGTAAATAAAAAGAAATTAGTCTCTAAAGTAGCACACAACTCTAATCTTTGAAGAATACTGATATCAATGCACTCTTGAAAAAAAAATGCTTCTCTTATGTGCCTAAATATATAGGGCATATTAACTAAAGTGCAACAATGCACCATGGACTGTAAAATAAGCGTGCGAAAAATAAAAAGGAAAAACGTGTGCTATTTGATTCCCTTTTAAGGTTGTATACACAATTTCAAATTTGGCCATCTTTTCCAAAGGTGTAATCAAATTATCCTCTAATTGAATAAAAGCACGCTTCTACATTTACAACCTCAGCCAATAGATTATATGACCAAAAAAGAGAAAAAAAAGGAAAGAGAGAATTGCCTATTGTCTAAACTAGTCTTTTCTTTCTTCCTTTTACTACTTTGTTGATAAACAAACCTTTCTATTATCGAGATTTAAAAAATAATAATTTCGCGCCACAGAAGATATTCTAATTTTACCCACGGTGCTCTATTGGTCGGCACTTTCAAGAAGATTCCATTGGGCGAACTGGTCTGGTCAAAGAAGGAACATCCATTCTGAAAACTGTAGCGGATCTTTGAAATTGATAATTTTATCAGTCTATAACTAAGGTTTCACTGAACCAATCATGTTATTTAATAAGGTGGATTTAAACATGAGATTCAAAGATAAGCTAGTTTGACAATATATATATATATGTGTGTGTGTGTGTAAGGTTTAAAAGAGAGAGAGAATGATTTTATCGCGCCATGTTAAATTTATAAAAAAAATTTTTTTTAATCTCGTTATCTTTCTTTTTACCATATTTTATTTCTGTACATGTCAATTCAAGTGAAAGAAGTGGATCCTGGATTTGGCTGGAAGAAAGGCAGCGATAGAAAGAGATCATTGTCCGAAGAAGAAGAAGAGGAAGTAGACAGCAGCTCGGGAACAACTGTCTGTGCCAACTGCGAAACAACCACAACACCCCTTTGGAGAAGAGATGCTAATGGACGTACTATATGTAACGCTTGTGGACTTTATTATAAGCTTCATTTGGTCCATAGACCTGCCACTATGATGAGAACAGTGATCAAAAGACGAAAGAGATGTTCTACAACTGAAAAGCCAAGCAGTCAAGAGAAATCACAACGCTTGCCGAGTGGAAATGATGAATCAGATGAAGATACCAGAGAATCAAATAGCTCACTGTCTTCTGTAGAAGAGAAGCCTGTATCACCTAAACCAAAGAACAACCTCATCGTCCTTCCTCCACTCCACCCCTCCTTAAAGCCACAGGAACCTATTCATGTGTGTGGCAGCACGATAGAAGCTCAAAAGGAATACCGTAAAAGTCTACAGAAGGAGGTGAATCGACTGAGTTCGCTCTTGTCTGACACAGTTGCCATGTTGCAGGCTGTAGATCAAGCCATCACTCATTCAACAGAACAAGTGTGTCATAAATGCAATAACGACAACCTGCCCCAAGAACATCAAGTCGCTCGATCTTTGTTATCTTTAGCCCATTCACCACCCAAGAATTCGTCTGTATCACACCACTCTTCTTTGAGTAACATACCACCATTTTCAAATCATCGTTTACCACCCATTTCTCTTTCATCTGTGCCTAGAACATTGCCGCCTGTCTCTTACTTACCCTAAACATCCATCTTATATACATTTCACTTTTCCCTCTATTCTCTCTCTCTCTTTTTTTTTGTTAACATACACCATTTACATATCTATATATCACATTTATCATTTCTTGTTCAAAAAAAAAAGACGCATTGTACGATAATCACAGAAAAAAAAACTTACAAAGAATTATGTAATACCTTTCAGTTAATAATAATAATGATGCAGTGCTTACACTGACAATTGGACATATAGTCGGAATTGAAAAAATGTTAGCTCACATGTTTGCTGTTTAAAAATACTCTAATAGCTGAGATCACAAAGGAAGAGGATACTCTTCGTTAGAGATTATCGTCACAGTTGAAAAGTAAAGTAATCTATCAAGAAAAGCACTACTGAGTGAGACAACAGCGAGTTTAGTATAATAGTATAATATCAATCCCAACATATATCAGTTACTGTTAAATCAAGTATTCGTAACATAAACATATATGTATGCATGCGCGAAGAAATGACACCTTTCGCCAAATCAACAAACAATGCCATCATCATTTCTTCTTATCTCTGATTGAAACAAAAAGGGGAACAGTTTCTAACAAGGACCGAAAAACCTCTTTTCTCTTTTGTTTTATGACTAAAATTAGTATATCGCAATCAGTGTTTCATTCCTAGTAAGGACAATGGCCGACAGAGTTAGAAAGAACATGCATTCCATCAAAAAGCAGGTAATCTAGGATGTGTGTATTATGATAAATTCCATTGAAAATTTACAATACAACTCTAAAAATCTAAGGGGAAATAAGAAAACTGGGAGAACAAGGCATTGTTGCTTTAGACATGTAGTGGGCTTTCAAAGTATTTCGGTAAACACAATCTTGAAATTCAAGAAAGAATCTCTTAAGATAGCCATTGTCGTTAAGGCTATCTCGTTCAACATAGATCCCAACTGCTTAACAAATAGGTGTGATGGCGTAGGTCCGAGATAAACAGCATCCTCCTACAAGCTCTCGTGTATAAGATCGAGGTAGTACAAACCCTTTTTTTTTCTACAAAAAAAAAGCTTATTTCTTCTTTAGTGTGATTTTTAAAGCCAATCAAATCCATTTCCTTGATCTATTGCTCAAGCTTGATGATTCATTGACACCTTTTCAAAAAAAGACACGATGTTCTATAAAGAAATAGGGTGAGTCATGAAAGAACTGAACTAATTAAAAGACACATAGCATAGCAGTAGATTTCAGATTCTTTGATTATTCTAACTGACACTTATCTTAAGCATATCAGAAAGAAAAGCAAGTGATTGTTCATATTGATTTAGTTACGAACTTGGGAGAACAACGTGTATCTTTTTGCATGCTATCTCCCTCTCTCTTTTAATCTATACGTTATGAAATTACTGTTTTTGCGGGGAACCAAACATATAAACAAAACAGACAACTTATTAATAATTTACGCCTACACCCACCATTTTATCAGGATTTCTTGTCTGCTCCAAATGTCAGAAAATAACCTGCATTGTTCTTGAGAAAAATAGCCCATAACTATACTAAAATACTTTCAAGCCAACTACAATTGGCCTCTCTGTATGCTGTTATACGATAGAAAAGATATAGTCTGGCTACTTGACAGGCAATAAGTTTGTAAGATTTCAAACATTGCCCTCTTAAACCAGTATGAGTTCCTTTTGAAATCCCCAAGGGCTAATGATCTGTCTAAGCAGGGGTATTTTTGGACTTGATAATAAAATACTACAAATCAATCGATCTCATTGGAAACCAAAGCTTGTTTTGCTAGTTGGTTATCAACCCCATCAGCTCATTCATTTCTCTAATCGTTTATTATTGCAGATAAATTAATATCTGATTTGCGATACGATGTTTTTCGGTTTTGATTAGATGCCTGATTCAGCACTATAGCTGATAGATCATGTTTGGGGAACATATTATCTGTGCATTATGATCAATGCTGAAGAGAGAGATATTTTGTAACAGAAAGTACACTTGCTAACTCATTTGCTTTATACCGGAAATAAATCACTATAGTATCTTTTTTTTTTTATTCTTCGCTGCCAAGTTACAAATTGCGTTGTACGACCCAGATATGTCAATCTAGATTAAATCGTCTGATATGAAGGCATTATAGGCAGTTCAACAACAAAAAAGAGTGTGCTTCTTTGACAGGAGGGTAGCTACAGACATCTTTTTTGCTAGTCCAGAACTTCCTTTTAAAATATTTTGTATCTCAGCATTTTTTTTATACACAATTACGCGCACGTACATTTTGGGTTCCTCATTTTTCTTTCTTTTCTTTTTATATAACACACATATAGCTATTCAGCATGACAAGTCATGAAAAGATGATAAATCTCAAACTCAATGCAGAAACAATGACCAAACTGACAAAGCAAAAGTCATTGGTGATTGAGAGTATAAAGCCAGGCATATTGGTATGTTGGACAGTATGTGTGTTAAAGAGAGATATTTACCTATTTATTTATTTAGGAATTGGTATTAGATGATACTCGAATAAGAATAGATACAAACACAATAAAAAAACCAACAGAAGCCATTTATTATAACAACAATTCTAGTACACTTCATTATCTAGGGGATGCTATTCCTGCCACTACCACCATCAAAAAAGCACCCAACAAGAAGATAGCTGAACGAGACAAAATGGCAAGACGTATCGAATTGCTTGATATACCCTCTTCTACTGCTACACCTAAAAAGACCAAAAAGACCATACCCCCATCACCTCCTGTTCAAAAGAATGCACCAGCTGTCACCCTCTCACCTCCCACACCTAATGAATTGAAATACCCTATTCGAGTTCGTATCCTTCAGCGCTTGGCTTTACAGCCTCGGTCCTTAATCGAACTAGTCAAATCATTGAATCGAAAGCAACCAGAGAAATGTGATCAGTTAGAAGTCAAGCGTATACTAGAGACAGTAAAGTTGTTTGTTTAAAGTGTTACACATGTATTGACACTGTTGTTTAGGTGGGCATCCCTATCAAAAAAGATGATCGAAAAAAGTTTTGTTTAAAGCCCAATCTCTATAAAGAAATTCAGATCTGGCAATGGCCCTTTTATTCTCAAGCTGAGAAACAGACAGTGGCAGATAATGCAAGAGAAGCCTATGATCTATTGCAACAACAAGGCTTCGAGACAGATCGATCCAATCTACATCACCCTGATCAAAGTCCTATCACTGTAAAGAAATCACCTACTCTACAGCGTAAACCGACACCTCAGACATTAGAGAAGGGTAAAGGACGGCTGACTCCTCTTGCTCCTCCTTCGCCTTCTACGCCTCAATCGTCTATGGACACTAAACTATCGCCACAAGCAATCAAGCCAACACGGCCTATTACACCTTCCTCTTCTCATCATCTAAAACCCTCTTCGGCCAACAAGAAATATGCAAAACCAGTAGTGAATGAAAAAGTATCTACACCTATCAAACGAAAACCAGAAGAAGGTAAGAATACTCCTATGTATACATAGACACTATAACTTATACCTTATATAAAGAAAGAGAAAGAGAAAGAGAAAGAGAAAAGGAACGAGAAAGAGAAAGAGAAAGGGAAAGAGAACGAGAAAGAGAACGAGAAAGAGAAAGAGAAAGAGAGCGAGAAAAAGAGCGAGAAAAAGAGCGAGAAAGAGAAAGAGAAAGAGAAAGAGAACGAGAAAGAGAACGAGAACGAGAACGAGAAAGAGAACGAGAAAAATTACCAGCCGTGCGCGATAGCTTGACTGTGCCTGTGATGAAAAAGAAAGTGGATTCTGCTAAATCTGTGGTCAAGACAGCCGTCAGCAGTACCATTCAACCTATCAATATCAAAAGCCAACGCTTGTTTGATGCCTATTGCCATCACTATGTTCATGCCCGTACTGACTATAGTCGAATCAAAAAGTTTTTCAAACTTCATTTCCCTGATTATATCAAGGCATTAGAGACCACATTGCCTCCTAAGGGAACCAAACGTTCCTATTATGATCTTAAAGTAGAATATCAAGGCATGGTTAAGGCAAACTATCTTAGGCAGAACAATAATGAAGAGGGGCTCAAGGAAGCAGAGGGCTTCTTGGTAGACTGTAATAATAAGCGACGAAGACTGAACTATATGTGGGCTTCTATCAAGCAAAACATTGATGAGCATCATTACAGAATCCCTAAAAGTCTACTGTCTTAATAAACTCTCTTTATTCTCTTTTGTGAGCGTAAATCTTCATCATCTTCCTTTTCTTCTTCTTTATCATCATCTTCGTCTTCCTCTTTATCTTCGTCTTCATCTTCGTGCTCTTCACCATAGGCTACATCATCGCCTTCTTCTGAGCCTGATAATTCTGCGCCTAACCAATCCTCTATATCTTCATCCTCTTCTTCTTCTTCATCATCCTCTTCAGTTTGTTCTTGTTTAAGACTACTTTTATCGTCTTCAGATTCCATCAGAATAGCATCCACTTCATCATCTTCCCATTCAAAACCTAATCCATCATCAAAATCCAATTGGGCTTCTTCGGGGTTTTCTACTTCAGATGTATTGGATCCCTCTCGCTTATTGTGAGGAACTAGATATTTGGTCTCATCTTCCTTTTTCCAATGCCAGATTGAATTAGTAAGCCATGTTGGGTAGACTATTTTAATATGTTGATATCGAATGGCTGTGTTGAATTTATTGGTACCAGGCTATAGACTATGGATGAGTCAATGGGTTTCTTAAGAAAATCAAGATTGTTTCATTTAAACTTACTGAAGCAGCTATCAGATGAGTTGCTTTGCCTGTAAGATCTTCAAAGCATCTTGCACCAAAAGAAGTAGCCATTCTCCAGATAGAAGAATCCTGAGGCTTTGTTTGAAGTGGAATGACACCAGAAAAGACAATATGACAGTCCTTTAAAATAGCTGATTTCAATTGACTCAAGATGGTGGCTGTGTTATTTGTTTGTTCATAATGTTGATAGTATTGTGTGTGTATATTGATTAAGATCTAATCAGACTATTAGCTTACGAGCACAAGTACACACTCTCTGCTTACCTTTTGAATGACAGTCAAGATATCATCTGCATCATTAGGATCAGGGATATAGTTGGGGCGATGATCTTGTTCTAATTGGGTAGAGTCTTGTTTAGGTGGTGATTTATTTACAGTGTCTTCAATAATAACAGGTGAATTGGTAGGTGCATTGATATCACCAATACCATAAAAGAATTCATAAGGCTTAACCTGGATCAGATGAGGGGAATAATCCCAGACATCAGCACGGTCATCTAGGATAACTACCTTGGATTGATCTGAAGGAAACAATCGTTCGAGGTATTTCTTGGTAGTACTCTTATCCTTATTCTCATCACGCGTCAGAATTCTGTCTTGAAATAAGCTGCCATCGGGGTCGATCTCTTTAGCGACTGCATTTGCGTAGGATCGCGTACCCATTGTATAGACATGCATTTCATAATATTTGGACATTTCCTTCAGAAATGCATCTAATCCAGGCCTAGAATCAAACTTGTTCAACGGTCGTTATCAAGAAAATTCTGTGTTATCTTACCTTAGCTTGATGGTATACTTGTTCATACTGCCATCCAATGAAAATGTGCGCAAATCCTTTACTGGATTCTTTGTCTTTTGTTCGTCTACCCAGTTGGCAATATTAGGTTCCCAGGTGGCATGCAACACAGTCTGATCAAGGTCGACAATCAACGAAAGTTTCTTTTCTTTCAAAAGTCGTTCTCTATCTTGTTTTTCGAGACGTTCTGCTTCCTATTGATAAGATGAGATTTAAATGCTGATCAGATCTTTTTCTTCTTCTTCTCTTTTGAAAATTTACCACTAAACTGACTGTAATGCCTGTCGTGTTATGTGTCATGTTGATATGATCTTTAGAACTGTATTAAAAGTTGAGTCATAACAATCAGGAACTTTGTATTTCTTCACGTTTTACCCAGTATCTACAGTCTGGCCACAGATAGCACATAGGCCTTCAAATATCATTTCATGAAGGCAAGACATGGCATTAAACTAATGATGTACTATTCAAATAAGGAAAAAGTTTTTTTTTTTGCAGAAAAATAATAGAGAGAAAAAGAAAATCATTTGATTTTAAGCTCAGGTACTGATTTACTGACACTGGCTTCGTTACTAACTATCTCTTCCAGATACAGTAGATGTTGTAACAAAGCGGATTAACAACAAAGAAAAGCAAGGTCGCACATATACAGTCGGGTACTTTGGTTGAGTACAACAATTTACTCCATATACAGCTATAAAAATATGCTAAATTTATAATAGTCCCAAATAATTAGTTGTTCCTATTTCATTGATTGATTGAAAAGAGATAAAAAGCTGACAGCGTTTAGTAGTCAATCTTTGCTTCTTGCATTATATTCATGCTTTTTATTTTTGTCCAAAGGAATGACACAATACTTGCAACATGTTTAAATCAGTCATAGAGCAAGTTCTTAATGCATTCCTCTTCGGATCAAACTTTCCTTTCAATAACAATCATGCATATTTGAGCAAATGGCTTTTTGCACCTGACTCTTTGTGAGTGGTAATGATCCTTTAGCTTCTTTAGTAAAAAAAAAAAAGAAACGGTGGTTATATGATAGTAAGTATTAACATCAAAATAATCCCTATAGTTACGCCTTCACAGTTTTCCCTGGTTAGCAATGAAGCTCCTCCTCTTCCGTAGACGTCGGTCAATGCATCTTCAAATTGGTCCACTTCTTCGTTCGTGATAGCCAACATCATTGCTATTCCAAATATTTTTCTGCATAACGAAGCAAGTTGATGACGAGACCCGTTCTAGGTTGTCAATGGCCAACCAAGAGCATAATTATACTGCTTTATGTTGTCTTGGTTAGTTACTCTAATTTCTAGTAACAGGCTACAGATGTTGTAGAAGACTTTTTTACCTTTTCTTCTAGAGTCTGTATTCCTAGCCAAACAATCCTAGTCCTCTCTCCCTGGATGATCCGTTGATCAGTCATATGCCACATTTTATATGACAGAGTTGGTCCTTGCTCGTTTAATTATCCCTCTCCAACTCCAAAGAGCGTTGAGTCTCTCTGTCAATACAATGGCTGTTTTCATTCCTTCTTTTACTGCTACACAAGTGTCTCACTCTTTTTCTTTGATCTTCATATAGTTTGCCTTCTTTTTAGTCAAAGGGGCTCTTTTTTTCCTCTTAGTTTCCTATGGCTCTTAACCTGGCTAGGAAAATTCAGCCCTTTTAAACTATGTGTTCACAGGTCATGAAGAAGCAAGAAAAAAGGAGAATCAATAGAATAGAGAAAATCTTAATCATATCCTGCCAAGAAATAAAGCGGGAAACATCAGATCAAATTCTATTTCGTTGCAGCCCTTGTTTCAAATTGATGAACAGAACATGACACACTTCAAATCCGTTTATGAAACCTTCATGAATTCAAAAGACACCATTTGACATGATGTATATCAAAACTATCTTTTCTATGAGCCGGGAATTACGGCTTATATGTATACATCTACATTGAGCACATTACTCACCTGACTATACATGGCGTGATGATACTCATGTATCCAGGACTAACGAACTCGCCTTGTTGTAGCTTACCTTTTTTTTTAATTCTTCTGGTTGGAATTTGCTTCCTGCAAAGTGTCATGGATTGACTATATCCTTTCCTTCTTTTCTACTGCCTATACGCAATAAACAGAAAAGGCAAGTGCTGAATAGTATAGCAAATTGTTACTTTGGGCTATGTCGATATGTAAATGAAGTCATTTTGCTGAGGGTTACCGCAAGAGATACCGGGTAAGACAGTTCAATCTTTTGACAGGCTTATAAACTGTTCTGTCATATATCATCTTGCTTCTCGTTTTTTTTCTCATAAAGCAGAAAACATATATATTTAGGCTTGACTGTAATTACATAATGTTCAATAAGATCTTGACTTCGTATTCCTATCCATTCGCATCATCAAACTCTAAAGCGACTTCCTGTATACAGTAATAGGTTTAATGCTGTGATAGTGAACCTTTCTCGTTTAACTGATATGATTCTTGCAATAGGCCATTTGAGTTGAAGATTCGCCAGCAACCTATTCAAGCACGTATAAATACAACTAATGATAGAGGTAAGAGAAAGGCTACCAATTACTTCATTCTGGAAAACGATATTCATTTCGGAAATTTGATAGATCGTCGACCATTGGATCCTCCTCCTATCATTCAAATTCTGTTTCACCATCCAGATAACCAGATAAACCAGTAAAGTAGTCATGATAGCAGTTAAATGTCTCATTCTGACTTTGTTGTATTCCATGCATTTATATAGAAATTGTTTACAGGATCCTTATTTGATCATGGCAGTAACATTGGTGGATTCAGATAGACGTGAACTTCCTAACTATTCCGTACCAATCGCACTATCAGGTCAAACCGCTTCTTCTATGTATCGATTAAAAGACATAAACAATCAAGGTAAATTACAGTCCTTCTTTCACATAATCCAAAGAGAATATCTTAATCTCATCCTGAATTAGATGGTGGATTCTTTGTGTTTGGCGATATTTCAATTAGACTAGAGGGCTATTTTCGATTAAAACTCTCTCTCTTTCAGATATCCACTCATGGTGCAGTCAATCTGAAATCTATCTATTCAAATGTATTTCAAGTCTATTCTGTCAAAACTTTCCCTGGCATGCTAGAATCTACCTTTCTGTCTCGTTCGTTTTCTGATCAAGGTGTGCGTATACGTATAAGAAAAGAGCATCGTATTCAACTGTAAGTCTATATCTTCTTTTTTCAATTATTCTCTTCTCATACTCAACAAACAACACGATAGGCACCATTCCAATAAACGCAAATTGAGTAGAGAAGAAGAGCAACAACAACAACAGCAAGCAAAGCGGGTTTTGCCACTGTTCCCCCCTATCCACCAAACAATCAGCACAAAACACCTATCTTATAGATCACCCCCCTTTTGTCAAGTATATCAATGCCAGCATTGTCTACACTCTACAACACCAACTCCAGTCATCCAAAGCCATTATACCACAAGACCTGTTCTACTCCTACCGGCACCCTCCTATCCTTCCCCAATCAAAAAAGAACAGGAAAAGATCCATCTTCCACCTATTCAATCCTTGATGACTCAGCACGGTGAAGTGGATGCTGCAGTAGCCATGATACAACTTGCTTTAAAGAGAAATCAACCTTAATAAACTTTTTATTGTAATTAACGTCCTTCTCTCTTTCTTTGAGCCTTTTCTGCTTTAGCTATCTTCTCAGCCTTTTCTTGCTCCAATGCCTTGTAGAATGATTTAGGTTGTAAATGGTTCATCAAGAACAGGACTTCCTTTCTAAACTGGTTAATACCTGCTCCTGACTTTGAGCTGACAATGACAACATCCTTGACTGCATTTGGGAGTGTCTTGATATGATCCTCTACTGTAACCACACGTCTAGCTAGATTGGGTAACACAAGCAAATCACATTTGGTCAACACCACTTGAAACTTGACTCGCTTACTGTTCAACATCTTGAAAAACTCAATATCAGCTATCTTGACACCATGTCGACCATCCAATACAACATACACACGTTTCAATGTTTTTCGTTGTGTAATATAGGTCTCTATCTTTGTGTCCGTAGAGAATGAGCGGCATGTAGTTGAGCATTCATCAAACTTACCAATGTCTTCCATTGCTCACGCTCTTCTTCGTCAGCAAAGGCAAACCCATAACCTGGCATATCAACAATAGAGAATAATCGACCGACGTTATAGAAATTAAGTTGCTGTGTCAAACCTGGCTTATTTGAAGTACGCACTGTACTGGAATCAGCTAAACTGTTGATCAAGCTTGATTTGCCTACATTAGATCGACCTTAAAAAAAAAAAGGGAGGGAGGAAAATGTCACTCTTGCTCTATCCATTCTTTAGCTTTTTCTTCTTCTTTTTTTTTTTACCTACAAAAGCAATTTCATCTAACGATTCCATAGGAAACGAACTAGGTGTCTTTGCACCAGCATAAAAAGAGAGTAAAGGAAACTATAGATGATATGTTAATTCTCTCCCCCTTTTTTTGGTTTCTCGAAGACACGAGGCAATTACATTATAACTGGGTTCGTTTTCAACTTCTTTCTTTTCTGTGTATTTCAATGTTTTAGCTTCTCGTTTAGCTCGTTGTTTGTGAAGACCTGAATATCGTTTTGTCTTGAGTAAAGTACCAAAACCCAATCGCTCCAACTTTTCAAAGAGTTTAACGGGTGGTTGGATCATGTTGAATTTTTGTCGATTGGACAAAGTACTGGAAGTTTCTGAAGTGGTAGTAGCAATTGATCGAACAAGGAATTGCACATTCGGTCTTATGGGTTGACATGATCGTAACAATCGACTTGCTAGCATCATGATAAGAAAAGTTTTTTTTATGCAAAAAGAAAAAAAAAACCACCAGGGAGGAGAAACTTTTGCTTTTTTTTTCTGACTCCAACTTCTTTTTTTTTTTTGACATGTTCTTATGGCGATTGCCAACAATCCGGTGTTATACTACCTCCATTAGACCTCAAACTATTTATGCTCTCTCATCATCACCTGGAAAGGCTGGTGTAGCTGTGATTCGAATTTCAGGTCAACATGCAAAAGAAGTAAAAGAAAAATATAGATAGAAATGAACCTATCTCTAAATTCTATTTAGTGTATCACCAACATGACTTTACCTGCTGGCTCAAAAAGCATGACAGATCCTCGACAAGCTTATTTTAGACGTATTCGACATCCTTTCTCGGGCGAAGTATTGGATCGAGGCCTTGTACTTTGGTTTCCCGGACCTCATAGCTTTACAGGTGAAGATTCAGTTGAATTACAAATTCATGGTGGTAACGCTGTTGTCAAGAGCGTATTGGACGCTTTGCATGCCATGCCTCATTTCCGTATGGCAGAACAGGGTGAATTTGCTCGAAGGTAAAGAACAGACAGGCAAACTGATAGACTCAATGAAACTTATGTGGATCAAGAGCATTTGATAATGATAAACTTGACTTGACTGAATTAGAAGGTTTAGCTGATTTGCTGAATGCAGAGACAGAAGTTCAACGAAGATTGGCTTTGCGTCAAGCAGAAGGAGGGCTAAGAATACCCTATGAGCAATGGCGAACACAGATCATTGAATGTATGGCCACAACTGAAGCTGTGATCGATTTTGGCGAGGATGAAAATATAGAAGAAGGTGTGATGGACGGAGTGATCGAACAAGTCAAAAAACTACATGCGTCAATCTCTTCTCATCTTGACGATCATCGTGTGGGTGAGATGGTACGAAATGGTATACAGGTAGCTATTGTTGGCCCACCTAATGCAGGAAAGAGTAGCCTGTTGAATCGGCTGGCCAAGAGAGAAGCAGCAATTGTGTCCAATGTTCCAGGTACCACAAGAGATGTGGTTGAAGTTAAGCTCAATCTTGGTGGATATCCTGTCATTGTGTGTGATACAGCAGGATTAAGAGAGTCGAACGATTTAATCGAATTGGAGGGTATTCGAAGAGCAAGACAAAGGTAATAACCGGAATGGACAAAGGGAATCATTTTCTTACTTTTCCGTAGAATAGAGTCTTCAGATATCAAAATTTGTTTGATTTCTTTAGAAAACGGCATGGCATTAGATCCTGTGGTCAAAGATGTGATTGATAAAGACACTTATGTTATTTTGAACAAGCAAGATGTCATATCAGATCAGAATCGATTAGATACACTGATTACCACGCTCAAGAAGGATACAGGAGCTAAAAAGATTTGGAGTATGAGTTGTGAGACTGGTGAAGGTGTATCGTTGTTCTTGGATCAAATGATAGATATCTTAAAGACAAAGTAAAGAGTAAAAAAAATGAAGAGAGAAAGAGAACAAGTTTTAATCTATACTTGGCTTTATAGATATGATGATTCTGTAGCCAATCCTGTTCTTATTACTCAAGTGCGTCATAGAGAACATTTGGAAGATTGTATTGCCTGTCTCAATAATTTTCTAAGTAACTATACTTCATTTAACAAGAAAAAAAAGAGTGTACTTAATCATCGTTTATAGATATGCCAGAAGATGAAATTGTATTATCCGCTGAAGAATTAAGACAGGCAGCAAATGCACTTGGTAGAATTACAGGTAGAATTGACGTTGAAAATGTACTTGATGTCTTGTTTGGTCAGTTTTGTATTGGTAAATAAACTTTGGTTACCAAATGGCTTTTGCTTGATCAAATGCAAAGCGGCCTGTATATCCAAGTACAGTTTCAACTGGGCGCCAAAAAGCAAAAGCAAAAACAAAAGTTTGGCTTATCTTGCTTCATATTTTGCTGTGGCATGTTGTTCTTTATAGCTCAAGCGACTACTAGAAATGCAACATGCTTTCAACAATCGTTTACTTGCTTTTGGCTGTCCCAAATAGAACAAGAGTCCAGATCAACAAAGGTTACCCATACTTTGGTGTAACTGCGTCTAGACTCAATTAGCAAAAAAAAAAACGCGCAGTTTTAAAAAATGCCTCTTGCTTGACAATCTGAAGATCATGTCAATTTCCTTTTGTGTCTTCATTTTTTTTGGATACAAGAAAATATAGTTTGCTTGCTCGACAATATGCCTAGTTAGTTTTTTTTTTGGCTTGGTAAGAATCAGTCGTGGCCTTTTTCTGAAAAAGAAAGAATAGAGGGCTGGTTCTACTTTGATGAAATAAACACTGAATGTATTGCAAACCTTGATTCTAGTACTACAAATTAGCGTGTTTCTAGATTTCATCATTTCATTTCAATTCCACTATATTTTATTCCAAACAATTGTACTTTGGGTAAGATAGTGCTGACAGAAAGGATGGAGTAGGATGTAATCAACAATAAAGAAAAAAGAGAGATAAGTGCCAAAAGTTGAAACATGCATATTGAACATCACATCAGTTTGGAAGATGGGTTAGGCAACGAGTATGACATTCAAGGTAACTTTAGAATAATCTCTCAAGCTACATATGTAAGTATGTCGATAGTATTAGGAAGCTTTTCAGGAGGAGGCTCATTGAATCCTTAGCTTGAGAGAAAAAGGACAAAGATAACAAGAGAGAATCTATTCAGCTTTCTCTTTTAGGATGTATGAAGTTGCTCTCTAATATAGACTCTTTCGGCTTTTGCCAGAGAGCAACTCAAGAATCTCAGCCTTTTCTTTTTAATACATTCCAAAATAAGCATATTGTCAAAAACCAAAGAAACAATTCGAAGTGCTTACCATCATTTTCAAGTACCTGAAAACCAGGTGAACCAAATAGTTGATATATCTGAGGGAGGAAGGAAGGAGGCCAACAGAGATTTTTTTATGAGGTAAATGCTATTGTATAGCAATGTTTTGGCTTTCATTACATACAAATCTAGTGGCTTTGATGCGCAAGCATTTAAAAAATCAGGCTTTAGGCTTACCTTAGCCACCCACCTCTCTTGCCTGGCTTAAACGAATAAAACAAGCATAGAAGAAAAAAAAAAGACCTACATCTCATAATGAAAGAGATCAACATCCAAAGAACCAAAAGCACTTTTAGAGAATATGGCTGCTTTTGAGCGGTGATGTTTACATCACTGAATCAATTTTTTTCCAATTTAGTGAAAATTCTAGATAAAGGTATAAGAGAAAAACAATGGAAGCTTTGGGTGCAAAAAAAAGAAAGTACAGTTACTGGGCATTGCTTTAGCTTTGTTGACAATGTTTTAGATGTAATGAACCGACACGAGGGATTTTATGGTCATTATTTGAAAATAGACAACGTTCAAGGCCTTTTTGAGAGCTGAAGCTATAAGTAATGTATATCTTCACCTGAGTTGAATTCTATTGATCTGCTTGTCAAAAAAAAAACTTATGAGATAGTAGCTGCTTTAAGAAGAGATATTGACATATGGAGTTGCATATAGTTTTATTAAAACTTGCTATAGCTATTTCCAAGATTTCTGTAGGTATTCTGCCTATGATAAAATGTAAGTGTATTTAGCATACGCATAAATATTGCCTAGCTTATGCACCAAACTTCCAGTGCGTAATTTGATTTTTTTGAAAGTGCGCCGTTTGTTTTTTTTTTCTTTGAAAATGACCAAATAATTTTCCCTCTCTTTCTCCTATCATTATTAATATTAATGAAGTATGTCTGAAATCATCCAAGCTATTTTCATAAGAGAGACACAGATAAGAAGCGTGCCTAAGCCCCATGTGGTTTACAAAGTAGAAGTCCATGCAGCTGTCCGTAACTGGGTTGTATGGAAACGTTATTCAGAGTTTAGCAAGTTGGATGCTCAGTTTCGTAGTATCTTCCCCAAACAGCCAACACCCACAAAGTTACCAGGCAAGCGTTTCTTTCCCTCAACATTCTCAGATCCTGAAAAGATCGAAGAAAGACGACAGGGACTAGAAGATTATTTGCGTGGTATTCTCAGTAGTCGGGATGATCGTTGGCGTCTGACAGATGTCTGGAAAGAGTTTTTAGCTATTCCAACTGGACGATCATTAGATGCCTCTACATCCTACACATCTGAAAGCTGGTTAGATGAATATACCACCATGCTCGATACAGCTCGAGAGATTCGATCGTTGATCAACAAGAAATCCACGCACATGGCACGTCATGAAATCTCCGCCTCTCATAACTGTACAGTACAAGCCAAAAAGCTGTTGATGACTCTATCCAGTCGACTGTCCAACCTTGAAGCAGGTCTTGCTGGCTTAGCTTCAATCACTGCTGAAGGAGAACTGAGACGTCGACAGGATATGTTGGCCACATTAAGAGACGAGAAAGATGCCTTACTCAAGTTGGCAAGTACAGGACGACAACAGGATCAAGATTTGCTCTATAACTCATCCAACAATACCCAGAACAAGACCAACAGTAATCATGACTCAACATACCAAATCAATCGAGCAACAACAGCAGCTAATAAATATTTGGATGACCGAAAATCTCTGTTTTATGGGGATGAAACTGTCAACTACGGATTCCCGGCTCAAAACGGTGAGGCAATGAAAGAAGCGCCTAAACGAGCCCATACAATAGGTCATGGAAGAGCCTTTGGTTCTGCCCTACAGAAACAACAACAACAGAAGGCAGCTCAAGAAACCGAAGTCACACGAGGATTGGATAATGAAGGTTTAGTTGTGCATCAACAACAATTGATGGATGATCAGGATCAGCAAATACAGCAGTTTAGTGCTATTTTGGCTAGACAGAGACAATTGGGCATTTCTATAGGTCATGAGCTTGAAACACAAAATCAGGTGTTGGATGAGCTTGACGCTGATGTCGATCGGACACAAACTAAGCTTAAGTTTGCCAACAAGAAACTTCAAAAAATTAAATAAAATTGTTCTTCATGTTAGAAAAAAATAGTAAAACTTTCTAAAAATAAATTTCTCTTTTTTTCTTTCTCTTATTATTTTTTGACTGTTTACTTAAACACGTACCCTAGATTTATTATCATAGACAGAACCTAGAATACAAAATAGATGCAACACAATACGAATTCGAATAGCACTCATACAGCACCTGGCTTTGAGTTAGGTGTATGTGAAGACCGTAATAAACGTTGTCGTAGAACCATGGAAGACGCTCATAGTTTTGTCTTTGATTATATGGGTGTGCCTCGTCAAGGATTCTTTGCTATCTTTGATGGCCATGCTGGCAAAGCAACTGCAGAATGGTGTGGAGCCAATTTTGATAAAGTAAGAGAGGGAATTCGTCTAAAGTATTCGAATTCTAAAGTGATAAAAAAAAAAACTCTTTATACAATAGGTTTTAGCAAAAGCTATTGAAACAAGTACAGAAGAAGAAACAGTGCCAGAAATCCTAAACAAAGCTTTTTTAGCTGTTGATGAGGAAGTGAATCAGAAGGAAGGCAAGTTCTCTGGCTGTACTGCTATTGTTGCATTTGTAAAAGTCGAGGGTGATAAGGTTTGTTTTATAAAGAGAAGAGAGAGAGGGAAAAAATCTTGTGTGACGCCAATTGGCTAAAGAATGCGCCTCTTTATTATTATTATTATTATTACTATAGCGAATTCTATATACTGGTAATGTGGGTGATGCCCGTGCTGTCTTGAGGTAATACAGAATAATAATAACTTTAAAAAAAATAAGAGAGAGAGAGAGAAATGGATAGTAAATTGACAACATTTTATAAAAGTCGCCAAAACAAAGCAGTTCGACTCTCATACGATCACAAGGGATCTGATTCTCAAGAAGCAAAGCGTATTATGGATCTTGGTGGATTTATGATGAACAACCGTGTCAATGGTGTATTGGCTGTCACACGATCCCTAGGTGATAGTGTCATGAAAGAATTTGTGGTTGGAAATCCCTTTACAACTGAAACTGAATTAGGTCCAAATGATGATTTCTTGATTCTAGCCTGTGATGGAGTAAGTCATTTGTGCTTATCCATTGCTTTGTTATTAACCTTATTTGTGGATAGTTATGGGATGTTTGCGATGACCAAGATGCTGTTGATCTCATTAAGGATATAGAAGATCCCCAGGCAGCAAGTCAAAAACTATTGGATCACGCCCTTGCCAATTTTAGCACAGACAACTTGAGCGTTATGGTCATTCGTCTCAAATAACTTGAAATACGCGCCATTCTTTACCTTAAAGAAACTCATCTTCGTTAATACTGTCATCATTATCTTTTTTCCTTCCTTTCTATACATTACAAGAAAACCCTTTTTTTTTCTGTTATTATTTTGTACACTAAATGCTTATTTAACCTATTGTCTTTATTATTCTAATTCAAGTTACACGAAAAATAAGCGCCTAAGCTCTTTGTACATACACTAAATGGAAAAATTATTTACGCGCTTTTAAAATAAATAAATTACCCACTGGAAAAAAAGTTTGGCGCATAAGCTTAGCGCATCTAGCTAGTGTACTTTTTCAACATTGTCTTTGAAGATGGTTTAGGCAACAAGTATGACATTCAAGGTAACAAAGTCCTCAAGTATGAAATAGAAGCCGACAACGAGATGCATCCTGTGAAAGGCATAATAGATCATGACAGCTACACTGGTCTGAAGCCTACCAAAAAAAAAAACCAATAAACGAGAGAAACAAAGCTTCAACAGAGCCAACACAAGTAGTTGAGAGACCTAAGCTATATAAACACTACAAAGATACTGAGAAGGCAAATTTTCTTCTTTTCCCTTTGTCAAAGAAAAGGAAATGAGTGCTCGTGCTGCTGCGAATCACCTTAACATCAATGTTCGGACAGCACAAAACTTGGTCAAAAAAAAAAGGCAGTATGGCTCCTCAAGATTTTATTCAAAGAGCTTCTGGTAATGTCAGGTCAGTAGATAGACCACTTACTTTTAGTGAGGAGCATAGAGAATTTATGGTTGACAATGTTTTAGAGGTAATGAACCGACACGAGGGATTTTATGGTTATTGTTTGAAAATGGATAATGTTCCTATGTACAAGCATCAGGATATGCAGAACCTTATTGAGAGCCGAGGGTATAAGTGTATATATCTTCAGCTGAGTTGAATGCTATTGAGCAGCTTTGGTCTGTATGCAAAAGCAAGCTTGAAAGAGATAGCAGCTTCAAGAAGGGGTATTGACATCTGAAACTGCAGGCGCTTGCAACGAAATTCTTCGCGGCAATTCTCGAGGCCTCTGTAGATATTTTGTAGCTATATAATAAAATACACGTATTTAGTGCATGCACAACTTATGCACCAAGCTTTTTGCTTCACTGTAATTTTCTTCTTTAAAAATGCGCAAACAATCTTTCCGTTTGGTTTAACCGTTGTTTTATTCATTAGGATTGTTCTCCGAAGTATAAAAATAAATTTCATGGTGATCTAGCCCCTCCCCCTCTCTCTCTAGCTATGAAGTCTTTTCTTAGATATTGTAGTAAATTATCTACTATATCGACACTATTCCGTTTTGGAGTTGTCAATTCAGTTTCTATCAGATGCCGTCATTCTTACAGATGAACAATGTGTGTTTGCTCTATTTGTTTTTTTCTATATCTTACAGAGGAGTAGACATAATCCTACTAAACTGATCAACAAATTGCCTGAAAGAGAAAGTCATTTGGGCAAACAAAAGATTGCTTTGACTACATTTCTGCATCATTTGATTGGATAAAGCATTGAGATCACCAACCTGACGAGATCATATGAAGACTTTATTAATTTACTCTATACATCCTCTCTCTCTTCATCTCGTTTGTCTATGATCGTTTCCTCATATAAACAAGCATGAATGTAACTCATTGTCATATAATTACGGTGTGTTGACTTTAGGTTCAAACCAAGTCAACTCTTGCCTGTCTTGGACAAAGAATTCGAATGATTAAAGAAGCTTTATTTTAAGAGTGCGGCTCGGAAAGCATTCATTGTTTGAACCCGTCTGAATTTAGAGTACCGTCGTTCTTTTTATTTACGCTCTCTCCTTCTTTCATTTAATTTTTTTTTTAATAGACAAATGAGTCAAGAAATCCCTCGTCAAGTGGGTGTGACATCACCTATTTCAACAAGCCCACCAACTGAAAAAGAACTTCAATTAACAGAGGATCTCCTTCAGACACTCAAAGATTATGGTCTGTTTGAGAATGAACAAGAAGCACAAAAGAGGTATGCTTTTTTTTTATTTTTAGTGTGTTGAAGTTCATCCTACTTACCTGATGACAATAGAGTGGTTGTACTTGGAAAGCTAGATAAGATGGTCAAAGAATTCGTCTATAAGGTCAGTAAACTAAAGAACTTTCCAGATGCTTTGGCCAAAGAAGCAGGTGGCAAGATCTTTACTTATGGTAGTTATCGTCTTGGTGTTCATGGTGCAGGTAATACAAAACAGCACTCTTTAAAAGAAAAAAAAAAACTAATGCAATACATAGGCGCGGATATTGATACGCTCTGTGTATTTCCAAAGCACGTAGAACGAGAACATTTCTTCACTATTATGTATGACATGCTGAAAGCAAGACCTGAAGTGACTGAATTGACCTCAGTACCTGATGCTTATGTACCTGTCATCAACATGCAATTCTCTGGTATTCCTGCAAGTAACAAAAAATTTTTTTTATCTCCTTTTGGCTTCATTATATATTTGTATACTGATGTGTTCCATTAGATCGATTTTATTTGTGCTCGATTGGCTATTGCAAGAGTACCTGATGATTTAGAATTGGCTGACAACAATATCCTCAAGAGTCTCGATGAACGATGTGTCCGAAGTCTGAACGGTTCACGAGTGACAGACGAGATTCTTCGCTTGGTACCTAATGTGGCTGCCTTCCGTATTGCACTCAGAGCCATCAAATTATGGGCCAAGAACAGAGGCATCTACTCGAACGTGATGGGATTCCTAGGTGGTGTAGCCTGGGCCATGTTGGTAGCACGTATCTGTCAGCTGTACCCTAATGCCTGTGCAGCGTCGATTGTGCATCGATTCTTTACGATCATGTATCTCTGGAAATGGCCACAGCCTGTCCTGTTGCGTCCCCTGGAAGATGGCCCACTTCAGGTGAGAGTATGGAACCCAAAGCTCTATCCGGCCGATCGAAGCCATCGTATGCCTATCATCACACCCGCCTATCCCTCTATGTGTGCCACACACAACGTGACTGAATCGACTCGAAGTATCATCATTAACGAATTCAAGACTGGCTTGGAGGTCGTCAAGAAGATTGTGGATGGCCAGGCTGTGTGGAAGGACTTGTTTGCCAAGAGCCAGTTCTTCCAGGCTTACAAGTATTATCTTCAACTGACTGCTTCTTCAGAATCAAGTGAATCCCAGCTGATGTGGTCTGGTTTGGTAGAAGCAAAGTTGAGACAGTTGGTGTTAAAACTAGAGGCGGTAGAGATGATTTCGTTGGCACATCCCTATGTCAAAGGAATAGATAAAGTACACTATTGTCTGACAGCTCAAGAGGTAGAGAGTGTTAAGAAAGGACAACTTTTAGCTGACCGATCGTTGTCAGTTGAAGAGGGTGGTTTAGAGACAGACCATACAGCACTTTTGAAAGAGAAGGGTTTCGTGACAGATGAGAATGAAAAGGATGTGAAGCGCGTATTTACGACTACATTCTATATTGGATTTGAAACAGTGACTCAGGCTGGTAAGTAAGAGGATGTATTCATGGCTGTTTACTTATCGACCCTTGTAATTAGCTGGTGAAAAAAAGAAGAAGTTGGATATATCATGGCAAGTCAAGGAATTCACCAACTTGGTTACTGCTTGGGATAAATATGACTCAACACAGATGAAGATCAGTATCACACATGTGAAAGGGTGCTGCATTCAATTTTATATTATCATTTCTTTTTTTGTTATTTTTTTTTTAATCTTAAAGAGAGAGAGAGAGAGAGAGAGAGTGAAAGAATGATGAAATAAGACTGACGCTTATCTGATTTTATAGATCCAAGTTACCTTCAGAATTATTGGGACAAAAGGGTGCCAAACGACCTCTGGAAAAGGTAGATAATGAACTATCCGCATATTATGGGATGCTAACCTTGCGTCACTATGTAGTCTGAAGAAGAAGAAGAATCAAATAAGAAGATACATGGTCTAGACGACGAAGAAAAGAAGCACGCATTGACAGCATCTACTGCTGCTGCCATTATTCAACAAAAAGAAGTCCTGGCTCCTCCTGAGGTAGCTAATGGTGAACATACTGATGTGCCTACTATGACCTTATCAACAAAGTAAAGTAATACTAACCTTTCCTCTTTGTTATTGTTTTTTTTTGAATCAATAAATAAAAAAAGAAAGAAGGTTTACTTGTTTGGTAACCTTTATATCGGAAATATACGTTTCATTTGATCGTTTCGAGCTGCATTAAAATACGTACAAGATTTTTGTTTTTCTTTTTTTCTTTTGTTTTATCATGGAATCTGTTCAGGGTAAAGTAGCTGTATTGACGGGTGCTGCTAGAGGCATTGGTAAAGCCATTGCCACTAGATTAGTTGAGTTAGGTGCCAAAGTAGTGATTGGTGATATCCTTGTTCAGGGACAACAAACAGCAGATGAATTGAATGAAAAGTAAAGGGTTTCTTTCATATCTTTCCTGTTACTATTATTCATCTTGTATCATAGACATCAAGGTCAAGTAGCCACTTTCTTAAAGACAGATGTCACAAAATACAAGGACAACAAAGCGTTATTTCAGTTTGCTGAAAAGCAATTTGGTGGTGTAGATGTATGTCATTTTCCTTTCTTTTTTTTTGGAGGAACTCAATCTCACCCTCTCACTCTAGTGTGTTGTCTTGGGTGCTGCTGTTATCACCAATGAGCGTTCTGCCTTTGATTTGATGGAAGGTATGTCTTGACAGTCTAGTGTCTATCAGTTAACTCATATGAGACACCAAAAGATGAGATAGATGACAGAATGATGAATGTCAACGTAGCTGGTCTCATCAAAGGAACTCGAGTGGCTCTTCTTCATCTAGCAAAACGTGGAGGAGGTTCTATTGTACATATAGCTTCTGTGGCTGGTCTTGCTTCTGTTCCGTAATGTGATAGAACAATCCAAATTATATCCTCTCATTATTCTTATTAGTTTTCATGTAGGAACTTTGCTACTTATTGTGCTTCTAAAAATGCAGTTATTTCATATACACGTTCATTTACACTCATGCCTGAAATCTGTCAAGTTCGTGTCAATGCTCTTTGTCCAGAATGGGTGGGTAAAGTATCACTGGATTTTTTTTTATCAAACTCTATCTTTGACTTATTCTCTTCTTCAAGAAACGGACATGATGATAGCTGCGAAGTCAAACAAAGAATATGATCCTTATTATGATTTGGCCTTGAAGATGCCTCATGTTCCTATGAAAACAGTGGTAGATACTTCACTCATCTTATTGACAGACACCACTAAAAACAGTAAAGTCACTTGATACAATTCCCTTTTCTTTTCACTTACCCTGTGTAATCTATAGCGCAAATTATGCTGGCACTTCAACAAGGTATGGTGGAGGGACCATCTTCAATTACTTTAGGTAAGTATGAGGTTTAGAAAAAAAAAGAGAGAAGAGAAGAGGAATGATCACTGTATACTGAAATCATTTTAGATTCTTTACGGGACCAAACAACTTTCTCTGACGAATACAAACGAGAACGCGAAAAATACAACAAGATAGCTGTTGAGATAGGTAGAGCTGATTTAGATGCTGCTATGAAGAAATATTTCACCTAAAGCAGTAACAAAAGACCCTTTGTTCCAATAAACATAATTCGTGTTTACAACATTTCTTTTTAGAAGAAAAAGTCTAATTTGAGTTTACTACAAGAAGAAGGGGGGGGGGGGAATAGCTTAAATAAAATTAAGATGAGCAATGTCAGTTACAAAAAATGCAAGTAGGCCTCAAATAAACTATGTATTTAAACCATGACTGATAATGCTTATACTCAAATATATATATAGACTACAACTGTTGTTGTGAATGTAAATTAACTTAAACGTTTGACAACAACAAAAAAAAAAGCAAAGAAGCATATCTCTTTGTCTTTTTTTTTTTATTTCTTTATTATGGTATGATTTAGGCAATACCAATGGCAGGTGGAGCTTTGCAGACAGGCTTACCCAAGAAATCACAACAAGGGTTGCTTTGGTCTATTAAAGAAATAAGAATGAATATGACTAATATGATTTTTTCTTAAATAGAAACTTACTGATATAATCACATCCATACAAACAATCAGCAGGACAAGGCTTGACTGGCTCAGCAGCACACAAGACAGCAGCACAGACTTCAGGTGGGCAAGTAGGTCTTGTTGCGAATGGACAAGGAGAGTTGGTGGGACGAACACAGTTATCAGGACAGACTTCAGGGCTATTTTTTTTTTTACAAAAGAAAAGGAAGAACGTAAGTTTATGTTTCGTTCAATAGATGATACATTACCATGGATAGTAAAGAGCAATACAGGCAACTCCGTCTCCAGGTACAGGGTCAACAACAGGATCAACTGGGTTAGGATGAACTGGAATAGGATCAACTGGAATAGGATCAATTGGGATGGGATCAATTGGGATGGGATCTATGATAGTAGAGCCAGGAAAGGGAATGGGATAAGGGTATGGGGTAGGGTATCCATAAGGTGGGGAGGAGGCATATTCAGAACAGTCATGTTCAGAGTACCAGCTAGCAGTACGGGTATAACTTGTGTAATCACCGGTGTAGTGTTCAACACTAGAACTATGGTGACGGCAACCGTAGTTACGAGTACTTACATAAGGATTTGGGTATGGAGGAAGAACCAAGGCAGCATGAGCTGTGGCAATGGCCGAAAGAATCAAAAATGAAGACTTCATTCTGATTTGGGGAACTGAAGAAAAAAAAAAAAGCAAGGCTATCATTCGACATTTTATACACTTGACATAATTGAAAACATCACCAAATTCCATACCGTACTTAAAGTTATCAAAATGCCAAAGCGAAATATTAGATTTTTTTTAATTAGAATTACAAAAAGTTCACACCAAAACCAAATTGAAGTTTAGGTTCAGGTAAATCAGTTGCGCTATATCTCACAGGTATACAGTAATTAGCTTCAATACGAGCGATAGGATGATGGAAGATCAAACCAAAACCAACAGAGGAACGACTTGTCTCACTCAAGGTCTTGATGGTCTCACCCAAGGGTACACCTTGAGCTTGTGTGACAATACTACCGGCATTAGCAAATGCATGAGCCTTGACATGATCTGATCCAGGCAGACGAGCAACCAAACTGGCACCAGCTGCCCAATAGGCCTCACCACCCACAGCATCATTTCCTTCTCTCTCACCAATACCGCCCATCTTAAAACCACGGACAGAAAGGGGACCACCCAGATAGAAACGATCGGTCAAAGGAATCTCTTTAGGCTCGTTCATGGTTGAGATCAAACCTGCACGGACAGAGCTGCTGAAGACAACCAGTTTGTCGCTGGTCAAAGGTTGATGAACAGAGGCATTGAGTTCATGCTTTAAGAAGCTAGCATCGCCCTTACCACCTAAGCCTGCCAATTCTTGGAAGATGCCAATGTAATGACCTTCTGTAGGAAGAGTCACACTATCACGGTGATCACGAATAAAAGAGTGAAGAACAGCATGTTTCTTATGATCACCAGAATGAGTACGTACACTAATGAATTTATCCCAAAAAAAAAAAAAGATTCAGTTATTCCCCTTTCTTTTCTCTCTTTTTTTTTTTAAAAAAAAAGGCTTACAGACTAGATGCCTTAGATAAAGCAAGTAAATCTTTGTGTGTGACAGCATAAGCAAGTTCATGTCGACCAAAAGTTGTCAATCCCTTGAATCGAATACCAGTTGTCTTTGATGATTCCTTAAATGCGTTGATTTGAGAATAGTCACGAATGGATCCATTGACAAACAAGCCAACTTTAGCATTAGCACTACCACGGAAAGGTGTTTCAAAAGCACCCTAAAGCCATTTCAGTCAAACTTCTTAAATTTCTATTTGCCTTTCAAACTTACTTCAACAGCTGCTCTTGTACGGTTACCAAATGAGAAACTGGCCAAAAGAGATTCAGCACCACCAAACACATTACGCAAACCAACACCACCATTCTAATCCCAAAAAAAAAAGAATAAGTTATCTATCTTGATGAATACCATTCTACTTTACCAGTTCAGCTTGGTTATTGCCAACATTGATATTGGTCTCAAACAATCCCTTATCCTTTTCCTTTAAATGAAGTGTAACATCCACTGTATCTGTCACTTCACGGTTTGTATCGAGATAAACCTTGATTTCTTCAAAAATATCATGCTTCTGTAACTGATTGGCCATTGCTTGTACTTGTTGCATGACTTCTTCGGTTGTGTTGGCACCAAAGACGGTGTTGGTCACACTGTTGAGAAAAGAATGACGTGTGATATTGGTACCCAAGATACGCAAAGTGTTGACACGAAGTGGTGCTTCAGCAGGTACGTTCTATCAGAAGAGTCAACATTTCTTCTTCTGTTGGCTATCTTCACACTAAGAAGCAATACTTGATAGTGGTTCTTTACCTTTGGAAGTGGTGTTTCTGTTGTATTAGACATGATTATGCAATATAAGAAAAGAAAAAAAAAAAAAAAGACGAGAAAAAAAAATTTATAAATGTCATTTTTTTTTGCGGGGAAAAAAAAATCCCCTGCTTATTTAGTGGCCCCAACCGCCGCTTGAATGTTGTTAAGATCAATAAGCTATCATCCATGATCTGATCTGCATAATCCTTAACCATTTTTTTTTCTTTAAGCTCTACATTGTCCCCCCAATTCTTTTCAAAAAATAGGTAAGAAAATAACGCGTTGATCTGAATAGCCAACATGTATAAAATGATTCAAGTATTTGCCCACATCATATTGATGTCATTTCAATAGGATTTCATTGAAAATAAAGAATTTATCACAGTGAAAGAAAAGGCAGTAAAATGATCAAAGGATCTGTACTCATGCATTTCATGTGTGTATATAATAGTATCTAGGGTATGTGTAAATCAAGAAGGAACTTCCCAAGCAATGATTTCTCTAAAGGTGAATGAGACACGTCTATCTCTATGGATCAGTGTGTCATCAGGTGTAGTCTCTATCAAATCTTTTGATATGCTGTGTTTATACTTGTATCTTGCATCACCTGTTAAGACAGCTATAGATCGACGTGCTGTGTTGTCATGGTTACTAGATCAGATCGATGTCAGGCACACATTGACTTACGTAATACAATATCCACTTCCTTCTCTTCCAACGTGAATTTCATGATGCAATCAGACAACAGAGAAAGTGAAAGAATGACTGGACCAAATAAGGCAGGTGCATCTGTTGACAGGTTTAGTTTTTCTCAGTGCAAATCTTGAAATACAAACTTACCTATATGCGGCATAATGCCTTGTCCGGCATTGTATTCATTGACAAGTAAGTGATTTGGTGTGTTTGGCATAAGTTGATGTTGCATGATACGATCTACCAACAGTTGACTGAATTCAGGCAGTGGACCATACTCTTCTAATACTTTTCTAGTGGCAAAATTTAGTGAGTGACCCATTTGAGTGATAGTCATACCTATATCGATAACTAAACAAATGCCCATACTGTTGTGTTCTTCTCTTTAATTCTGGGTTAGGTCTAATATGAATTAGACACTGTTTATGTGTGTGTGTGTGTGTGTGTGTAACTTACCCAATTCCTAAACCAGACCATGGTTGTTTATCCACTGCTTCTATCAGTTCTAATTCTTCCGATTCATTCACAAACTCCTTTATAACCAAAAGTCCAGGTACTTGTGTTTCACTCATAATTTTTGAAAGGTAGAGTGAAAGAAGAAGAAAAAAGAAAAATCCATTTGCTAGTAGTCACAGTCAATTTTTTTCTTATAGATACTTTCTCTCTCTCTCTCTTTTTTTTCTTTGCGTATTAACATGCCAAAGTACTACTGTGGTAAGTTCATCGCGACTATGACAATAGCCCAAACCACTCACTTACTTTCTTTTTTTCTTTAGAATATTGTGATATTTTTCTAACACACGATAGTTGTAAATAGAGCTCATTCAACATGCGATTGATTATCTAGTTAATCAAATACTTTTTTTTTTAATAGCGTCTGTTCGAAAAGCTCACAATGCAGGCAAAAACCATATTCTGAATGTTCGCAACTACTATGCAGGTAATGACATACACTCTTTAACCACTCTTCTCTATTCACTCATCGCGTTATTTTCTATTTTATAAACAGAGATAAGTCATGATAAAGCACAAGCTATTATTGATGAGATTACAAGAGCTTATGATGTAGCTGAAGCAGGTCAGTCAAATAATATGGCTTTCCTTGCCTTTTATGTATTGACAACAATCTATAGTGTTACCTCCTCAATATGCTGGATATCCTCAACCTCTTTATGGTGCACCATGTAAACTATGAAAACATACATAGTAAACACACTACTGACTTATTTTCTCTCCATAGTTCCACCTAATGCATTTGGTAGACCTCCTCCACCTCATATGATGGGTCGACCTGGATTTCCTCCACCTTTCCCTCCTCCACCAGGGCAATTCATGCCTCCACCACCTGGATTTAGACCTCCTCCTCCACCACCAGGAGTAAGACCACCATTACCACACCATGCTTCGAACACAGCAGGAGGAACACCACCACGACCCATAGGTCCACCTCCTCCTGGCTTCTATCCTCCTAGCGATCATCCCATGCCCGGTCCTCCTCCTCCTCCTCCTCCCTCTTCCTCATAAATAAAAATGTTTATACGGTGTAAATTTTAGAATCAAAGTGGATTGGTCTTGTTTAATATCAATTGACAACATTTAAGAAGAATGTAATTATGCTTGTGTCAATTCAATCGCCGATTATAAGGCTTTGCTATATGTGTGTGTGTGTGTGTGTTGCTTTGTTTTTTTTTTTTGAAATGACGAAATTCACGTGGATGACGCTTTAAAAAATATATCGAAAACGCTTCTTTTTTTTTTCTTCTTTTTCTTTCGAAACAATCAAAATGGGAACATTCTTTTCAAAAGAAAAAGTAAGTTAAAGGCCTTTAGAGACACAACACAAAACTCACTTTAGAGCATAGGATGATTCAAAAGACTTTGAGCAAATACTCTCGAAACTGGATAAAGACATCCAAAAGACCGAGACAACGTTAACCGAGCTAAAGATTAAGCAGAGAAAAGCAAGTTTCATGTGGATTATTTACTCTTTGATCATCTGGATTGTCTGTCTGCTCTATCTATTCCGTGAATTTGTTAACCAACAACAAGACAGCAGTCATCGTATCTATGCGGCTATACCTGTGGGTGGTTTACCTGTCATGTAAGTACATAGAGCCCCTATCGTTTCATTCACTCATCAGTGATATAGTATCTATCATGTTCGAAAATTGTTGGTTTGGTGGTATGAGACACGACAGAAGAAAGAGGAACTTCAGTTGGCCAAACTACGTAAGGAACAAAAGGAGAAGATTGAGGATTTAAAGAAAAGGACAAGTTATTATACCACACAATCCTTATTGGAGAAGTATGATGACGCGTTACAAAAGAAAAAGAAAGAAGAAGAACAACGACAACAACAACAACAAAAGAAGCCTGTCTCTATGCCTGTTCGACACCCCAATCAACCACAACAACAACAACAACAAGCTAGATTCCCAATGCAACCAACACCTAGAATGCAACCTATTTTACCTCCAACTCGTACAGAACCACAATGGTATGATCGTATTGTGGATGCATTAGTAGGCGATGTTGGTCCCGAGACAAAATACGCCTTAATCTGTAACCACTGTTATTCACATAATGGCCTTGTGATGAAAGAAGAATTTGATACAATTCGTAAGTGAGAAACAAGCCAAGGAAAGACACGCTCTAACCATTTGTCTAGAATATGTCTGTCCTCACTGTAAACAATTCAACCCTTCTCGTCAATCAAAGCATATTGTACCACCTAAACCAGATATCAACTTAGAACCCAAAGAGGATAAAGAAGAGGACGATGAAGAGGTACTCAGTAAGCTTAAGGCTGATGTATTACAAGATAACAATCAAACAATTGGATCACGCGTTCGACAGAGACATGCACCCAAACAAGACGAAGAAGAAGAAGAAGAATAGTAATAAAATGATTATGTTTTAGTGACATTGAATAGATTTATCACCTGTTAGTCTTCCTTGACCAAAGATAAAATGTCCAAAACCTGCTCCTAATACAGTGGCTATCATCAAATAGCCATTATAAGTCATGAATACCAACATAAGCCAGAAACTGATAGCCACCAACAGAGCATAAATACTTGACTGAATCAGTCGTCTGTTGCTTGATAGCCTAGAGAGAACATAAGTAAAGAGGCACAACATTGGTATTTTTTTTATACCTGTTGTACTGTTGATAAGCATGAACAAGCGATCGTTGTTCACCTAAGCCCAATTCTTCTCTGTCATCAACAGACTGACGCTGTAAAAGAGATTCAGCTTCTTTCCATTGTTGTTCAAGTTGAATAGAATAGACCCGCATGTACTCATAGCCAGCAGCAATCAAAAAGATGGCTATACAGGAGAACAACATAGAAGAAGCACTTGAGATATGCCACCAACGAAATACAACACAGGTATTCTCTATTTGCCAATTAAACAACATCTATTACAGACAGAATGTCAGTGTCAAATGGTGTATTCTTTGTTTATTCTTTTACATTCATGCTACAGGTAGCAGGCATATCATGGTGTCCAGAGGGCATATCGTGGTGTCCAGTATGATCTTCCATAATTGTTGTCAAAAATATAAAAAAAAGAAATAACAGTAAGGAAAAAAAAGAAAGAAAAAGAGAGATAAATAGATAATGCGTTATTTAAGCTCCCCAATTAAAATACAGCATTTTCATAGTATATAGAGAGAGAGAGACTATTCAAATTAAAGCTAGTTTTAATAATAAAAGGGATGCATCACATTAAATTTCCTTAAACAGAAAAAAGCATGAAAACAATTAAACGTTGTCAAGCTTAATTTATTCTTGAGATCTAAGACGAGCACCAGCGTTGATGACCTTAACGTTAAGTTGAGCAGCACGTTCCAAAAGGGCAACACGCTTCTTGGAGGAAACGTTGTGGGCAATTTCAGCAGCGTAAGAACGGTTGTGCATCAACAACAAGTTGAGTTCACGAACGTTGGAGACAACGAACTTGCGGAAACCGTTGGGGAGCAAGTGACGAGTCTTCTTGGCGGAACCGTAACCGATCTTGGGCATGGGAGCTTGACCCTTGAAGCGTCTACGCATGTTACAATCGATACCCTTGGGCTTTCTCCAAGATTCCTATAGTCCCTCTTTCTTTTAATACATGTTCATTTCAACTTGTTTATATTCACTTACACCAACGCGCATGAAGCGGTTAGATTGGTGACGCTTGAATTGAGCAGTGCGCTTCTTAACGATGGTGTGCTTAACAGCGGGAGTGACCATTTTAAACTGTAAAGAATAAGATGTTAGTAAAAGTAGATATCAAAAAGCATCCAAGGCATCATGTCAACATGTCCATTTCCTCATGTGTCTCTGCATCGTCTTTTTTTTTTTTTTAATCTCTCTCTCTCTCTCTTTTTTGTCTTTTCAAGTCGTTTTCTCTCTTGTTTGTATTTTTCTCTTTTTGTTACTGAATGATGATTTGAACTCGTAGTGTGTAATGTAGACAGATGGATGGATGGATGCATAGAGTGATCAACTTACTCAAAGATCTAATGGATGGATGCAAAGAGAAGGGGAAAAATTGAAAATGAGCTGGTTTCTGCCACTTCAATTCTCAGCTTCACCAGCGCATACAATTAAAGAGACATTCCACTCAGCCAATCAAATTCCGTCCCTTTGTTATTTTCTTTCTTTCCTTTTTATTTTTTTTATTTCTTCTTTATAACACTAGAGTGACTCAAGTTGATGAGCCATACTACCTATAGAAAGCTTGACCACGATCCAGGCTTAGACCTTCTTCCTACAGAAGGCCAACACGAATGGCCAGAGAGTTCATCCACTTTTATAGAGCCTACCACACTTTACATTCAAGATTATGAAGAACAACAAGCAACAGCAACACCTGCTAGTTGTATGATCAATTTAGCCAATACCATACTAGGCACAGGCATGCTTGCGATGGTAATATCATCCTGTCTATAATAGAAGATAGACAACTTATATCTTTGTAGCCTTCTGCTATGGCTTCTGTAGGTATCTTACCGGGTATTTTTTTGATTCTCTTTTCAGCATTAGCCTCAGGTACAGGACTGTATTTCCTGTCTGTCTGTGCTAGGCGTACAGAAGGAAGACATGCCTCTTTCTTTGCCCTATCACAACTGACTTGGCCCAGTATTGCAGTCTTGTTTGATCTGGCGATTGCCATCAAATGTTTCGGTGTGGCTGTATCTTATCTGATCATCATCGGTGATCTAATGCCTCAGGTCATCGATTCCTTCACAAATCATGCTGACACTTGGTATTTCTTGACTGATCGACGCTTTTGGATCACTTTCTTTATGCTGACATTGATCTTACCCTTGAGCTTCCTAAAGAGATTAGATTCTTTGAAATATACCAGTCTGATAGCCCTGGTGGCTGTCATTTACTTGTGTGTTATTGTACTCTATCATTATCTATCACCCGATTACCCTCCCCCTGAACAGGTTGAGTTGGCCAATCTAGATACAACTGTCTTGGGCCATTTGCCTGTCTTTGTGTTTGCTTTTACCTGTCATCAGAATGTAAGTTTCATTCTCTTTGTGACAATCAAAATGATATTAACAACAACAGTGTATGATTTAGATATTCTCTGTCTATAATGAATTGAGAGACAATAGTCAATTCTCCATTACCAAGGTGATTGTGTCATCTATTGGGGGTTCTGCATTTGTCTATGAAGCCATTGCTATTTTGGGCTATTTGAGTTTTGGCAAAAGTGTGCGAGGAAACATTATTATGGAATGTAAGAAGAAAGATGTCTTGTTTATGGTTGATACTGATTCTCCGGTAAAAAGATCCGTCAAGTTATTTTGTAGCAGGTGGTAGTCTTGCTACTGTCATCTCTGTCATCTTTAGCTACCCACTTCAGGCTCATCCTTGTCGTGCCTCATTAGATAAAGTACTTGCCTTACTGTCTCCTTCAACCAAATTTATATCTCATCCTCCACCTCCACCTTCGGCATTTAAACATTTTGCCATGACAACGGTTATTCTGATTGCCAGTTATTTAGTTGCCATTACAGTCACCGAGCTTGATTTGGTAACTTGCCTCCTCTTATGTTGAAAGAAGTGATATTGATTGTATTTCTGGTATTAGGTACTCTCGTTTGTAGGTTCAACAGGGTCTACTATTATCTCATTCATTTTACCTGGTATGTTCTATTACAAGCTTCATCAGAATAGTCCATGGCATAGTACCAAGGTGATAGCTATTCTGTTAGCAGTCTATGGTACATTCATCATGACTGTCTGTTTGACATTCAATATAATGCGGTTGACAAACAGTGTGTCTTCAACTGATTGATAAATTAAAATTTATAATTTCATATCAAAGCAGGAGAGAAAGAGGGAAAAGGACAAAGAATTGTCATGAACACAATGATCTCTATCTATATCATTCTTTTAAAAACATGCGTCTCTTTGTTATCTTAATATACATAAAAGCAACCTTCCATTTGACTCTCTTTTCTCTTTCTTTACTAAAAAACGAAATGATTCAACCATCTTGTCAAGCAGAGCAGGATGCTGCTAGAGGCCTTGTCACATTGAAGGGTTACTCTAAATCTCAATTAAACCCCATTGATCTCACCAAACCCAAACCAAACCACATGGCACACTATCCAACACCTCTTTCAAGATCATACAGGCACTCTGACATCAACTTCCCGCCTGTCTCATTACCTCCTATTCATCACCCTAACCCAGATGAACGCCACTCACTTCCTTCTATTCAAACGATCATGGCTCCAGTTTGGGTCTTGGATTCACCTGTCAAATCCAGACATCATCCTAACAAGGAGATGGCTTATGAATCCCATCGTTCACCTTTACATCTTGTCAATTATCAACAGTATCACCATCATCGCCATTACCATCGTTTCCAACCTTATACTTCATCTCCTAGCCATTCAAGAGATAAAGTAAACTATCGACATAGAACTCTCATCCCTCAAGATACATGGATCGAAAGTGATGATTCCAATGATGACAGCTTGCCTTTGAATACTATAAAAGAAGAAGAAGAAGAGGAAGAAGAGGGTCCAACAAAAGATAAGCAAGGTGATATAGGAAGAGAGAAGCCTCGTTGGACTCAAGAGATGAAGGCTTCTTTGTTTCGTGTGATTGTAGCTCATAAAGGATTGTCTGATATGGCTTCATTTGATTGGACTGCTATCGGTCAAGAAGTAGGTCGTCCCGGTAAAGCCTGTAAGGATCAATGGAGAAGAGCCATTTTACCTAAACTACAGCAAAGTTTTGAAGAAAATGATATATCAGAAAGTGATATGATACCACCTTTTCAATAACAGACGGATAAAATACCATAAACACACATACCCATTTCTTTCTCTCTTTCTTTATTGTTATAAACCCATGGGATTTAAAGAAGATTATTCGTTTGGTAAAAAAAAAGAAAAAAAGAGAGAGAAAAAAGACTTGATCCTTAAAGCCTTGTTTGTTTTCAGAGCTTCGAAAAGCAGAAGCAACTCGTATTAAGAATAAGTTTGTTGATCGTGTTCCTGTTGTCTGTCAAAGGATAGAGAGAAACAGAGCACCTCTCTTGAAAAAGAAGAGATATCTTGTGCCCAAGGATTTCACATTAGGACAGTTTATTCATGTCATCAGACAAAGGATTCAATTGAGTCATGAACATGCTTTATTTGTCTTTATCAATGATAGCATTGTGCCTGTGATGTCTGGTAAGAGATGAAAATGTGTTTGTTCATAAGACTCTAAATTTCTTATTCAACAAGACTCTATGGATTCCATCTATAATCAATACCATGACCAAGACCAATATCTTTATTTGTTGTATGTTAAGAGGCCAAATTCTTATGCATATAAACTTACAGTCTCTCTCTCTCTCTCTTTTTAAATAGTTATGCTATGGAAAATGTATTTGGATAAATAAAGAAGTTGTTCTTATCACTTCTTTTTATCTTTTTCATCATATGTATTACTTTATTGTTGCATTTTGTATTCTACAAACTTTTTTTATATAAATGCTTAGTCTCTGCTTCCAAGAATTGTATAAAACACTTACTTCATCAATCAAGATAGGCCATGCACCTTCAGAATCATAGTTCTGTAGGTCTACTTCGGTCTGGTTAACAAAATCTAAAAACTACAATTGGCTTAGCAAGAGAATACTGATATAGCTGTACTCGGTACTTTACTAAATTCCAGGTATCACGAGAAATGGCCTTTTTGTGATTCTGTTCCAAAAATTGAATCCAATCCTCCAAAAAGTTATAACGTCCACTTAATAATAATTGCCATAACTCAACAGCTGCTTCTAAAGCTATTTAAAAAAAATTAGAGCATGAAACACACCATTTAGCCCTGCATACATAAATTCTTTTGGCCTGTTTGTCTGCCAATCAAAAAGGCATAGTTGTAGACTTTTCTAAATCCTTCTTCCGTTTGAAATCGTTCTTTCAATGTTGTGTTTAGCTGATCTCTCAGTTTGTCAATTGAGTCTACCTGTAGAGTAAGACAACCTCTTGTAAACTCTTCTCGGTTAAATTCGCCCATTCTTTCTGATCCTAATTGATGTGAAAGCAAAAGGAATTCAAGTTGTGTAGGTTCAATATGAAGATCCTGGCATAGAGCCATGGCACCATCCACTGTGATTGTATCTGGTTTTTGTTCATCTGTAGATCGTTGAGTCTCTTGGACTATCATGTCATCTGTTATTTTAGCTTGCCTCTGTATTTATCAAAAATAGCTTTGATTTGCTGGGTATAGTTCTTGGGTGTTTTTGTATTGTTTGTGGCATGATATTGTCTTTCATAGATATTGTTCAAGGCAAGGTTGACGTCCCAATTAAATGCCTTCAGTAGTCTAGTACTATCTTTCTCACTATCATAGAAACATATTGTGGTGTTGCTCCTTGGTAAAAAAAAAAAAAGAGAATTCTGCTCTATCTCTTAAGAAAATACCTCAACTGAGCAAAGTCCATAAGTTGTTGTACTTTTTCAAGTTGTTGACGCTATGATAAACTGTATCAGTCTGCTGTTTTTTTTTCCTTCAAGACAATAATAAGCCTTCTTTTTCTTTCTTTACACTGGTCATAGTGTCTATATTGTAACCTATTAAAATGAAAAAGAAAGAAAAACGCGTAAAGAAGAAGAAGAGGAACTTACACTTATATTTTATATCCGGGGTTGGAAATTCACTTTCTTTTTTTTTTTTCTGCTGTTGACCCAACATTGTCGTTTTCTTTTTTTTTAAAACTGAAATCAACCATGTACCGACGTGTTTTAATCAACTTGAGACCGTCTCAACGTACTTATGTAGGTCTTGCTTTCAATCAACAATCAAAGCAAGAAACTGCCGAGACTGTTGATCGTTCCTTGAAATCGTTTCAACACACTGTCAACGGTCCTAGCAACACTATTTCCGAAGTTGGCAAAGGTTTCAAGCATCTGTTTTTGAGAGACAGTTCAACAGTATACTGACGACTACTATAGATATTAGCATGGAAAATGAAAAGGAGCCTATTTTTGAAGTACTTTCTTCAGGTGTTGGTAAATAATTTGATTTCCTTCTGTCTCTCGCTTTTGTTCTGATTTATTTTATTATCATTATGAAGGATCTGCATTACTTGTCAAGGTTAGAGAAGAAAAATATATGGATTAATATCATTATTGACATGGAGAACAGCTGCCACCTGATGCAGAAATCACTGCTGCTACAGGTTCTTCTTTAGGTGCTTCCACCAAAGTGCTCTCCAAGTTATCTTTAGATAAAAGTACAGTACGTTCAATTGGAAGAAAGTTAGTGGGTGATTCCATGTTCTATCAAAAAGTAAGTAAGGCGCTTGATTTCCATCAATTCAGGGAAACTGATTTGGTTAGTACTATACCAAAAACACGGCAGGCGATATCTTGCTGGCTCCTCAACGTATTGGAGAGATTGCAACCATTCAACTGAAGAATAGTGCGAAATACATCTTGAGACGTGATGCATTCTTGGCAAAGACAGAGAAAGTGACTTTTGATTTAGGTGTCCATCATCAAGAATCAGTAAGCAGGAAAAAGAGACACAAACATCTTTCTCGATTCTGATGTTGTTTCATTGACTAGGGTTTAGTAAACAAGTTGATTCATACAGTCACTGGTCCAGGCACATTGGCCATCAGTCATTATGGTGGTCTCTATCGTATCTCACTTGCTGCTGGTGAAGAATACCAAGCTAATCCTCGCAATTTGGTCATGTGGGACAAGCGATTGAATCCTACTCGCCTTCATTCTGTCAAGCCTGTTGTTCCTTCACCTAGATCAAAGCTTAGACAATATGAAGTCTTTAGAAACATTGTGGATAGCCCTTCACTTCAACCCAAATTACAGTATCTAGACAGTCTCTCAAGAACTCTTCGTAACATAATCCTTGGTGCTCCTGTAAGTTGACCTTCTGTTGATGTATGCCATGGTGTTTTAACAACGGTTTGATAGGATTTCGTTAAGCTGAAGGGTCCTGGTGATTTCTATCTAGCTTCTCGTGTTGAATCTCGTTTTGAAAAGTCTCGATTGTAAGTAGAAATCCGAAGCTTTTAAGCAAATAGTTATTTACGTCTTTTTTTTTTCTGGTTATGCTCTAGGATGAATGCTTTAGCCGCTGCTAATGATTCTGCATCACAACTATTTGAGCAGTCGAATGATATCTTTCCTCCCGGCCCACCTGAACCACTTCAGGATTACAGTTCATCAAAGAAGAAACATCCTGGATATGCACAAAAGTCTGTAGATGGTCGTCCATCTTATTATGCTCAAGTGGGACCTAGAGGCCAAATCACATTTATTGCCAACAAAAATGAATAAGGAAAGAAAATCAATTTAGCAACACTTGCAAAAAAAAAAAATCCACTCAATAAAATGGACGTGTATTATAGTATTGGGGGGCATATGAAGAGAGATTAAGACAGAAGAGATGGTGGTTATACAGTCTGAACAGGTACACATCATATACTGGGGGAGAACTGGTTAGATCCATGAAACCAATTTGGAGGATTAACCAAGTGGGTGGTAAAACTATTTTCCATTTCCAAAAAAGGGCTATAAGAGACAAGCATCGGCTTTCTTTTTGTCTCTTTAGCCAGTGATTCTGATGAATTTCTTTCCATATCTTATGAAAAGCTGATGTAACATTCATTTATCTCTACGTAATACTATCGGGTTAAGATCCATCTCCTTGGTACATGCTCTTAGATATTATGAATCTCACACAAGCTTAAATAAATTATCCGATCTGGTATTAGGCAACTATTCCTAATATCTCGGTTCGAGCCGTCATTATCAAGCCTCAAATCCCATCAGAGAATAGCTTGACATCAGAAGATATAACCATACATATAGATCAAGAATGCCAAATAGAGGTTTGACTGTATTTGATTTACCATATTGAAATTCTTTTTTTCTTCCTTTTTATTTTTCTTTTTCTTCTACCTTCTTTCCATTTTTAATTCATTTCTTGCATTGCTTATTTCAGGGAGAAAATGATGAAATTGTTTCTCGATCTCTATCGAGATAAAAAAGAGTTATGGAAGAAAATCTTGAAATGTGTTATTGCTTATGAAATTGCCACTATACTCATTCTGATACCAGCTGTCAATAAGATTGCCGGCAACCCACCTTATCTTGTACCATTAGGTACACTCTTTTTCCATCCAAGTGGAGCTGCAGGAAATCAAATTATGATGATGGTGCTGAACGTGATCATGATGCTTATACCTGCCATATTCACTGGTATTATTTCCTATCTATGTGTACGTTACAACCAGGCACTAGTCACACATCCTTCTTTGTACAGTAATGGTGCTGGAGTCATTGCCGCTATTAGTTTTTGCATCTGTGTATTTGTGATAGCTTATTATCGATTGAAATACCCAAGACTTTTTATTCCTGCCTTACAAGGATTTACCTTACCCTTCTTTGTATTGACAAGAGATATCTATGGTACTGAATATAATGTACTCAACGTTATCAATACAGTTTATCCTGTGCTTATTGGTGGAGCAATCGCATTGCTATGTAACTTACTACTATGGCCAGAAACAGCAGCAAGAACAGCAGAGTACGGTGTCAGCCTATAAATAGATATATATATATGGATATACTCATCTTTCTTTACTATACAATAGGCGATCACTAGGAAACTCAATTCAATCTATCAAAGGCGTCCTTTCATTTGTACATCAGGATCTGTTGAAGAACGATGATTCTAATCTAATTACTGGCGATATATCAGCTAATACCAGACTTCAGAATTTGAACAACAAGCTTCAAAAAGATATTGCTAGCATGAGAGAAGCAAGAAAAGATGCGAAATATGAAATTGTCATATCTTACTATGCTCCTAAATCATACAAACCATTATGTCAATCTCTATCAGCCCTTTCTCATAACTTACTCGGCTTTTCTCTAGCTATCAAACGAGAAGTACGCATCATGTTGGAAAAAAGAGTAGAATCTCACCTGAGAAAGAATAACAGAGCTTCAATGGAGCACAAATCAGACTATGCTTGTTCTACAGCTTTGCTCTCCACTCAATCATCTGGACTCACCAGTGCAACCAACATTAATCATAGCAATTCATCGGTTGAAGGTACTTGGCATGGTGATACTCTTTTACATGGAAGAGAATACAAATCTATTGATCGGCTTCAATCTATCATCCAGCCCTCTCTCAAGGTATTCTTGTCTGTCTGTATCGAAGCTCTTGATCGAATCGAATCTGAACTGATGAACCACAAGGCAATTACTGCTGGCAAGAAGCCTGCTAACAAAAAAAGAGTAGAGGGAAAAAATTTGAGTCATGTTCCCATTGATTTAAAACAGGCTTTACAAGAATTCAAAAAGACAGAAATTCTCATCAAACAAGAATATGATATCAAAGATACAACACCTTCTGAAGATCATTGTTTGATATTCACCATTATCTATACACTAGTAGAATTTGGCAAAGAGCTGGTGACCCTTCAAGACCATACTAGTCAACTAATATCGCAAAGCAGTCAAGGTAAAGGCTGGAGTCATCGAATTCATTTTGCCCGTGTCTCGTGGATGCAATGGCTGAGCCGAGAAACAAATCATCAAGAAGATGGCCAGATTCTTTCCGATCAGCTTGCTCTCAACCAGGAAACAGGCACTGACGAGCTTCAGCCAAAGAGGTTTCCTAATCAGGACAACTCAGATATTGATCAATTCATTCCTGATGATAAAAGCGCGCAAGAAGGAAGCTCATCAGCAAGAGAAAGTCATCTGATGCTGACGAGAAAAGCCAGTCGAATTGCATCTCGTATTGAAAACAGTTCAAACTCGAAAGAAACCGGTTTTGAAGGAGAAAAGGAACAGATGGATTTTTATTACGAAGAAAAGGAAATGATACCTTTACAGCACACTCCTGGAAAACAGATCTGGAAAAAAGGACTTTATCGCTTCAACAAATGGTTGCAATACGGTCCCACACGCTATGCGTTAAAATTCACATTGACTACCATGCTTCTCTCCTTGATGGCTTTTCTACCCGTCCCTGGAGCCAATCAGCTTTACAATAACAACCATGGTCAATGGGCATTGCTCTCTGCTATGGTCGTAGTCAACTATACTGTAGGCTCCACTGCCTGGCAATGTCTTTACCGTGTGATAGCAACTGTGATAGGTGGTGTTACAGGGTACATCTGTCTCTTGGCAGCAAATAGAAACCAAAATCCCTATGTGTTAGCAGTAATGGTATTGATTGTTCAGATTCCAATGTGGTATCTTTTGCTGGGCTCTCCTTACCCTCGTATCGGCTTCATCTCTATCCTGACACTTGCCGTCATCTGTTCCACCTCTTACACAAACGCTTTGAACGAATCGATTTTTGAGCCTGTCTGGAAGCGTACAATTACTGCCATTTTTGCTATCATTGTAGTTATGGTTGTGGACCAACTTGTTTGGCCGGTATGGGCACGAAAGGAATTGCGCAAGCGACTGGCAGATCTCTTGATAGCAACTGGTATTCAATACTTTCGTGTCGCCTCTCTTGTCTGTCAAGAAGATACTCAATCACATCGGTATTTAGCTACATTTAAAGAATGTGAGACGAATCAGAAGACTCTTTTAAAACAGATGTGTATTGTACAAGACATGTTGACCTTGTCCGATGCTGAGCCTCGATTGACAAAGGGACCTTTCCCACTCAAGGAATATGGACTCATTCTGGAGCATGAGCGTAATATTCTTTATTGGATTCAGCATAACCAAAAGGCACAATCGTTTATACCGAAAGATGTACGCCGAACAATCATGATTCCTATGAACTCCAGCCGAAAAGAATTGGCTACCTCTGTTCATCTTTATCTCTTTACATTGGCCTGTTCTCTCAGGACAAAATCATCTTTACCTGCTTCTCTACCTTCAGCTGAAGTAGCTCGACGTATACTTCAGCAGAAGCAGACATCGAGTTGGAAACAGACCTATGAGCAGCTAGGCAAGCGTTCGTCCGCATTCTCAATAGAACAACAGAGTGCTGAAGACCAAATGTATTGGCATACATATGCTGCTGGGTCTACAGAAGTTGTAGTGGAGCAAGAAGCTATGGGAGAAGCTGTGATGAGCATCATGGGCCAACATGTCTTTAAAGCAGCTACTAGAGATTGGGTTGACTAAGAAGATAGTATCAACTTTGTATTTATAAATGTCTTTTGTATTAATAAAAAAAAACAGATTCTTTTTTTTTCTTTTGAAATGAGAGAGGGAAAAAAAAGAAAGGGAATGTGTGTGTGTTTTTTTTTGCTTCTAACTATTTACATATTGCCACAAATTGAGAGAGAGAGAGAGATGGCCGAGTACTTCATTTATCTTTCTTTTTTTTTATTTTACCAGTCTAACCATGTCTTGAAGTATTCACAATTGAGAGGGTTGATAGGTCCATCTTCTACACAAAAACTGAATACAGGACATTTACCACAAGGTGTCTCAGTCAATGCTTCGGTTGGTAAACGACTGGCAACTTTTCTGACAGCTTTATAAGACCATTGAACAGATTGATCCTCACCATCGTCTTCATCATCACTAAAATCTTCCATGCCTGCCATAAAAGGTAACTTCTTTTCCACAACACCATCGTAGACTAACACATCTAGTAAACTTGTGATATCTTTGACAGAAAGATCGATGGAAGAAATACGTGATTCGGTAATGAAACGTCTCACTTCAGTAGCTGTAGGATAATGCTCATGATCTGCACCAAAGACAGCATCGTTGATACCTTCAATACGTGGAAAACTCTATGATAAGAAAAAAGAAAATAAGCTCACCAAACAAAAACCATCTGTTCTTCTTCTTACTCTAGAAGCAATATATTTCAAACAAGCAGCCTTCAAACTATCAATGAAATCTGTATCTAATTCTTGATCTGTATACCAAGCACCACCAGTGACTTCACTCGAGGGAGTCATGTTGTAGAGCATATAAATCTTTCGAGTAGGGTGTTTGACATGCTTGACAGCTTTAATTTCTTGCTTTTGTTCTAAAGACTTCAATGTACGGTTCAAGACAATGGTGTGCAAGTTGGTCTTCTTCTTTAAATCTTTAGTCCAAATACCATTGTTGCCTGCAGCACGAATGGCATTATACACAATACGTGCATCGTCTGTCAACTTGCTTGCCCTATTGAATTTGGTTTAGATTGGGAACAAGAGAAAAAACGATCAAAAAGTGATATTACTTTTCAGCGTCCCGAAGATCAATGGCTTTAAGCATATTTTCACCATTTAGTTGAATGACTTCCAAAGCATTCTAAACACAAATCAATATCAATACGGAAACATCATGATTGCATCTTTATTTTACCTTCTTCAATAGAGAGTTCATGGCTAAATAAGCACCTTGAACATCCATATCTTCAGGGCGGTCAGTAAACTTGACACCCTAATTGATTTGACAAAAGATATAAAGGTAGTTAGGGCACAAAGAATAGTGTATGCTTCTTTTTCTTTTCTTACTTTTGGAGTATTGCGAACAAACTGATAAAACTTCCATTCATCTTTTGAAAGACCAAAGGGAGCTTCCTCACCGTTTGGTGCTTCAGTCATGTTGACATCACGAGGTTCGTCCATTTTCCTCCAAGTCTAAAGCAGTGCAAGTTATACAGATTGAAGAAAAAAAAATGAAAAAATATATTCTTGTTTTCGACAATTATAAAGTCACGGATCTCAGAGCTGCCAATGAATTTTGATTGAAGAGGGGCCAAGGGCTGAGCCATCTATCATTAAAGGGAACCCTTCAAATACCTTTAGGACATTGTTTGGCGTTCTTATTGAAAACTGCTCATCTTGCAATTTCTGCTAATATTCTGTGCTAAATACTTTGTTAAGATTGCGTGTTGCATAAAATAAATAGAATAAAGTTTATTGGTCATGATCTATAAAGAATCGTAGGAAGGTGGAGGAGGGATGCTTGAACTAGAGGATAATGATGATGGTGAAGTGGGGCTTTGAGTAGATTCGTTTCTAAACTTGATCCAGTCACGCCTTGTGACATTACGCTTCTTTTTGTATTCAAGGTAGCAAGGACAGGGGAAAAAGTTGGTTGGATTAGAGTCTGATGGTAAATCTTGATGATCTACAGCAAAATCATCATGCATAGCTTGTTCATACGTAGGCAATGCACTACAGTCTTCTTTAAGCCGGCAATCAAGTACAGTAAAAGGAGTCTCGAAACAGATATCTGTCTTTGCAGTATCATTTGAGTTGGCATCAAAGGGTGAACTTAGTTCGATATGAACCTTAAGTGTATGTTGGATATCAATTTCGGAATATGTAGTCGAATGATTTAATCGCATACAGCCAGGTAGGTTAAAGATGATACGGTGCTGGAAGGGGCTTTCATTCAGAGAGATATGTGCATTCTTTAGACCGAGCGCTTTCTTCAGATCCTTTAGAGACATAGTCGGTTTGCTACCAGATTCAAGGCTTGAGCTGCTTGGTTCACAAATAGAATGAAGAGTGACTTTATAGTCATATGATTCAGATCGACGAGCATGAAGTTGAGGCATTCGATACACCTTCTTTTCTCGGAGAATGACTGTCATGGATTCGATAAAAACATGCTTTATGTTAGGCGAAATACAGAACGAGATAGGTAGTTGAGCACCGCCTGCTACAATAGACTTTTCAATACAGATGTTGGCATCACAGATATCGAGTTGGCGTTCAGAGGTAATAGAGGTGGTGGGAAGCGAATTGCCTGCAAGTGCATTGTCGGACCAATTGGGGGTGCGGAGTAAGAGCACATCGTAACGCGAACGAAGCTTGGTGGCACCTACACCTACTCGATGAACAGTTGCCACTATATAATAAAACACTTGGCCCATTTGATCCTCAATCGTCTCGGCTAAATGACTCGACAAGAGAAACTGAAATGGCCACCGGTGTGTACCTGCCGGTAAGACACCTTCTTGCTTGGGGTTCTCAGGAAAAGACTGTACAATCACATCTTGCTCATGAATCGTCCTTTCATGGAATGAGTTGGTCAGTCTTCCTCCTGCAAGTCCTATAGAATACAGAGTTACTCTACTGCCTTATTTTGAAGCTCAAACAAAAAAAATACCTTCTGGCCATAGCCGTGTTGTTTTGCCGATAAATTGAACAACGACTTGACTTATTGAGACAGGTCGAGTAAGGACAACACTGACTTCTCCTTGAAGAACATGCGTTATGTTATCAGCTGGAGAACCGCGAAGGATAACTACAGGTTCTGCAAGTTCGATAGTAAGTTGCTTAGCACCTGTAAAGAATGGAACTACAACAGGCATTGAATAAACTATTATTTATGTCGTCTTTGGCATAGAGACAGAGGAAAAAAAGGGGAAATAAAAAATTATAGAGTGAAAAAAATTTCATTGTCCTCTATCTAAATCATCACCAGTAAAAAATCTACATTGTTTTCTTTTATGTCTATGCACAGAAAGAAAATGTAGAATACATTAGTAGGCTTTGTTTTTAATTGAATTCACTGACAAAGACAAACATTGCTCTCAAAATTGGCATTCGATCATGCCAATTGTGTATTGTTTCTTAATGAGTCAATGTAACTCAATAGATTGGTTCACTTATATGATTAGAAATCTCAAATAGCTTCTGTTTGTAATGTTATTTATTTGAACCGTTGTTCAAATTGTGCCATTTATGTGATTTGCTTGTACAACTACACTGGAAGTTCCTGTATAACCGGGTCGGCCTCTCAACTTTGTTCGTAACCAAAAACTCCTCTCTTTCTTTTAAAGAAGTTTTTTTTCTTTTTGGTTTTGCATGTTCAAGACATTAAGAAATGGTTTCTTTTTTTGGTTCCGGGGTTGAAATGAGCCCAGAAGTTAACTTATTTGTTTATTATGTCTATTTCAGATAAGTATGCTTAAGCAACGGTGAAATGGTTTCATGAATTTGAAAGAGCGGCCTTGTAGGCTGACCAAATGTAGAGTACAACATGCAACAGGGCAAAAGGCCCTATCCATTGTTTTGAAATGTTAAGTTGGTGAGGCTATGTTCTCCTTTTTCTTTCTCTTAACAGCTCGATTAAAAAAAAAGTGTGTGTATTAAGAGAGTGTATATTGTCTAATTAGACGCATTTCCCTGACCTTCCCTGAATTTAATTTTATACCAGTAATTCGGATTACATGCATTGGTATGGGGAATAATCAGTCTTAGCAGAACTTTATGATGGTGCATATGTTTATTCTGTTTTTCTTTTCTCTTGCTTTAATCTGTTTATAACAGAAGACAATGAGAAGGCTTTTTCTATAGACAAATTTGCTCTTTGGTGAAGAACACATAAAGACTCTAAATAGATTCGCAAATAGATAAAAATAAATCTGACTTTTTTCTTAGTGGTTACTTTACTTCTTCTTATAGTCATGGACTAGAAACTTTTTTTTTGAGACTAAAAAAAGACCAATGCTTTTAAGAACTTGCATTATGTAATATGCCGAAGTTTGAACCCTAATTTGAAACTCAATACTATATCAATTAAGGGTTATTTGGAAAAAAAAAGAGAGGCAAGAAAGATACCACCTGTATTCGAATAGAGGCTACTGTTTGCCAAGTGTTTAAAGAAAAGCAGAAAAAGACACTAGTTTTACATTCAATGCATTCCACCGAAAAAGATAAGCCCTTTTTATCTAATTTCACCTTTTAGGTACTTTGACAATTACAATTTGGCAACTGTGACCAGTCGACAGAATCTTATTTCTTTATTAGTGTAATCTAGTGTGCATTCCATTTCCAGATATGGTGTAGACAGTTCTACATTCGCCGATCAATTTCAAACAACAAACAATCGGAATACCATTATGGAAAAAAAAAGGCAACAGAAGCTGAAAGAAAGAAAAGAATATATGGTTATACGCGATTAATTAGTCCTGCTTATAACTAGAATAATCTCAGAGTTGTCCTGGCCAAACAAAGACTGATTCTTAGCTATAGAACAAGCTCTCTTCTCTCTCTTTCTCAGTCATCATGATAGCAATTGTCCTTTGTAGTTTGCTATTCAGCTATCAAGACAGAACTCATGTGGTGTGTAACAATTCAGAAAGTCACCTTATTATTCGCTGTGATCAGATTTGCAATAAGAAAAGATAGCTAAACCCAAAAAAGACATTAGTCTGATTTATTGATTTATTGATCTGTTTGAGCTAGCACTTGCCAAGACAGAGGAGTACAAAAGCATTTTTGTTAGTTGTCATTTGAGATTTAGTAACAAATCCTATCCTCCCCCTTCGCTTCTCTCTTTCTTGCTATGATTTATGTCATTCCGGAGAATAGGCAAAACAATAAGCCATCTGTACTTCAAGCAATAAACATCGCGCTTAAAGGCTTTGGCGCGATTCTGTCTTTGTAAGCGTCAAAGTGACTACTACTCATTCCGCTGAGCCAATCTGTTCTAAAGATAATGCAGAAGCAAGCAATAGAAATATTTGGTAAGTGGGGACAAGCGGTTATCTTGAAACAGAAAACAATGACCCTTAGATAAAATAAACATTATCAGCTAAAACATAACAAACAGTCGATCTGTATGGTTGAAAAAAAGGCATTGACTTGCTAGAAAGCGAAAAATATATCTTTTCTTTGACAGAAAGTTCAGGGCTTTCTTGATTTTGAGCTGTCAAACTTATTCTGTTCTCCCGAGGCTTCTAGCTTGTTATTTTACGAGGGTTTCGTTTTAAACAATGTTCATTTACCTACTTGTTGGTACTACCTAGAATTTGAACTTGAAAAAAAAAGCCAATTCATATCAGAGATAAGCCTATGACAAAGACTAACATGTTACTCCCTCTTTCCTTTAAGACCAATTAAGTTTGGGTGGGTTCCAGTGTACCTGATCAAAAGAGTATGTTCATCGGAACTCCAAAAGAACCAATAGAGTCGGCAAGTGACGTATGGCTTACGATCATGACCAATCAGCGGGTATTTCTTCTCTGTTGCCTTTCTTGCCGGCCGAATGTTGCACACACACACACACACACACACGCACACACATTTTAGAATGACTTGATATTTAATCTGCCCCTTTTTGTCTCTCTCTCTCTTTTTTTTTTCTTCTTTCTTCTTAAGAAACTAAGTTTGCGTGCGTGTTGCGTATATTTATTCCTTTTACAAGCTTTCTTAATATTTATAAACTAGTGTCAATATGGACCTCGACAAGTCGTTTTCAACAATGTCATTGAATGAAGAACAAGACAAAACAGTTTCAGCACCTCCAAGAGTCATGCCTCCACGACCACCACGCATTCCAGGTCGTTCAGTACTACCACCCATGAGTCGAGCTCCCAACAGTGCACCACTACCTCCCATGTCGAACGCGGGCATGAGTCCTCGTTTCCCACCTGCAACAGGTGGTATGAGAGGCAGAGCACCACCTGGCCGTCTAGGCAACAAACCCGGATTGAACTTGTCTCAACTAGGCCTTTCACCTAAACCCGAACAAACACCTTTTGCAAACTTTTCCAAATACGTGTATGTTGATGACATAACTCTTTCTGATGAGTTCATGGTCTTTGTTTCTACTTTTTTTTATGAGAGAGAAAAATGCAGTGTATTGTAATCCTAATGATGGCACTTATTTTCTCTAGTGATCCTTCCGGTAAACTCAACTTCTCAGGAAAGGCTATTATTCATGCAGATGGTGTTGATTTCAGTAATGGAAACAGTTTTACAATTAAGATGGATGACTTGATTTTACAAGAAGAATTGGGTAAAGGACAATATGGTACAGTGCAAAAAGTCAAGCACCGTGTTACAAATGTCACTATGGCTATGAAGGCAAGTGGAGCTAAATACTCTTTGATCTACTGCGCTTTACTTACCCTCATTTTTTCTTCTAATTTGTTCTATAGGAAATTCGTCTGGAACTAGATGAAACAAAGCTCCATCAAATCTTAATGGAATTGGATATTTTACACAAGAGTTCTGGTGAATACATTGTAGAATTCTATGGTGCATTCTTCATTGAGTCATGCGTGTACTATTGTATGGAATATATGGATGCTGGTTCTCTCGATAAACTATATGGTCAAGGCGTGCCTGAAGATGTCTTAGCAAAGATAGCTATCTCTATGGTGCGAGGCCTTAAATTCTTAAAAGACGAACTATCTATCATTCACAGAGGTAAGCAAAGAAACAAGTGGTTCAGGATCGTTTTTCGAAATGACTAAATATATGTTTAGATGTCAAGCCTACCAACGTTCTAGCAAATTTAGAAGGTCAAGTCAAACTATGTGACTTTGGTGTATCAGGTCAACTGGAGAAATCGTTAGCAAAAACTAACATTGGCTGTCAAAGTTACATGGCTGTAATGTATACTTCAATAACAAACAAACCACACCAGACTAAATGTGCTTTTTCCCTCTTTAGCCTGAACGTATAAAAGCAGCCAACACATACACCGTTTCCTCTGATGTTTGGTCATTAGGTATCTCACTTGTAGAAATCGCTGTCGGTAGTTATCCTTATAAATACGACAACATGTTTGCTCAGTTAAAGGCTATCATTGATGATGAGCCACCTACTTTACCTGCAGACCAATTCTCTGAAGAAGCTCAAGACTTTGTTGCTTCTTGTCTCCAGAAAGATCAATTAAAAAGACCAACTTATGCTGATCTATTGGAACATCCTTTTGTCAAGAAATATGAAGATGTAGATGTCGATATGGCCAAATGGGCTCGTGAAGCATTTGAGGCAAGAACCTCTTAAAAGATTCCCCCTTGCCACTACCTTTAACTGTCTTCTCTAAAATAAACAAATGAAAGATCAAGAAAAAAAAACTATGATTTACATTCTGCTTGCTGTCTTTTGATCAAATAATAAGCAATAAGCTCAGTTATATATATGTCAGTAATAAACATTTACAGGTATCGTTCAACATCAGCTCTTACCATTGACCGGTAGTATGTCACTTGTCTTGATTCTAATTTTGTTTAGTTGGCTGCAATGAAGAGCAGTAATTTTGATCTTGATCAAACTTCTAGATCAGCAAATTCTGGATATTATTGAAAGTCCTTCATGGGATTGACAGCAAGATTTGAAATCGGCAGCTTAATAACGATTTAGGCCCTTTGCTGTAAGCAACAAGTGCTAGAGGTTATAAGGAAAGTAAAGAAGTAAGATAAGGCCAAATATGTTCTATTTGCTTGTTCTTCTTGTTTTATCATTGTCTCGATAAAATCTAACAGATAGCTTATACTAAAGATCAAGATCGATCAAAAGCTATTAATAGACTGTTCTTTTTTATGCCCTGACTTTATCAACAAACCTTTGGAAATCGGTCGAATAATAACAGTATGGTATTTCTGTCTCGTTTTATAATGCTAAAAACAGCAAAGCAAAGGTGCTGTGTTAAATCAGCTAGAAATGCTATATAATAAAGAGTCTTCTTTTATTTCGATCATTTTGCTCTAAATCATATTACTACTTACATATTGGTAAACATAATTTTATTCGAGGACAGACCCAAAAAAGGAAGGGTTTGTTCGTTTGATCATCTATTAGCTATAGAAAACAATTAAGAGGTTAATGATAACTCTAGATTTGATAAAAGAAATAGAACGAACAAACAAAGAGTGTAGAGGATCATTGAAAACCTATGTGATTTGTTGTGCCTAAAAGACAGTATTCAGAAGAAGTGCTGCTACCTTCAATAGCTGTAGTAGGTTACATATGGGTGAAACAAAGAGTTTCTTTAAGAAGTCTAGGAAATGTCTGCTAATCAATACAAGATTATTATGCACATGTATATCTTCACCAATGAACGAACAAAGTCTCTTTCTGAGGGAACTAATGCTTTGCATTATCTAACTACGATGACACTCGCAAAGATATACTCGGACACACAAAAATACATTTGTTTTAGTGACCATAGTAACATCTTGATGGTTTCTATATCCTGTTAGCTACAGAAAAGTCAACAAGACCCTTGCAACCAAACAAGAATTGTTTAATGACTAGTAGCCTTGAATTGCAAGTGACATGTTCTACTTGTATCAGGCTCAATCTTTCTCAGAAATCAAAAATTACATTAAAATGCTTAGTTCTGAAAAAGAAGACTGTATATCTATATCTATATCTATAGATAGTTATTAGTATAGGTCTAGATCACCTTCCCTTTGTTGTTTTTAAGGAAAGGTTGTTTAATTGAGAGAGAAAAGAGACGTAAGAAAGGCCTTTCCCATTTCTTCCTAGAGAACATTTCACATTGTTCTATTTTAATGACAGCACTTTGATTGGACTGCAAGTTTGATCGTTGTAATGATTTCCTTATTTTGGTCGTTACTTGAATAAAAGTCAATGTAGTGAATTCTCTTCTTGTCAGAATGAGCAAAAGAGAGAGAGAGAGAAAGAAATCTCGGGAGATAGTCTATTTATTTTGAAAGGTAAGTTTCAAAGTAATCAGTGAGCCAAATCAAAAGACTCTTGTTGTCTACAGGAACCCACAAGACCCATATGCATTCTATCAATATGCAGCCATTGTGACTAAGACGATTGTACACAAGCTATATTGATACGTTTGCAAATAGATATAGCGTTCTCCTTAAAGTAAACAGTGGCTATTTTTGCATCTCTCTTTTTTTTTTACTTCATTTCACTGCTTGAAACTCCGTTATTACTTTTGAAGTACAAGTTACCAAATACGATACTAGAGGAAATGAATGCCGGCTATTTTGGATCGGGACGTACGACCTAAAGACAATAGAGAAATTTTTTTTCTCTCCCTTTTCTTCTCTTCTTTCCTCTTTTAAACTTCAACCCAATCTACAATCCTTATTAACATAAACCCTTTCCTATCCTTTAATATATACACTCATTCCTTTTCAAAATCACATCATGTCTGAATTTAACTATACCAACTACCCTGTATACATTGAATCTCCTCAACAGCACGCGCTCATGTATGGAAACTCTACAGGTTATTATCCACCCACCCAAGAATATTACCAGCCTGTACAGCAATACGTTTACAATACACCTTGGATGACAAACTATTCAGTAACAAATTCAAAGGAAACACACTGTTCTAACCAGTTGTCACCAACATTATCTCCTTCTTCTTCCATCACAACTAATACTACGACTGCCTCCTCCTCTTCCCCTTCATCATCTTCTCCCTCTTCCTCCTCTCCCTCTTCCCCTCCTTCGTCCTACCATGAACAAGCCTCCTTATTGGTGAGCTCTTCAAAGACAACAGAAGAAAGAGTGAAAGAGACGATTGCTCGTGCCAACACGATTCCTGCTGAATTCTTTCAAACTGAATTTCTTGATTATTCACAGCAACAATTGGCCAAGAAGAGAAAGCGAGCAGTGATAGATGATGTGAAAGCTGCCAACCGAAGAAAGAACAAGAAAGATGAAAATGAAGAAGATTCTGACGAGTAAAGCGAAGAACCAAACTCTAACTTTTATGACTCATTTTTTATTTATTTATTTAGAGAACTTGATACAAATGAAATACGTCGACAGATTCATATCCAGTCCGAGCAAAAGAGACGTGCACAAATCAAAGATGGCTTTGATGAATTGAAGAATCATTTGCCTGGTTGTGCCAACAAGAAGTTGAGCAAAGCTGCTCTCTTAACCAGAACTGTTCAACAGTTAGAGTACATGAAAAAGATGCAAGATGAATTATTAGCAGAGGTCGAAAGATTAGCTAAAGAAAATGCCGAACTAAAAAAGTAAGCAAACAACCGTTTCCTCTGTTGTAAATTGACAACTAATATCTTTGTTACAATCTAGCTTTACTTCCTCTTATATTTCTACCAATGCATCCGATTAAGTCTTTCCCTTCTTTTTTTTTCTTCTTAGTACTATTTAATGTCAATAAACAAACTGCACTATTTTTTTTGCTTTTTTTTCTATTAAATGATCATCCTTAGATGAGATCTACACGATTACTGGAAGGAACACAAAATAAACGCATATAATCAAACCAGTTTGTACAAGAAAAAAAAAAACTAAAAAAAGGAGGCTATATCGATAAACTCTAAACAGTACGCTTCACAGAATCACTTTCTTTGTTCTACTCATTTTAGGCAATATGTTACTAATTGCTAACATTTAATCTGATAAAAGCTAGAAAAAAAAAGCCCAAAAGTAATCATTATGAAGTCTGTGCTTCTTGTATGTAAGTGCTAATTAGAGAACAATCAAAATAATTAAAAAAGATAGTCAAAACTGCTCTCCTATTTGAAAACACCAATGAAGGAGAGATTGGCCTTAGCATAGAAAGTTGCTAACAATTCTACAGAAAACTGCGGAAGTCAACTTCAAGCACTCTATAAGCATTCTCTTTTTCATGCATTTGCATTTGAAATAGTTCGTATAAACCATGCCTCTGACAAGTTTTGTTATTAAATTCAATTTTAGGAAAAAAGAACACTAAGTTCATAGAGTTGCTAATAGCTTATTCAACACTGAAACGAGAAAGGAGAAAAGGCTAATTCTTAACTTAAGTTTAAGAAGAAACACATTTTATAGTTCTCAGTAAAAGCGAATTGAATGTATCTCTTGGTTGTTCTCATGATCGATGCCTTTGCGTGATTGAATTCTACTGTCTTAGAGGACCATGTTTCATGACCCTAATATAGCTGACCTAGTAGTTCAAACAGTTGCCTATTTGAACTCAATGTTAGAAGTTGTAGGGTTAGCTAAGGATGGGACAAAACTCCATGAAGTCTCAAGATAAAGCATATTGTGTCCATCTAACTACCAAGTACCAAAGATTTCTATAAGACGAACATTGACTGAGTAAGAACAGAAGTTAAAAAAAGAGAAAGAAAGAAAGAAGAAAGGTAAGCACGATAACAATAAAAAAGTAAGAAAAACCTTAAAAAGCGGGGTAAGGAGGACTTAAAGTGATACACGTAACTTATTCATTTACGCCTAGTTGTTTATTGTTTCTTCTTTTTTATATGTGTATTTTTTCTTTTTTTCTCTTTCTTCTTTTTCCTATTGTTTTAACTTTTGATTTCAGTTAATTCTATCAATGAAGCTTATGCTTGACAAAAGAACACGCCTACCAAAAAATCAATTTACCGTTCATTTTGTGTGTATAGCCGTCCTTGTAAGCCTGTGTGTGATTGTACCTATTGTATACAGCCTGACAGGAACACCACCCTATTGGGCCATCATTTTAATTTTTAGCATTCCTTGTACAATCTATTTGATACTAATGGTAATTCTCTCTCTCTCTCTCTCTCTTTCCTTTTTCTTTTCTCTCAATTGATGATATATTAGACATATGAAAATAGAATGACTGATTTAAGATCTCAATTGACAACTTCTCTTTAGTTCGTCATCTACATATTTAGACATAAGGAATCTGACAGAGATATTCAGCATGATTCAGAAGAAACGATTAGAATACAGACAGAAGAAGATACTGCAGATGTTGTTTCGTCTATTGATACTTCTAGCTATTATAATCCTTCAACAACTGGCATACCTCCAAGTTCCTTTTTAGCACCTACCATACACCAACAACCTTCAATAAGGTCATCGAGCCTAGAGTACTCCATGAACCCACCTCCACCTGTTTACCAGGAGGCATTCTATCCACCTTCTTATCGTTCTACTAACTCAACCAAAGATGACCGACAGTCTTGTTCTTATTGAGCCACAAGTGATAATACGTCTACAGTGAAGTCAAGAGCAAGTGAAAAAAGGGCGGTCGTTTACTATCTCCTGTATACATCAACTCCATATCTTTTTTCTTATAGAAAATAGTTGTTTGCTCCACATGATAGACCATGTTATATTGTAATTACAACATCTATTCCATCTAAATATACATATAAACGTACATAAATACATGCAGGGACAGAGTTTGAAACTTTCGTTGCCCTACAAACAAGTTGTGTTCATAGTCTGCTGCTTTTCATTTACGTGAATAGGCAACTAACTTGTGATTTAGAGCAAACAAAGAAGAGAAATGAAGCTATATTTATCTGCCTCAATGCCATTCTAAACAAGGCAAAAATGTCTGTTTTGCTTAGAGTAAACCATGCCTATTTGAATTTCTCTAACATCAGGGTGCCTTAAACAGATCTACACAACAAGTGCTACAGACTCGGACAAAATATTTTACCAATGAGAGCGGAGCTAGAGAGGTCTTACAAAAAAAAGTACACACACACACATTAAGAAATAATATACAAAGAGGAAGTGGTGCGCGTACTGTTCGATAAACATAGTCTTTTTTTTTCCCTTGTTCTTTTTCTATTGTCAATTCATACAAAGAGGAAAGAGCAGTTCAAGTATGGCTGATGAAGGAGAATTTGATATTTACAGCGATTACGACTTTGGCCAAGTAAACTAGACTACGGAAGACTATGAAACAACTGACTGAACAGAAAGACTTTTTTTTTTCTAATCTAGGCCGATGACATCTTAGATGAGATTGTCAACGATAACCCCACACCTAAAAAGAGACCAAGACCTACAACAAAAGAGCCTAGCTCAGAGCCAGTAAGTCTCAGTCAAACAAAAGAAAAGAGAAAAGAACTGTCATAGTAATACTCACTTTGCTTTCAAGTCTCCCAAGACACCTAAAATCGAAAAGGAAGTACCTCAAAGAATTCAAACAACTACACAAACATACCAGCCAAACTCTACAGACACCAAGTCTCTTCCTTATTCCATTACACAACTCCGAGGCATTACAACAAAACCAGCGCCTAGTATCTATTTAGGAGAACTACATTGGGTAAAAACAGCAGCCAAAAAAGAAAAAGACAATAGAAAAACCATCTACAGTTATCTAATAAGTGATATTAGTATACCACAGATAAAGATGTAAAAGCACCTTTAGAGAAGGCGAATCTAATAACTGAATTGAAAGAAATGACTTTCTTTGAACACAAAATCAATGGCAAGTCAAAGGGGTAAAGTATTATAGATCAATAGGAAGAAACGCATACTGATCGTTTTGTAGTATTGTGTTTTTCGAATTCAACAGCAAAGATGCAGCAATGCAAGCAAAGTCAATATTTGAAAAAGTGCAAGTAGCAACAACTTAGTCCCTGTTTATAGCTTTAGTCTCATTTCCTTTTTTTTTTCTATAGTGAATTCGATAAAAAGAGAGTACATGTAGTCTACACAACATCACCTAACCCATTTAAACATCTCTCCAAAGGTAAAATAGATTTGTAATGGAAGATCAGCTTGACTCAGTCTCTTTCTCTCAAATAGAATCCAACACAAACAAATCAACACGCAATGCAAACATGAATACCAGTCGCATGAACAATAATGTGCCATCAGCCATGATGCCCACGAATTACTCGGCAGCCGCCGCGGCTGCTGCTGCTGCTGCTGCAATGACAGGTTTCATGCCTTCTTATGGATTTCCTGTAAGAAACAACTCAAATTTCGGTTACAACCGTGGTATGATGCGGGGTAGTCCACAACAACAGCAACAACAACAGCAACAATTACCACAACAACACCAACAACATAACAGAAATAGATCCAATATGAATGATGGAAATGGTGGTTTTGGCGGTGGCATGTATATAAATCCTGCATTTTTCGACAACAACAATTATAACAACAATTTCTAAAAATATACACAAACTGTAATTTTTTTAAGGTCTTTTTTGTTTATTGTTACTTTTTTTTTATTATATAAGAGTCAAGGAATCAAAAAAAGAGAGAGAGATAGAGACGTCTTAGGGTGAAATAAAGAACGTTTACTCTTCGTCAGATTCTTCGGCAAGAGTCATAGCGATACGATCCAAATCTCTTTGACCATCTTGAGTGATCTTACGGCCACTATAGAAATAACATTAGAATCGAGAAAAAAACTTAATTCAGGTCAGAAATAACTTACCCCTTCTTGTCCTTTTCCAAGACACCGATCTTTTCCAAAGATTGGAGGACCTTACGGTTGACGGAACCAGAGGCATCAACGTGGTGAGAGGGACGAGAACCACGGTTGATGGTACCACCGTGAACCTTGTTCAAAGCACCAACACCAACAGACTTACGGATGTAGATGTGACGGGCAACGGAAGCTATTGACAGGGTTAGTTATTGGCCGCTTTCGAGTAATTGTTGAAAACTACTTTACCAGCACGGATGAAGTACCAGTCGGGGTCATAAGGAGCGAGTTCCTTGAAGGTACCAGTCTTGACAAGATCGACCCACTTGGGAACTTCGAGCTTACCAGTACGCTTGAGGTAGGCAGCATAGGCCTTGATGAAATCTATAGTTTAAAAACAATCATGAAGCGAGATAAGCAAACACAAATACGATCATCCATGCCATTGGAAATCAAAGAGAGAGAGGTTAAAGGAAAAAAATCGAGCCAAGCCACAATTTTACTTCAAGCTTGTACCAGAAAAAAACACGTTGAAGCCTCTTGCTTATTGTTTGGAGTCAGTATCATTCTGTCTTTGTTTTGATAAAGGAAGTCCTATACTCTAATAGAAGCCCAATACAAAAGAACAATAGAAGTACTAAAGTCTTTTTTTTTCCTTTCATGGAATGACCCCCCACAATAAGAGTAAATGGTGTACTTTCTCCAAGTTCTATTTTCGTTTTTTTTTCTCTTTCTTTTCTCTCTCTCTTTGTTTCCTATGTTTAAGTTTGCTTTTTGGGGGAAAGGTCTTTGTGAGGCGTACCGTGAGCGTTAACGTCCTTGACAGTGATACCAGCCATCGTGTATAATGTACTGAATTCGAGAAGTAAGAAAAGAGAAGGCTTTATCCAATTTGCACCTTCAATTGCCTCAAAAATGAAAAAAAAAATTTTCCCTCAGTCAGAATTTAGAGGCAACGTCACAAGGGAAGCAAGTCACAGCACATCGAACGATTTAAACATCCGCGTATTCTTTTATTCACTTTTCCCAGTTCTTTTTTATTAAAAGGTAAGTTCCCAAACACGCACAGCAGCGTCTTGTCCTGCAGAAACAACAGTCAAGTCATTTGTGTTCTGTAAGAAACCAACACTGTTGACTGCATCAACATGAGCATTTTTGATAGCCACCTTCTTGAAAGGCTTTTCTCTGTTCCAAACATACACATTGGTATCAATACTACCACTGACAAGATAAGTACCACACTTAGACCAGCACATGGATGTGATACGACTTGTGTGGAACACCCAGTTTTGAATGGTAGTTGCTTTTGATTCAGTGTCATAGATAAAGATTTTACCTACGCTATCACCTACTGCAAGCAAGTTGAGTTCAGGATGAGCAGCCAAAGAAGTGATATTGCCGAGGTTCTTGCTTAATTCACCAATGGGTGTAAAGTTGCCATTGTTCAGTTCATACATGCGAACTTTGTTGTCCTATAAGAAATTAGGAAATTTCATAAGAACCTATATGGTTATAAATGTCTCATTTCACTTACCTTGCCACCCACAAATACATGTTTAGCATCAGCGCTGATATCAGCAACAGATGGTGTATAGTCAAGTCCATCAAGTTGGCCAATCTTTTCTAATTTGTCATCATAAACCAAAACACTTTCAAATGTGGCAACCACAGTTGTCTTGTTGTTGGCTACTGAAAGGGAAGAAGGTAAAGCACCAGTAGAAATTACTTTTTCGCTATATATGGGAAATCAGTGAAAAGAGATAGATGTTGAGAGGGGAAGAAAATGTACCTGAATTCAAGATCTGATCCATGACGAATGGTATCATCCATAGCAGCAGAAATAAGTTCGGTATCTTTGGCAACCAAAGCAGTGACTTGGTTTGCATGACCTTCACCTTCAACACGCTTGGCAGTAGTATGGTCACCCTCTTCATTATAATTCCAACCAAAGACACGACCATCATAAGAGCCAGTGTATAATGTGTCTTGTTCAGAGACAGTGAGTGCAGTAATGGCCTTGTTGTGACCATCAATGCGGCGACTGACTTGACCTGAATTCTTATCGAGGTAATTGAATTCACCAGATAAAGAAGCAGAAATCAGATAATCGCCTGACCATAAGTTGCCTACTTGTTGATTATCCACAACATTAGAAGCAGAGTTGATTTCAAAAGTACTGCATAGAAAAGCATAAGATGAATTTGGCCCATTCTCTCTCTCTTTCTCTTTTTTTTTCTTATTTCATCCACTTACTTGATAACTGATTTAGTGTTAATATCCCAGATCTTGGCAGTGTAATCGGCAGAGGACGACAAGAGCTGAGTACTATCAGGGGACCAAGATAAGGCAAAGACACTACCCTTATGACTATCTTCTCCAGTAGTAAGCTCATCTATCTTATCACCTGTCTTACCATCGTACAAGAAGATCTTTCCGTCAGCACCAGCACTAACAAAGAGATCACCATTAGGCGAAAATTGAACTGCATGAACAAATCGAGTATGGTCACGAATTGTCTTGGCATGCTTGAAAGGCACACCATGGAAGAAAGAGACAGTCATGTCGTCAGAAGCAGTGACAGCACGATAAGGACGTTGTTGACGAATGCTGACACTGTTGATCACCTTTGAGTGACCTGTAATTTCACCTACAGAGGAAAGTGTATCATAGGCAAAGGCATGGCCGAAACTTTCTTTGCCTTCACCTACAGCAATAATACGCTTACTGTCACTATCCCAAGCAACGTCACAAATCTTTCCCGAGATGGGACGACATTCGTTTTTCAAGATGTGTTCCTCATTGACAGTGTCCCAAATACGGATGTTACCATGAGCATCTTTTTTTTTAAGAAAAACAAAAAGTCAGCATGGCACTTTTTTTTGCCTGTCTAATACTTCTCTAAAGAAAATATCACTTACCACCTGAGGCCATATAGTAGCCACTAGGACTATAGCGAGCAACAGTAGCTTGTGCCTTGTGGCCAACATATTCGGTGGCAATAGAAGGGTTCTGATTACAATCGAGGGAAACGCGTTAATATCCATTAACCCAGATAACAAAGGCTCGAGACTTACCTCCAAATCCCTCATGAAAATCGATTTTCCATTTGTATAAGCAAACGTCTTTCCTTTAGGATCAACTTCGAGCTTAATAGACTCACCACGATTGGTGTATGGGAGAGGGGCAAATGTGTATTCTGTTTATCAGATAAGATAGGTTAGACTGAACACTTGTTAGACTAAACAAAAGAAACACTTACTTCGAGTGTATGACATAATCAAAGTAAAAGAACTGGAAGAAGAAAAAAAAAGAGTGACAGAATCAAAAGGGGGCGAAACGAGTGTATTGTTCTGAGTTCAAATCAAGAGTTTGATTGTTGGTCTTGATTGCATGACATCAATGAGCCCCTTTCTCATACTTGTGTTCCAACTCCGCCTTTGCTATCCCAAGTTGATGAGACAACGATTTGGAGTTGTCCCTGAAAGAGAGAAAAGTAATCTACGTAATAGTTGAATAGAAGAATGATCAGAATAAATGCTGAGTACTTTTTTTCTTGGCTGAATGATAGGCTAATACAAATATGATACATAGGCTTTTTGGCTGACGAGATTCTCCATGAGAAAAGATGTGTGCCACGACCTTAAGCCCTTATACCACATGCCATACCTGAGTTTTGAAGTTTTGCAAAAGACTTGCACACTATGGTTCGTATATATTGCGACTCTTTTATAGAAGGTACATTCAAACTGATTTGTTGTAGCAACTGTTTTCACTATTTATCCTTTATATGGTATGGACTAATTGGTTTTGCTAAAGACTTTAATTAGTTTTACTCACGTCATCTGCTTAAAAGAAAATGCTTTTATGTCCATTTGAAGTTAAGGCAATTAATGGCAAATTCGGCTTTGAGTTTTAGGTCAAACAACCTTTTGTCCTTAAACTTGAAGAACTCAATAATGCAAGGACTTTCTGTCTTATCACGCAATTCGAAGCGGTACAATAGTCGCTTTATTTAAGAGTGCACATATTCTTAAAAAATGCTACTTTTGAATTGAGCATACTCTGAAATCGAATGCTACTTTGGCGTTTGAAGCGATTTTCAAATTAAAAGATTATACTCTTATATTAAGTATACTCTTAAATCAAACACTCTTGAATCGAGCGACTGCTGTATTTAACAAGACCTTTGGCTTTCTTTTCGCTTGTCACTTTCGTACAATGAAAGAACAAACTTTTTCGAGCTAAATTTAGTGACAAGACTGACGGGTTTGCTTCTAATTGAGTACTGTCTGACAAGAGTATCGAGAGATTTTATGTTACGACATTGATAAACCGCAACCCCTTATATACCATGACTATGTTTCTTTTTATACTATCGCTGCTTTTTTTTTTGTACACAACAATAGTTATTGATCAAATTTGAAAAGTTTAGAAAGCTCTTCTTTACATTCTTGGCAACAATCAATGAACGGGTCGCAGTATACGAGAATCGTAATATGCATGAGCCATAGTATACAAGTCTTATGTGACGTTTCAGAACTCAGGTATGGATCGGGTGAAATCGTGGTCTATAGATGATCTATATCGTCTCTGTTCTACATTGATTTGATCCACACCTAGTGTAGATGGTTGGAAATTTCGAGAAAAGCCTATACATAGTCTTAAACCGATATTAAAAAGGAAATGTCTTATTGTTGAAGTTTTGGTATCATGTATGAGTCTATTTGGAACTCTTTCTAAAGTAGCTTGTGTGAACAGACATGACAAGAAAAAAGAAAGTCTACTGAAGTCAATGGTGTTAAATGAATACTGCTTCAAGTAGCAAATGAAATTCATGTTACACTTCAAGCTACTTGAAAAAATTTGAAATTTGACCAAGTGGCATATGTCCTGCAATTTACCAAAGTCTACAAACCACTCAAACCATCAACACTTCTTTCTGTTCAGTCAACATGAAGAGATTACAAAGCGCTTGTTGTTTTAAGATTATATAAAAACCTTGTGTTTTTTTCTTGAAACACTTTATTTCAATGTTTGCATATGCTTGATCAATCGTTTGTTTTGTGACCAGTTGTTAACTACGGTACATGCAGGCATCTAATCAACTACGTGTCTTTTATGAGCATGCAATGAAGCCTGTATCTCTTACAAATTCTGTGTCTCTGATATGCAATAGCCTCCAGGACCAACAAGGTGTTCCTCATATTCTACCGGCAAAACCTGAATAGTTTTGTATGTAGATGTAGTTAGCTAAACATCAGATAAGCTCAAGTCGATAGATATCAAATTGGTAAGACACAAATATGTCATCTAAAACAACAGCATGTTTCTGTATGATTTTTTTTTGAAAAAAAGTCGTTTCTGTACTTTACTTTTCGACTGAACACAAAAAGATATAAATAAAAAAATGCGCACAAATAGGACCAAAGAAAAATAAGCAAAATCATGATTCTTTGAACACAACTAATAAAGATTTCAGCCTCTTTCAATTTGTTGTATTTGTGAGTGCAAACAGTTGAATGAAGTTTCATTGTGAAACCTGTGCTACAAATCCTATGAAGAATGTATGATGCTCATTACTGCTCTTCATCTTGCGCTAGTGCCATCTTTGGGTTTGAAGTCATTTTAGTCACATGGTTCCTGGATGGAGAGAGAAAAAGAGGAGTCAGTTCAATTTAACGTATGAGTGTTTTCAATGGCACCATTGGTAATCCTTTTCTTTTTTTAAGTTTTCGTAGCCACTCTGCAATGAGAGAGAGAGAGAGTGGCGCCACAAATCAATGAAGGAAATAAAAAAAAAAGATGTTGCTTATTAGTCATGAAGACCAAAGGAAAAACCAATGAACCAACAAAAGTGTCATTGTACCATCTTAAGCTGCATGACATCACTTGCACTATGCAAAACAACGCATATATAAATTCTTTTCTATTATTTTTCTTTTGTTTGTCTTTTAATTTCTTACACACACACACACACACACAAAATGTACCTTTCTCGTTTTATCTTAGCTGCTCTCTGCCTTGTCTCTGGTAACGTTGTTATCTACTTGAACAGAAACAGATATTAACAGGACAATTAAACTTCTAGTTAACCAAGCTGCAAGCATAAATACTCAAGAATCAACAGGGGCTAAAGTCTGTGATCTTCAGTTCAATATGTTCTATTGGAAGTTTACAAGTTTACAAAAGTATGTCTCTGACTTGGAAGAGAAGCATCATCGCCTCAATAAGTCTCAGTCACAAAAAGTAAAGAGTTTGGTGGACGAACTTCAATCCCAAATGGTTACCACACAGTCCAAGTGCTGTTTCTCTCACAACTCACCAGATGATAGTTTTGACCCTGACCAACTTGTTATCTTCAAGGGCTTCACAAGAAGTATGACCAACACAAGCCAGGAAATTGTAGATGATTTCAAGAATGATATACCCTTATACAACGATAAACTCAACACCGAAGTCATTAATGATATGTTGAAACTCAAGGCCAACCTGACTGATTTAGATAACCGATGCTTTGCAGAATAAAATCCCAAATTTAATTTTTTCTTTTCTGAGTAATCTTTACGTATACAGACAAGAGAAGAAAAGGATATGTTCATTAGGCTCTGTTTCTCCTCCTTTTGTTGTTTTATTATTGTTTTTGTTCAGCTTGTTTCTTTTCCCATTCTTCAGGTGTGTATGATTTCTGATGATTGTATAGTTTTTTTTTTTAGATCTTTGTGTTTTTTATATGAATGTTATCAAGTTTACCTGAGTGAAAGCATGCACTTTACTAATCTCTTCCTTAAGAGCTTCATTCACTAACTTATGTCTGGCCAATAGACGCTTTCCTTCAAATACAGGAGAGACAATCACAACTTCAAACATCTGTCCACAACCTGCTGATAAATCTTCTACTTGCTGTACTTTGATTTTTAATCCTTTTTCCTTCTTCTTGTTGGTCTATTTCGATCTACTTACTACATGTTGTGCCTGAAGGCGTTCAACGATAGAAGCCTTGAGTGAATCAGCAGTAATTCCAGAGTTCGTGGACATGATTAGATACAATAAAAATAAGAAGAAGAAAAAGAAGAAAAATTAGTTGAATGCAGATTGACAAATGTAAGATCTTCAGAACGTCACATTGAATATCCGATCTATTTTTCTCAAGTAGTAACATCAAGTTGCTAAGATTTTAGAGTGATAGTGACATACAGCCTTGGCTTTGCTTTGGAGAGTCAAGATATGAAGTTGCAAACACCAACTTGCTGTTGCAAAGGCAAATGATACTCAGCTACTCGAACCAGAAGAAATGGTGTCAGAACAAAGCGCTTTTTAATGCAAGTACTGTTGAAGCAATTCAAACTGGCTTCAGGCTTATGCAAGAGAAAGGATCGCAGATTGTCTGGATATTCATGGTATGCGTCTACTGCTTCAAGAAGCTTACTCATATAGTAATATAAGATGACATACAGAAAAACCAACAGCTCTTTTGTCTGCTACAGTTTCAACGGTTCTTCTGCTCATTGTGGTTACAATACAAGTTCTAGAGACAAACTATATGCTCTTGCTATTGCTAAACCTAACACAAGAACTTTTTTTCAACGCATCCTCTATGCTTTCGCTCGTAACATCAGTCACTCCAACAGGAACCCTCTCTTCAAGACTTGATGTGTTGACTGCACATGAAGCGTGATTAGCGAGTTAAGCAAGCAAACTTCTCTATATATTAAACTGTGGCTCTTATAAGCTTGAAAGCTCCAAATTGATTGCTTTCCTTAGTTATAGTTCAGCTTGTTTCTGTTCTTTGTCAATGAGAGTGGCATAACAAAGGATGTGAAGATTACTGACTTGAGTTCGTTACTGTCTAAAAAGAGCTATTCATTTTAATGAGCGAACGTTACTTTTTTTAATGCCAAGAACAAGCCTTTTTAACCCTTTTCTTTTCTTTAATTTTTTCTTAAGCATGGTACGATGGACTGTAACAGGATTAAAAAAGGGTGCTATTTATGCAGTGGAAGGCATTGAGATTGTCCTTAAGAACCCAAATATGCGAAAACAACGCTTTCTTAAAGTGTTTATATACCTCTGTACTGTATCCTTTGTTTTGTTCATTCTGACAAAACTATTGATTGTTATACCATTACAGATTGTCAAGGGCATTCTCTGGCTAACTTCAGACAAGGCGTCCCATGCAGATCAAGCACTTGAAAGAGCAAATCGATTGATACATGAAGTAGTAGCCTATTTACCCTTGTGTGCCTTACTATTCATGCAATATATCTACCCAAAACCATTGGATGATCTATTCATGGAATCATTGCGTTACCTAGACGAGAAAAATCCTCAAAGACCACCTTATGCCAGTGTACTTGCTCAAAAGAAATTTGAAAAGCACTTTTGGCGTGAAATGCATGCCTATTTGATCAGAAGTTGGAAAAAGCTAAGAATTGGGTTTGTCTTGCTCTTGTTGTCTACCTTACCGCGAGTTGGTCAATTTGTGTTTCCTACTGCTGGTGCTTATACTTCTTACCGGGCATTGGGTCGAACGCAGGCTGTTGCAGTAGGCATCTGCTTCTTCTTCTTACCTCAACGTGCCACTATGGAACTTGTGAGAGCCTTGATTGGGATGCGGTCCTTAATGCGTGAACTGTTAGCGCCCTATTTCATCCGAATGAATATGACGCATAAAGAAAAACTAAGATGGTTTAGCGGCCGAAAAGATGTCCTATTTGGGTTCTCTGCCATTGCTTACCTAATGATTCGAATTCCAATAGTAGGTGCTGTTGCTTATGGTGTTGCTCAAGCTGCTTCTGCCTATATGCTTACAGTAGTCACTGAACCACCTACCTTAGAACCAGCCAGTCAACAATCTAGTCTGGATGATATACCAGTAACTGACAAAAAGAATGATTAAAAGAAAGCATAAGCTAAATAAAAAAAAAGTCTCGCAGTTTTTTTTTTAAAAGTCCATTAAACCTTTCTCTCTTTTTTTCTCCTCTTTTCATTTTAACTAATTATTATGTCACGCCATAGAGCTGTAAGAAACTTAGATATTGACGGTAAGCAATATTGGCTTGTTAAATCGGTTTTATGGTTGCTTATTTTAAACAATAGACGTACTTGACGAAGACGAATATGATAGCCAATATGACGATAATGAATGTAAGATCACCTTAGTCGACTCGAGATCTCTCTCTCTTTCCGTTGCTTTTTGCTTACTTTCTATTTGATGTTATGTGTGGGGGGAAAATAGTCGATGAAGAACAACTGTCCAATGAAGACTTGGATAAATTAGATGACGGCTTAGATTATGTATACAGTGTTATTGGTTACGATACTTTTTTGACAGCTAGAGAAATCAAAGAAGCATTATGGAATTTTTACTTTGATCGAGAAGAAACAGTAGACTGGGCATTAGGTAATAGGTTGCAGTTGACCAAAACGAGCTTATCGTTAACTTGTTGTTTAGAGAAAATGGCTGCAGAAGAGAAGAGAAGAAGCAAAGAAGAAGCAAAGAAAGGTAAATCTTTTTTTTTTTTATTAAAAGGGAAAAAGGGAATAAAATTCGTACTCCACGGGTGAGCCTACATTTTTTCATTCTTCTCTTTCACTGTTAAAGAAAGGTAAACATCAGAATATTTAAGAGAATGAACCTGCATTTACTTATTGCATATAGTCTTAAACAATGTCTGATAACCAAAAGACAACACCCTCTTTATCAAGTTTGTCCAGTACACGCCAAGCGTCTACAAACACCAGCAGCTTATCTCAACTGAAACAAAAGCTACAAAAACCTACAAACGATACTTCACTCGCCTCTCTTGCTTCTTTAAGCGCGTCGAAAAAGCCAATGTCTTCCCTTCAAAGTTTGGCACAGCGCAATAAAACTACCTCAACACCTTCATTAGCATCACTTGCTCAAAAGTCATCAACCAACGCTGGTACATTACCTAGCCTTAGTCACCTGGCTTCTCGACAAACCAAACCAAACTCGCTGACCCATCTCGCTGCTCCTCCTGTAAAGCAGCCCTCACCTGCTATCAACAATGCAACTGTCAATCCTTCGTCCTTACCTAGTCTAACAAAGAAAAAACCAATGGCTGCGCCTTTGACAGCTGAGCCTGAGCCTAGAGTACAAGAGGAAGAACCCGAGATGGAAAACCCATTGTGCGCCCCACCTTCAGCTGCTGCTCAATTTTTATTTGAACCTCAACCAAAGATCATGTTTGACCCTAAAATCATCTTTCAACAAGCAGTCAACAAGTCAACTCATATTCAGCCTTTCTCGTTTGATAAGCCAAGCCCTGATGATGTTGTTTTGTCAGCCCAAAGTCAACGCAGTGGTGCTAACAAAAAGACATAATTCAATGTGCTCTACTTTATTCTCTTTTTCCTTTCCTCTCCCTCTTTTTTTTTTCTTATTTTTTTTTAAAAAACACCTTATACTTCATTTGATGAACGCATAATTAATCTAATACTTATTAGCTGCTGCTGTCGAAAAGAAAAAAGCAACAACTGAAAAGAAAAAGACAGCGCCTCAACCAAAGCAAGCAACTAAACAAGACGATCAAGTTGAATTTTTACCTGATGATGAACCCACAAAAGAAATCACGAATGAAATGGATGCTATGGGATTAACGCCACCTGCTGCACACAAAGAACCTTTATCCAAAATTCCTGCATCAAAACGCTTAAATGTAATTGAAGAATTCGAGAAACGAACCGGGGAAAAGCCCAAATTGAATCTTGTTGTCATTGGCCATGTTGACGCCGGCAAGTCTACCTTGATGGGTCACTTCTTGTACGATCTAGGCCAGGTCAATGAACGTACCATGCGTAAGTTTGAACGCGACTCACAAAAGATAGGCAAAGGCTCATTTGCATTTGCTTGGGTGTTGGATGAGACTGGTGAGGAGCGTGAGCGTGGTGTGACAATGGACATTGCTACCAACTATTTCGAGACAGAGCATCGCGCATTTACCTTGTTGGATGCTCCTGGTCATCGTGATTTTATTCCCAACATGATCTCAGGTACAGCACAAGCAGATGCTGCTATTTTGGTAGTTGATGCTTCCACAAACGCCTTTGAATCTGGATTTGATGCTGGTGGACAGACAAAGGAACATGCTGTTTTGGCGAGAAGTTTAGGCGTTCAGCAGTTGATTGTAGCCATCAATAAGCTGGATATGGCTGAATGGTCTGAGGCGCGTTTCGAAGAAATCAGACAGAAACTGAGTGCCTATCTGACCCAGGTTGGTTTCAAAAAGTCCAATGTGACCTTTATCCCTGTCTCTGGTTTGACAGGTGAAAACTTGGTCAAGAAGAGCAAGGAACCCGCTCTCTTGAGTTGGTATAAGGATGGTCCTTCTCTCATGGAACAGATTGATAAATTCGACAGTCCTGCTCGATTACTTGATCGTCCTTTAAGAATGCGTGTTACCGATTTCTTCAAGGGCGGTATTGGTAGCAGTGGTGGTGTCTCTGTGGCTGGTAATATTGAGTCTGGCCATGTTCAGGTTGGTGAGCAAGTGATGATTGTTCCAGGAAATGAGCTTGGTTATGTTAAGAGTAAGTAATACAAACAAAAGAGCTATCATGATACAGTAGTGCTTATGTTTTTCAAAAAAAAAAAAGCTATGCAAGTGAATGAAGAGGCAGCTAACTGGGCTGCTGCTGGTGATTCAGTATTGATGACTTTGGTCAACTTGGACATAATGAATTTAAGGTACTTATTATCATCAAGCAAGAGTGACCAAATGTTTAAAAAAACGTTTCTTTTAGTCAAGGTTGTTTGTTATGTTCAGCATCCAATCCTGTTCCTATCACATCTACCTTTGAAGCACAAATTGTTGTGTTTGATATCCGAATTCCAATCACACCAGGCTATCCAGTGGTACTTCATCATGGTAGTCTAGATGAACCTGCTTCAGTTATCAAACTAGTAGAGATATTGGATAAAGCAACAGGCGAAGTAGTCAAGAAAAACCCTCGTATTCTATCCAAAGGTATGACAGCAAAGGTGCATATCAAGCTGTCGCAACGTCCTATTCCTTTAGAAACATTCAAGGACAATAAGCAACTGGGACGTATTATGCTTCGTAAGGATGGAGAAACTGTAGCTGCTGGTGTAGTGAATAAGGTAAATTCGTATTGGTTTGATAAGTAGACTGTTTACTTACACGTACCCCTCCTCTTTCATCAACAGATTCTATCATTTGGCTCATAATGAAACATTCGTTCAATAAATTTGACTTTGATAGAAAACTTTAGTTACGGTTGTTCTGAAAGAAAGATTATCAGTGGTGTAACCATTAAAAAAAGAACGGAGTTTCTTGTGTCTTATCTGAATGTAATATCCTGACTCGAGAAAAGAAGTGTTATTTCAAACAATAGTATTTAATTCATTCAAACTTACGTTCTAAAGAAAGAAAAAAAGAGGGGATCACTTATTTCTAATAAGAGATTAGCGAAAGCCTGTATGAGATCTACACAAAAAAAACTATAGTCTGTAACACCTATAAAAGTTTAATCTTAAAAAGAAAAAGCGTTTATGCTTTTGTTGACACTTATCCTTTAGCTGACTATATAAAATAGCATACAACTTGCAGCGATAATATACCTGATCATTGAAGTTGTTACGCTCTTTCCACTTGATCAGTTGTATTTCGATCAATTCTGTTGTTAGCTTAAATTTCGGAGCTCAGGACAACCTCGTGAAGGTGATACAATTGAAGAAAAATAAAGAGAGAATTGATGACAGTCAGTGATAAAAAAAAAAAAACTTTTCATGTTTATCTTGAGCTTGTTTCCTATTTTATTTTAAACATCATTCTTATGAAGAAGCTAAATTTTTCATTCAATTCGCCTTTGCCTACAAGTTTGAAAGGTACGATACATTGCAACAGCAGACCAGATATCAGACATATCGTAATTCCTGTGTTGTGTCAACAGGCGAATGTAAAAAAGCAACAAAAATCTTGAATTCCTTCATTGGTTTGTATCAGTCTTTCATTGTTTTTGTTTTGAAAAGTTAACCGAGAACGCAACAGATCCTGGACAAGGATTAGATATTATTATTCCCCCTTCAATTTTAGAAAAAGCTCAAGGTCTGGCTATCTTTACAGTACTCAAAGCAGGCTTTTTGTTTTCTGGAAGAGCAGGCAGTGGTCTTGTTGTTGCAAGGTATACGAACAATGAACAAGTTATGCAGTTGTGAACATTGACTTATTGTATGTTTTTATCTAGATTGCCTGACGGATGTAAGTGAAATCATACAGACAGCCTACTGTATAAAGATTGACTAGTATTATTCTTTCATCTAGCTTGGTCTGCTCCATCTGCTATTATCATTGGTGGCATGGGAGCTGGAGGACAGATTGGTATGTTTGATGATAACGAAAAGATCAAGATGAAATTGACATACGATAATTAGGTGCTGAGCTGACCGATTTTGTTTTGGTACTCAACACAAAGGAAGCTGTCAAAACATTCAGTCAGTTTGGAAATGTTACACTAGGTGGAAACATCTCAAGTAAAATACATCAATGACCTTTGCTTGAATCCGAGTAATAATTAGTATTTTTTTTTAATCAGTTGCTGCCGGCCCTATTGGGCGCAATGCGGAGGCTTCAGGATCAGCTACTTTCAAGCATGTATCAGCTGTTTATTCATACAACAAAACTCGAGGATTGTTTGCAGGTGTATCTCTGGAAGGTTCAGTTATCATCACACGAAGCGATGCTAATGAAAAGTTATACGGTGAAAGAGTAACAGCAAAAGAATTGCTAAATGGCTCAGTTCCTCCTCCAAGAGAGGCAGACTCATTGTATAGGGCGTTGAACGCCAAGTTCCATACACTAGGCAACAACAATTACCAGCGTACTATTCAAAGAGAGAGCACTACAACTCAATACAAAAGTACAAACATCTCTCGGCCTGGTACCTTGCGTCTACCTCCTGTAAACCAACCAATCCATTCTCCTCCTCCTCCTTCTCAGCCATTTTACTCTCATAATCAACCTACGCCTTCAGCACCTAGCCAGCCACAGCAACAAATACCAACTGATACGAAGATCATGCCTCGTGCTGTTCCACCACCACCACCGCCAACAGCACCCCTTGGTCGAAAAACAATCAGAGCAAAAGCGTTATATGACTTTATTGGTCAAGAGACAGGCGACCTGAGTTTTAAGACAGGCGACATCATCACTATATTAGAAGCAACTGATAGTCAACATGACTGGTGGTCAGGAAGTTTGAATGGTCAAAAGGGCGCTGTAAGTTTTCGTTACGCATATTATAAAAGAAGGAAGTCAACTCATTTTTTTTCCTTCTCTTATTGTTATCAGTTTCCTGCTAACTATGTAGAGCTTTGTTAGATGGACAGAAATGCTTAAAATGTAGTTTCTTTTTCTTTTTAATAAAAAATATTCTTCCGCAAAGAGTAGTGATTGATCTTTCTGAAGAAGAAGAATTGAAATTGGCACGCAGGTCTTTCCTTCTTCTCTTCTTCTTTTTTTTTTGTCTTTAAGACAACTACCAGTCACTGAAACAATTCAAGTTTGTCATACTTGTTGTAATCTAATCTCTTCTCTTTTTTTTTGCTTCTTTCAATATCTTTTTTTTTTCGGAAAATTATACCCAACTAGTCCAACCTTCATACATCATACAAAGATTATCTACAGAAGTAGCTTGGTCAATAGATCTTGCGACCTAAGAAGTCATGTGTTAGTAATCGAAGATGATTTTAATCTGTTTGTCTCTTACCTGTTCGTTAACAGTCATTTTGTGTTGTACACCAAAGTCAACACCTTCAAGTTTGTGGCGAATTCGCTTCATTATTTTCGTAACATGTGTGTTTGGAGGTACACGTTGAACATCTTTTGAGAAAGAGAATGTGTGTAGTCAGTATCTGTGTTGTGTTTAAATCAAGAGAACTTACAAGGTCCCTGAGAAGCATTTTGATTAGGATTTATGCGTTCTTGAGACTCTTCGTTAACGTCATCTTCTGATCGCTTATTCTCTTCAATGACAGTAATAGACTTGTTGTTATCAGGACCGAATTCTTCTAAAGTTTTCAAGGCAGCAAAATATTCTTGTATAGACTTATTGATAATTTCAATAAATTCCAGCTGAATGCACATATTTGCAATACTCAGTATATGTTATGTTCTATCTTAAACTTGTTTGAACTTACAAGTTGATGATAACTCCATTCTGATTCATAGTTGGATTTTTCTTCTAGTTGTGCTTCCAGTTTTTTCAATTCAGTGTCGATAATGGCGAGTGAATCAAGTGCAATCTTCAAAAAAAAAAATTAATGTTTTTTAGGCTTAATAATTAACGAATGAGACTATACCTTTGCATTACTTTGAGCAGAACGTAGCTCACTGTCAGCATCTGTTTCAATAATAATGATAGATTCAAGCAAAGGTGAAATGCCTTCTACAGAAGATCTTGAATTGTTGACAAGTGAAGTGACACCAAAGAGATGACCTTGTACCTCACGAAGAACATACATAGGCAATCGACTCTATTTTGTTTAAAGAAATGAGAAACTTGCTCTTCTTTTACTATCTGCTTGTAAATGTTACCATGTAAATATCATTCTCTGCATCTGTAGGTGCGACAGAGATTTCTTGATCACCTACTTGCTCTTCGTCTTCGCTTGTTTCATCCAAACCATCAGTTTCAATCAACACGGATTCGTGCCATTGATGTAAATTCTGTTTCAGGTTATCAAGCTGACTTAGAATAACCTTTCGCTCCTCTTCCTGTTCTGTTTGCTTTTCAGAGATGCGTGTGGCAACTAGACTTAGGTTTGCTTGTAATTCCATCATCTGGCGATAGCCGGCTTCAACAGCACCATTTTCCCAGTCAACCAAGGGGTCATAGACAAAGGCATCCAGAAGTGTAATTAAGACTTCTTTGTGTTTTCTGAGCACCCTCAATGTCTCTTCTGCAGCTGCCTTGAACTGCCCATCAACACCAGTAATACCGAGTGCGCCATACAAATTTTGAGTCAGGCGATAAGGCACAAGTTCAGGTACACGTAACCGCTTGCCCTTTTCAAAGCATACGTTATAATCGATGTGTATGACTTCGCCTGAACGGAAGTCGATCATCATGTTGTCTAAATGACGATCGCCTAGGCCTATAATATAGCCGATCATGGATGTTACAGCCAAGGAATGAGCAAACGAAGTGCTTTTTCTGTACCATTCAGTAGCACTTGAACTTGTGTAATACAGTTCCTTTTCGAGAAGATCACCAGGAGTTTCTTTGACAAGATCCACGAAGACCTTTCGCAAAATCTCTTTTGGCCAATATCGTCTGTTGGCAGTAACGCGCAGACCTGCTGCCTTTAGAGCAGAAGCCATTTTTGTAGTAAAGTTTTCAGTAGGTCGCTGCATCAAATTCTGCATATATGCTTCATTGGGTTTGTTGCTCTCGCCTGCTAACAACATATGGGCTGCTGATTCTCTCTTTTGCCATCTCTTGTATAAAGCGAATAGAGGAGTTGCTTCGTTGACCCATTGGATCATGCCTGAATGGTCGCTTAAGGGTATAACAGCATAAGTTCTTGCACACATACCTCGAAGTGCAGTAGCTCCGTTTTCTCTAAGTAGACCATTCGTTGTAGTTAGCAGCTGCATAATACGTTCATCTAAATGAAGATCTTCAAGACCTTTGAACAAGTATGGATATTTCTCTCCGTCTGTGCCTCTTAAATCAAGCTTCTTTGGTTTAGTCTTTGTGGGCAAGATGATGACACTTGTACCGAAAGAATTGATAAAGCATGTAGTGTTTGACTCTACTCGGCCAGGTATACCGATTGGTGTATTCTTCATGTTAAACAAATAAGGTGACACCTCTTCAAGTTCAAGTACACGGAACTTGTGTGTTTCTGCCATCAATCGTCTGTGTAGCTAGCGAAAGTAATGTAATAATGAGATTGACGTACATACAATAAGAAATACCCTTCTTCCCTCTATGATTATTTTACTCACTTTTTGGAAAAACTCCCATCCGTGGCGATAATCTTTCATACAAGTAGGTTTTTGAAGTAAACGATATGCTTGAGTGAGTTGCATACCATATGTTTGCTGAAATTGTCTCTCATGGGGTGTCAACACATCATTGTTTTGTTGCATAGTTTCTGCATATAATTTATCAATAGCGCTGATGACGAATTTCATCAGGCTTTCATAAATCTCCATAAAGCTCTTTTCTTGTTGTGCAGTGTCATCCTTCTTTAAAAGACGTTCAGTTTCTTGATCAAGTTTTGCAAATTGTTGCATAACGTCTTGTTGCAAAGAGGCAATTCTGTTGAGCCAGCGTTCTTCCCACAAAACAGTGATTTTCTCTAATTCTTCAACCATACGACTTGTAGAAACCCATAACAAATCGTTGCGATCCATCATACGATTGGCAATATTAAGCAAGCTTTGTTTTGTGTTGTGATTCGTCTTTGCTGAAGTGGAATTGACGATAACATCATATATAATCTCTCTAGGAAACTCGTCACAGATACGTCGAATAATTTTGCTGATAACCAGTCGAACGAAATCATTTGGATGGTTGAGCTGAGCAAACAACTGAGGAATGATAGGTTTCCAAAGACTAACACATACATCTTCTACATGGTGGTTGAACAACGTCTGCAAGGAATTTCCATATTTAGTGAGGATGCGTAATAGACGCAATGTTGCTGTAACAACCATAGAAGTTGAGCTGATTTGAGAATGATCTTCATGCTATTGAAAAGAGAAGACTGAGTCACTATTCAGCATTTTGGCAATCTAGAGTACTTACTTTTTGAGTATGGATATCAAGTGACAGATAACGGAAATAAGCCTCTGCAGAAGAACGGAACTTGTCAACAATTGTGCTTTGTAAAGTCTTGATTATCTCCATCACTGCAACTTCTTTGGATAAATCCAAACCTGGGAAAACTTGCTGTAACTCGGATGCAAATGCTTCAAAAGATGATTCTTCATTGCTGAAAGAGGGTGAATGCTTCAGAAATACGCCAAATAAGCTCTAGTTTTAAATCATGTTATTATATACCTCTTTTCCTTTAACTTTTTTCTTGACTATTTACTTACCTTTCGGACTAAAGCTTCATCATCTGAGTTGCCTAGAGCATCACATAGTTTCTTGTTCACCCATAAAACGATGGGCATAGTCGAATCTGACCTCAAGAGTTCGTCTAGAATACGCCACCCCTGTTTATAGAAGTGGGTAGCATACTCAAACCATGGTCTTCCATCTCCTGTGTTGTTTTCAATAGACTTCTTAAGAGCGTCATTGATGCACAATTCAACTGATGAATGAAGTTCATTGGAATTCATTTTAATCACTTTTGGATCTAGCTGGCTGACTAAATTGTTGACTTCCTCATCAGGGCAGTTCTTTAAATATCGTGCTATCTTCAGGTACGTCTTGCTCTTTAGCTCCTCAGAACCTTCTACCTCGTCCAGCTGAACTAAGATATCACTTGCTATTTTCATAGCGTCTGTATAGCGCGATTGTAGAAACGAGATCTTCGTTTGCTCGTAAAATGCAAGGTATTTTGTATCCGGATGTCTAACGGCCTTATCGGCAAGTGTTTGAGCCAACTGGATGTTGCCTTGACGTCGAGCTATTTTTGCAGACTGGAGTTGAATCAAACTGAGAAGAGATGAAGCTTCGCTATCAGCTGAAAAAGGACCGGACATGTATTCGAAATGAGTAGAAAGCCTAGCCCACAGCTTGGTATTTAGAGGCACATAACTATGGCGGTTTTCGCTTGTGTTCAATTCTAACCAGCTCTTTGCACTGGCCATTAGATCGTACCAGTTGGTTTCGAGTAGTTCAAGCTCGAGTAAGCTTGATGTACTGGTAAATACATTTTCTTTCAGTGTTTGCAGAATGCGCTCAGATAGATGATGATCGATACTAGATTCCTCTGCAATCATAGATCTAAACTGATCGAGCTGAGCTAGTTGTAAACAAGAAGACAATGGTGCAGTCTTAATAAAAGTATCGAGTTCTGCCGCTGCTACTATAGGGTGACATGAAGTATTATTTTGATAATCAAAAGATCGTAGACTATCACAAACAAAGGCATCAATCACAGTGTATCCTGAATTAATTATACGTTGTAAGGCATCATAATCTTCAAGGGAGGTGTAAAACTGAACTGCATATTGGGTGAGCATATTCAGAATGCCAAAATCGTCCAAATGAATAACTGATCTCAACGCAGCAAGTGACTTGATGGCAATTTCGTCACGACCCTGTATAAATGATGTTAATAATCACTGTGATAATCTCAATTCACTTAGACTTACAGAAGCAAACAAAGCTGCTACTTGAAACCATGTTGTGGTAGCTTTGGTAGATTCATTCTCATTGTTCTTTATGTTAGGTCCAATAAGTCCTTCAAAGCACCACTTTTCAGCAAAGTCAGAAATCGTCTGACCAACTTTCCTTATCAAACGCTTATACCATGACTGTAGTCCGTAAATCAAATCCATGTATTTTTCTTGTATACATGCTTCAACTGTAGAAAAGCAAGTTTGAGCCATATGTCTCTCTTCTTATATTTTGATATATTACTGCTTACCTAAATCACGTAAATACTTATTGACGTCCTTGAACCATTTCGAAATGCTTTCTATGTTGGGTATATTCAATTCCATCTCTTTCAAGAGCTACACGAATATAAGAGTCAGTCAACACAAATCTCACTTAAGTGCAAAAATTACCTGTTGTGTATGGTAGATGAGGATATGCTTGTTGTCAATGATTTTGGCACCAGCAATAATGTTGGGCCGAATGCGCAAGAAATAATCATGACATGTCTTCTTGTTTGTTCTGAAGAAAATCAAGCTTGGACGAGGAACGGCAGGTAAAGTCCCTGTGGCGCAACCATCGATAGCATTTAATATCTGAAGTTCGAGACGGTCTATCAACAGCAAGAGGCAACGAAGTGATTCAACGTTTTCTTTAGACCTATTTTGTCAAATAAAAACAGAGAAAAGGGATAAGCCTATACTGCAATGCAAGCGATTCAGAGCATGTAACTTACTTTTTGTCTGATTCAACAGTAGACACAAGCGATTGAAGCATGCGCTCAAAAGCAGCAAATGTCTAAAACGATATTAGAATAAAGTGCTTTGCACAATTCTTTATTCCTTACCTGCTGGGGTCCGCCAAAAGGAGTCCTTAGACGAGACAAAATGCAATATCTTGCAGATTCCCATACTACCCAATAATGCAACAAAGGTTTACTGTTGCTAACACGATCAATGATATCATCTATTTTGATTTCTAATAGAAAGAGTAAAATCAATAAACTTGGTTTGTTTTCCATTCGTTCCTTTTTGTGGTGTTTCCCTTACCATGTTCAGATTCAACAAGAGCGCTGACACTTTTCAAATTGCCAGGAGTATCACAAAAGTGAACAAGACGATTTGTCCAATCCAAACAAATAGAATCAATAGATTGTATAGACTTCTTTTGCTCTTCAGAGCCAATAAGATGACTTGCCATACCCAAATGTTTCATGGCAATTTCATAATGAACAGGGCGGAAAGAGCCTGTGTGAGGACTGGCCATTATGATATTTTGAATTGATGTGATTATTGGATCATTAGGTGCTTTGATTTGGGCGATGACAAATGGGTTGAGTGATACAAGTAAGTCCTTACTTGCATCCTGTATGCCTGTATGAGGGCTATTGATACTATGAAAAAAATGCGTAAGAATAACTATGTTTGCTTGTGTTCTCTTATTTGCTTAAACTTACCTTATTTGGGCATGTTCAAGAGCTAATTCAACGATATCTGCAGAACCAAACATTTGACAATATTGAGCTATTAGACATAAAAGTTTTTGGTTCATTTGACTGTTTTTCTCTACTCCTATAAAAGAAAAAAGAATTGGTATGATATTTGTGTGTGTGTGTGTGTAAGTGCACTCACCAGCTGCATGAAGAAAGCCAGTAATAATTGGCTTGAATGTAACTGTTGCATTTATTTGGATGTTCTGTTGGTTGTACAAAGCTGTCAATAGGTTTTTTGTGAACTGATGCATGAATTCCTTTGTGCATAGACTCAGTTTAGCCCAGCAATCTAATAAATCAGTCATTATGATGACAACTAATTCGAACGTTTGCTTTTCGTGGTCTATCATGTAATCCAAGCGACTGATACAAAAAAACAAGAGGATTAGAGTAGGCTATCTACAGATATGTTTCGCTAAACTCACCTATTCCAATGGTCTTTCAGTAATTCAAAGCAACTATCAAACATGTCGATGGATTTCGTCTCCCAAAACTGAGATAATAGGAAAGCGATTGTCAACGTATTTATAAAGGAACAATCTGACCAAGCTGAAGATATACTCAACATGACGAAGATAGAGAAAAGCACATCTTCCTTAGATGCCATTTCTTCTTTTTTTTCATTGCTCAACAGTTGGGAATGTTGTTTGAAGAGAAGAGACAACCTTTGAAATACTGTATGCACTTCATCTGTGGTATATTTGCTGACTTGTAAGGATTGCTGAATGCACAATTCATTGATTTGACTTTGTATGCTGCGTGATATGGGTATGTCAACAAGGAACTTGATCAAAGCATGAATGCCTCTTTTCAGTCTAACTTCATTATCGCCTACTCCCTTGTGCAATACAAATAGAGGCGAAATTTGTGGATTAAGTAAATGGTATACAATCTTTTCGTCTACATCATGATTCCACAGACTCAAAAAACGGATGAGCGTATCTACAAATAACTGAGCATCTTCGATCTCATGCTCTACCAAGAGCAGGTATATGGAATATTGGTACGATCGATACTGAGCGGGATTGAAAGCAGCCAACTTCAGAATGATAGCAGAAGCTTTGTGTTACAGGAAAACAGTTAAACTCAATCATACGGTACAAGAGGCATGATGTAACTTACAGGTATGCAACCATTCTTGTCCTTTTGAAATACGGGCGATTGAAAGAACGCCAGCCAACAGGTCCTCAATGGCTATTTGGAAATATTGTTGTGTTTGATAGCTCGTATTACTAGACATCAGAAAAGGAGCAATAGCTTCAAGGATTACGTGAAAGCACCTATTTACATCGCACTGAATACACAGGCACACAAAAACTTAGTAATCTCTTTCGCTTGCTTACTCAAATATTCCTATGATGTTCTTCCATTTGATCTTGTAGTTCTCTTGACTTGCTGTAGCTAATTCCTGAGCTGTGTTCTTAATATCGCTGAGAAAGTGTGTCAACAATTCGATAGCGAAGGGCAAGCAATTGGCCCAATAAATGCCGAATTTAGTATAGGACTCAAGAATGATAGCTCTCTTTTGATCAGGCAGTTCTGGATCCATATTCCAACCCACAAATAGATCAATGATGTCTTTGAATCGCTGCGCAAACAAGGGCTGATAATGCTCTGAGAAATAGAGGAGAATGTCTACCACAATGGGTAAATAATCAGATGAGTCCATCATATCAAGGAAGGAAGTAACTCCCGCAAGAATCATAGGTGACATTTCCATCGTCTGCTTATAGGTGTATTGGTTTTCCGCAGATTCTGTCAAGACCTATCAAAGCCGTCATGGCAACGATAAGTCAATGCTATTGAATAACCTGTTTCTAAGCTTGCCTGTTTCAATAAGCGCAACAACCATTTTTTCCATTCTCCATCCCTTTGAATATCATTGACAGATGTTGGCCAGTAGGCTAAGCGATCAAAGATCCAACTGAGAGCAAGATCGAGACGAGTATAGCATGCTAGTCCAGATACGATCTTGATCAAGTTGTTTTTGAGAGAAGTAGGTGCTTTAGGAAATTCAATCATGCGTTGTAATCCACCATCATGAATACAAATGTCCAGCAACTGCATTTGCTCTTGTCGAAGCTCAAGTGAATCTGAAATGGTACTGCGTGCATCTTCAAGTTGTTTTTGAAGTTGAGTGGCATCCGCCACACGACGCGTGAAAGAACTATCGTCATCATCGCTGAATATACGGCGTAGTAGTTGCACTACACGAGAATCGTTGGAGTTGTTAATAACATCTAAGTTAAGATAAACAGCTTAATACGAGGCGTCTCTATCCTAAGAGTAAAGGATGATTGTAGATTAAATTGCTTTACTTGAGGCATTGTTATTTATAGCATTTGAAGGATTGTTGCTTGTATTAGGTTTGTGGTGTTGTCGTTGAACTCTTTCCCGAGGCGCTCCCCGTGTATTGCTTCTGCTGTTATGAATTCCTGAATTCCCATAATTATTGTTTCGCTTTGAAGTCATGACTTATGAGAATCAAGAGAGCCCCCTCCTATAGCATATCTTTGCCTTTTTTTTTAAATGCACTGAGAGGTTCTAAGTTTATTTGAAACTCAAATAACCGAGAAATTTGGGACACATTTAGCTGAATTTTGAGTCACAAATTATCAACATGCAGATATCATTTTTGAGAGCAAGAAGTAGACGATATACCTAATCCAGATAGCCTGCGTACTAATGTAAATATTACGCAATAAAGTCTGTTGTCATTACTAGTCTTCTTCTCTCAAAGAAAGGAGCCAAAGTAGAGGTAGATCGGGTGTATGTGTGCGTGTGTATATAGTTGTTTATCATTCTCAACTACAATGTCTTCTTGACTCTGATCTCAAGTCAACTAAATCTTTATCAACATTTGAACAAGAGAAGCTGCAAGTACAAGTTTGTACTACTTTATCAAAGAAATTAAAAACCAAGCTAAAGTGCTTTTTTCCTTTTTCTTCTTTTTTTTCCTTTTCAACTTTTCGTATTTGAAAGTGTACTATGTTTCCCAAAGAGAATTATTTCTTTGTCAAATCCAAATTCGATGACTTAGTCTTATCTTGTGATGGTGAAGAAAAGGTATGTGGTTTTCTCGAAGCTTTGAATAAATTTTAGAGTATCAAGCTTATCCTCTTTTGCTATCTGGTTGTTCTAGGCAGGTTCTGAGCTTGTCCTCCGTCCAAAGGTAAATTATAACATAATGTAGTTTTTTTTTTCGGATGCTAATACTTGATATAGGCAGATGATGATGAGTCGCAGGTAAGTTCTAACTATTTCGAAGATGTACAAACAGCTGAGTCGATATCTACATTTCACAACCTGGCTCTAGCTCTGGACTTATGATAATGGCTTCTTGGCTTGCAAGAAGAGTCTGTTAGGTAAGTAGTCGCGAAAGTAATGTAAGAAAGCGCGTTACTTACTATAAGCTTATTGGGATGAAAACCAGTCATGGATATTAATGGAGGTAAGTCAACAAAAAGCATTTAAAGCTAGTCTCCTTTTTCTTTTTTATGGTTATTGAAATGTAAAGATCTTAGGCGATTTAAAAGCTGAATCCAAGCTTTTGCAATATAATCGCAAAAAGACAATGTAAAGTAATAGAAGACAAGAAAAAAGAGAAAAAAAAAAGACTGACGATCACTTTCCTTTTATATCCAGGGCGCACAATCAAAGATGGGGCTTTCGTCAAGGCTTCATTTATGCTTCAGCTGACCCAAGATTGGTTTTGACTGCTAAGGTACATGTAGTTTTTTTTTCCTCTTTACATTCTGTCTCCCTATTTTTTTTATCTAATGAAGCACATTATAGCCAGAAGAATCAGCAGTTGTTGTCTCACTTCGAGTAATGGAAGACAACGACCATCAACAATGGACACTTGAGCCATGTGAAGATGAGCCAAAAGCACCTGAAGAAGAAGAGCAAGAAGAAGAGCAAGAAGTAGAGGAAGAATAATTCCCAGGCACATAATTTGGTTGTACAGATCACATATTCCTTAAACAAAAAAAAAAAGCTTATTCTTGTGTGCCTTCATTTCCCTTCTGCTTTAATAAATAGTTGCAAAGAAAAAAAAAGGAAATTTGCTGTATGTTCTGTTGCCTTAATTTTTTTTTTTTTTTTTTTTGCTCATGAGGCTGAAAGAAAATAAACAATTTTTGCGAAAAACATTCAGATGACTTTTTTTTCTTGTTGCAGATGACGAGGGTGTGTGTGTGAAAATATTTCACCCTCATAAGAAAAATCAAGGCAACATTTGTCCCTTGAGTTAGCATGATGACAAGATAAACAACATGCCAAAAAAAATGGGAAAACTCAATCAGGAAACAATTCCGTTTTTGTATCGCGAATAATCTATTGGTAAACACTCCTTTCCTTTCTTAAATCATCTTTTTTTGATCGTATTACTGCCACTGCATAAAGAAACACAACTTTTTACTTAGCTCTCGGAATCTCATCGATTTCTGTCATAAGATTTTTAAGCAACTGGGCTTAAGAATAATGCTGTTTCATCTTTTAGACATGCATTTTTCTTACTAGAATAAGGAGAGGAGGAGGTTGATTTAGAAATGTGGCTCTTGTTGACATTGCATTGGAAAAGAATTACCCTTTTGCCTTAAACAAAACCCCTCTCTATTGTCCTGTTTAAAGCAAAGTTTTTCCTTGCGCAAATAGCTTCTTCCACTCGAGAACATCTGTATAACCAAGGTTCCCAGTGGACATTATAGAAATCTTAGTGTACAACAGAAAGGATGCTGTCTCTTTTTTTGTTTTACCGCCATTCCCCGCCATTCAATAAATTTCCAGCTCAAAGTTGAAATAGAATTTCTTTTTCTTTCTTCTTTTTTTTGGTTGCACCTGGATATTGTTCAGTTTATCATAACAATGAGCCAAAGACAATCAGTGCCTTTAGTCGAATTGAAGCACAGTACGCCGTCACAAGTAGAAGCTGTAAAAGAACTTGAACAACTTTTTTGTCTCGATAAAGCAACCTTATTGAATGTAGTCGGTTCGTTTCGGCATGAACTTGTCGCAGGTTTAGCTGACGACCGCTCTAGTGACCTCAACATGATACCCACCTATGTTACAGGTAGATTATCCTTCTCTTTTCTTTTTCTTTTAAAAAGAATGAACAAATATGCATGATACAGAACTATCGTAAGCTTGCATTTTATTTTATTTTGTAATTCTATTGACATATCCAAACTGCTTATGATTGATATATGATTGATATATGATTGATATATGATTGCCATCTCTCCCCCTCTTTATTATTTTCTCTTTTATGTTTGATTGGCTAATTATTTTATTGATTGTCCCTTTTCTTGTAACAGGCTATCCAACTGGTGATGAGAAAGGCACCTATCTTGCATTAGAAATAGCCGGTATGGATATATATGCCTGCCAAGTCAAATTGAAAGGGGATAATGGCAAACTAGCTATCAACCAATATCAGTACAAAATACCCCAGAACTTGGCTAGTGGAGAAGATTTTGCAGTATTGATTGATTATGTAGTTGAATGCATATCTGATTTTCTGATGCGAGTGGGAACACAAGATTTGTTCGTTTATCCTATGGCCGTCTCCTTTGGTTTTGCCATCAAACAAACACGTTTAGATACAGGGCGGATTCTGTCTCTTGGTTATGGATTCAGTTATCCTAACGGCGTTGGTGTTGATATTGTCGAATTAATGCATGAGCGTATACAATTCAAAGGCTTACCTATCAAGATTGTTGCAATTGCCAATGGTATAAAAGAAAAGAAAACATTATTTCTTGTTACTAACAGACTTCAATCTATACTTTAGACTCTGTGTGTACCTTACTTGCTCATGCCTATCAACATCCAGCAACACGGTTGGGTATTGTACATAGTCTTGGTACCAATTGCGCTTATTATGAACCAGTAAAGAATGTAACCAAGCTTAGGGATCATAGTGTAACTCGGAATACTGATATGATTATGAATACAGAGTGGTGCAACTTTGGCTCATCACGACGAACGTTACCATGTACTTGGTTTGATCGAAAACTAGCACGAGAATCCATTAATCCTCAATTCCATGTGTTTGAGAAAATGACAACAGGAATTTTTCTAGGCGAACTAGTGCGCAACATTATCATTTATCTTGTGGATCGAGATATCCTGTTTCGTGGTGAATCATCTGAAATTCTGAACACGATGCATAGTTTTGATACAAGTTATATGTATGTGTGCGAAGCCGATGATACGGATACTTTGGAGGATACGCGTATTGTATTAGAAGATATGTTGGATTTGTCAAGAACATCCATAGGTGATCGTGAAGTAGTAAAGAAAATATGTGAACTTGTAGGCGCACGAGCTGCTGCGCTGGTAGGTGCATCCATTGCAGCAATTGTTCAGCACATGACAGAGAAGGGCATTGGTATGACAGAGGAAGGATATGCTATTTGTAAGTTAGTTTATGGAGCTATGTTGATTTCTTGATCTAAAACTTAGTATATAAATAGCGATCAGCGGAAGTATATATGAGGATTATCCTTCTTTTCATCCTCGTGTTTGTAAGACGCTTAAAGATCTGATTCCAGAAGAATTAGCAGGAAAGCTGTCTGTAGGCGTGGTAAAACATTCGCGTATTGTTGGAGCAGCCATTGTGGCTATGATGGCAGAGAAAATAGCTTCCAATGCAACGCAACACTAATCTCCTATTGTAATCTATGAATAATCTTTTTTTTTTATTTTTTTCATTTGTTTTCTTCATACATTTATCATTCATTGTAATAACTGCATTTTATTCTCTCCTTCTCTTTTTTTTCTTTACGAATAAAAATTAAATAAAAGTCAAAAGTGTTTTATCTTACCCAGCAAGAATCAAAACAATAGATTGTAAAGATGATATTCAACTGTAACGATTTCTGATCTAAGCTTGTCTAGTTTTTTTGTTCATTTGAAAGCTTTCCGCAATGATCAATTGAAAACTGAACTTTCCATAAAAATCATAACAGTTCAATAACTTGGGATAACAAAGCTTTAAAGAAATTTGTATTTATAACGCTCTCATCTTGAAAAGCTCTTGTGCTTTATGTAATACAAAATGGAAGATTCAGCATGTTTCCAATATATGCAGAAAACGAATTAGACTACTTTCCTATTTGAACAGTAATCACATACAGTGTGACTCGAAATGCTGTATGTTCAAGCAATATGTTGCAGTAAACTAAAGTAGCTGTTTCTATTGATGCATTCAAGACATATGATCTCTCTTCTAATAATTCATGTCTTCTCAGAATCTGGATATTTTGAATTCTTTTATCCAAAGAACACTTATCTGTCAGCTCCAAAAAAAGGCTAATACGCTGTTGAAATAACATCAAGTTCAAATAACTATGTACGTTCATAGCTCTACATTTAAGGTTTTTTTTTTTTTCAAAACTGTGAGCTATCGAGGTTTTTTATGGGATGATATCAATCAGCTTGTCCAAAAAGGCAATTTGACTAAGCACAAATTGGTACAACAGATTTTGTTTTGGAAGTTGCGTTATGCTTGTTCTTTGAACAACAAACCTTCACACAGCATGTCCTTACAAAGAGCCTACCTCATCATTTGCAAAACAACACTGAGGTCGGTTTAATCCAGCACGTAAATGACACAAATAGATCCTGAATCGTGTAAGTGGCAGACAGAAAATGAGAAATCAATGAATCAGTTAACTTATTAGGCACAACTCTCCCTATGATTCTTTGTAAGTAAAGAAAAAATATCATAACAAAGTTCTCATGCTACATCTATAAAGACAACAAGAGAAAATGACTACACACTTCAATGTTAGCAGTGCTGTCTTAAAAGAGAAAAGCATCATTGCTCTACAAAAGGATACGAGAAAATTCAAACTGGACGGATTTGATAATGAACATAAAGATTTCGTACAAAATAAAAAGGCATTTATTATTTTTGCTTGTCTTTTCCTTTAGAAAATTGATTATACATAAGAATTATAACAATACTAAATTATATAAAAAGGTGTAGGATGGAAGTGATACAATAAGCGAACAAAGTGGAGTAAGAAGGAGTGTTTCTTGTGAAAGGGTATAGAGTGAAGTATGTTTAAGGCTTCTACCACTTGGAACGTTCCCATCGACTGCTGTACTTTTGGTTTCGAGTAATTAACTTGACTTGCTCTCCATCTTTGATTTCTTGCCATGGGTGAGGGTTTTCTTTGTGGTTCCTGCATAAACAAGATTAGATGGCTTGCTTATCAATATATATATATATATCACATACCAGACTACATCAGGGGCCTTAATAGCATGAACACCAAAGAAAGCAGCACCGGAAAGAGCAAGACTTAAGATACCAACAATAGGGTATACTTCGGGCTTTCTGGAAGCTCTGAGGAAACTTTGAAGAGCGGTCATTTTGTTTTTGTTAAATCAGGTAAAATTGGTAGAGGATAAAGAAAAAAACAGGAGAGGAAGTCATAGCTCTATTTATACTTGCTTCAAATAAGGAAGATGATGAAGAAGAAAAAAAACATCACACCACAAATCTTTTTTCTCAATATGACAGGTAAGCCCACTTATGCGTTAGAAGGTAAACAAACTCATCGAACCACACAATAATTCTGTGGCCTGATTATTTTATTCTTTCTAATATACTAAACTGGGTAATATGTGAAACCCCATGGTCTTTCTCATTGGCGGTGGCATTGTTGTACAACTATTCGACTGCCAGTTAATAGAAAGTGATCGCTCTCAACCAAACTGAAAAAGATCATGCTATACATTGAAACAAGATCCAAATTTACAAAATCTAGAAAAGCCATCAAATTCAACAGAATCTTAGCTTTTGTACAGTCAACTCAATGCAACATGAATTCTCCGTTTGATCTCTCTATAATTGTTTTTACTGTTTGCTGTGTTTTCGGTGCTAAAGTATGATTTTCTGTATTTGACGTCAAAAAAGCACACAGAAAAAGCCTTTCTTCTTCAGTTCATCTAAAATACTAAAATCGAAACACGAAGAAGTTAGCATTGATAGAAATAATATCGTTATACCTGATAATCTCACATCGAGCCAGCCATATTCTTTTGCTTCCTCTCTTCTTTGACATAGATATCTATTTCAAAGACTAGACTGAATAAAGATGTACAATGGTTTGACTATATAAAGCAACTTCAAAGAACAATGCACATATGCTTATTATCTGAGATTTATTAGTGATATAACAATGTCTGCCTATAAGCCTCACTTAAATGTAAGATGGTGCAATCTCGATCTTAGACTCACACTTTCCCTTCATCGCTCTGTATCTAATAAAACCATGAATAAAATCGGAAGAACCAAATTTTATTACATGAATATTGTCATTTCATTTACAGACAAAGAAGGTCAAATGTGCAAAACTGGCATCATTACTGAACTTTAAAAACAAAAAGCAAGAAAACTGAGCAACAACCTGTCAGATAAATCTTTCTTATTTCACCTCATTATTCTTTATTCAGTAAACACTTTTCCAAAACCAATACTTCCCTTTCATGCTTAGAGCATTCTAAAAATAAATCGTTGATGATAATGAATGGATCATAAGAAAATAAACCAAGTTTCTGGGATTAATGCCTATTTGTTGACTAGAAGTGATAAATTACTTAAGCAAAGTTATATTAGCTAAAAGTTTGGATTGTGCTCTTCATATCAATACTAGCAAAGCAGGTAGGAGATAGAAAGCCTTATAAAGCTTGATTGTTTACTAATAGTTATTCAAGCACAAAGTCCATATTTGATGTATATCAACAAATTAATGACCAATGGCCTTGTTTCATTAAAGGCTTGAAGAATGATACAACAGGAACCAATCGCTCAATATGACAATATTTAGCCTATATTGATTCGATAATATCGAGAACAAACAATTCATTAAAGCGATAAATGGCAATACAACTAAAACATTATTGTTTACTATAGCTAGTGCTCTACATGGATACTTACTCATTATCTCGTTTGCCCGCATTATGGCTCTGCTTCATATTCCGCACTAAAAGTGTGTTTTAATCTGATATTGAAATAAGCGATATATTGATATTATGTGCGACTCTGGTAGCTATAAAAAGTAAGTGTTTATTTTTTTATAGAAACGTTTTCCCCTTTTCTTTTTTTCTCTTAAAACAAATGTCTGGACCTTTACCTCCTGGATGGGAAGAGCGCCGTACACCTGACGGTCAAGTGTAAGAAACAAATGCGTATGTTTCTAGACAAACTCTAAGCAAAAACCGATTTCATTAGGTATTTCATTGACCACAACACAAAGGCAACTACTTGGGATGATCCCAGAAACCGTAGCTATGGTGGCTATCCTCCTCCCCCTCTTCCTCAACAGCAAAATTCTTTCGGATTTCCAACACCCCAGTCTGGCTACAGTTCCCCTCAACCTCAACAACAATCATATGGATATCCACCCGCTCCACCACAAAGCGGTTACTATAATCAATCTCCTCAGCAAAACTACTATGGTCAACCTCCTCCTCCTTCACAAAATAGCAGCTATGGCCAGCCTCCTCCTCCTTCACAAAACAACAGCTATGGACAACCTCCTCCTCCTCCTTCACAAAACAACAGCTATGGCCAGCCTCCTCCTCCTTCACAAAACAACAGCTACGGTCAACCCCCTCCTCCACAAAACAGCAATTACGGTCAATCTCCTCAACAAGGTAACCGCTATGCTCAACCTCCTACACAAAATGGTGGATATGGTCAACCTCCTACCCCACAAAACGGTGGATATGGCCAACCTCCTTCACAAAACGGTGGCTACGGTCAGCCTCCACAAAACAGTGGATATGGTCAGCCCCCACAAAACAATGGCTATGGTCAACCCCCTGCCCCACAAAATAGCAGCTACGGCCAACCCCCTCCACAAAACAATTACTACAGTCAACCCCATGCTCAATCAAATGACTATCGAGGTGCTCCTCCTCAGCAATATAGCAACAGTTATGGTGCTCCTCCTCAGCAACAGCAACAGCATAAACAAGGTATGTCAAACGGTATGAAGATTGCTGCTGGTGTTGCCGGCATTGCTGCTGTTGGTTTAGCAGGTGCAGCTGTTGGCGAATTCGTTGAACATGAACGTGATCAAGAGCAGCGCATTGAAAGACTTGAACGTGAAGAAGATTACAACAGATATGGTAATGTTCCTGAATATAAAAATTTGCTAAAATTAATTTGAAACTGATTTATTTTCCATTTAGGCGGTGGTGGCGGTGGTGGATATGGTTATGGTGGTGGCGGAGGAGGAAATGAACCAGGCTCCAGTGTCACTATCATCAATGAAGATAATGGATGGTTTGGTCGCGATAAAGAAACAATTATTGAGACAGGTTAGAAAGCGCTTATATTACCTGAAAAGGCTATTTGGTCTCCATTGTACTGATTGTTTCTTTAAAAAATAGACCAATATGGTAATACGACCACTATAGAAAGAAAGGATGGTTGGTTCCATGACGAAACTACAGGTACAATATTACTTATGATTGGTTGGATACTTGAGCTTTTTTTTTTTTAATATTCTCTACTTTAGTTACAGAAACAGATAGATATGGCAATACAGAAGTAACTGTAAGAGACAACAATCTTTCTTTAAGACAGCTTAACTAAATGATTCTTTTTATAGGAGGAAGATAGTTGGTTCTAATTCAAATACCCTTTTTCCAAAAAGAATAAAAAGTTGACTACATGATCATTCTAAGCAATCTTTCTTTGTACCACAAAAAATAGCAAGAGTCTCTTTTTTAATGCAGCCTGGAAACAAAATTCTTTAATTTACCATAGCAACCACTCTAAAATTATTGAATTTCAACTTTTCTTCCTCACTATTTTTATTTTATTTTAAATATACAAGATCGTGTTGAATGAATAATGTAAAGAGCATAAAAGAAGAGAATGACAAAGACGAGCAGAAATAATGAATTGGCTTCTTTTCAATTTCTTTGTTATAGCCTGACACTTTCACAAAACGATCTTCACTTCTTGATCGCACAAGAAATGCCACTCTAGGACGTCTCGGGAAAAGAACATCAGTCTCAATCGCACCACCTCAGCCAAAAGTAACAAAACCAGCTTATACCTCCATTTACGATGAAATCGAAAACGATGAGGCAGATGATCTTGCACCAAAACCACCTCGTCTTACATCAGAATATTTCAAACGCTACGAAATCTTGACTGAATTGTAAGCAATAAGAAATAAAAGACACTTGAGTTATACAACAACACTCTCTTAACCACTCAATATAGTGCTAATTTGCGGAACCCAAAACATTGTCCTTTAGGTGTTTATATGATGCCATCAGAACATCATCTTTATGGTAAAAGAAGAAGAGAGTAAATGAAATAGGCAAGAAAAAAGTACTGATTTGTCCTTTCTTTTTTAGTGTGGTATGGTGTCATTTTCATTCATAAAGGCTTTTATAGATCAGGCGCTTTTAAATTCAAGATTGAATTGCCCGAAAACTATCCTAATGCACCGCCTACTGTTTCTTTCTTGACCGAAATGTTTCACCCTCTTGTAGATATAGACGGCAAATTATCCATAGCACAGCAATTCCCTGTCTGGAGACCTTATCAAGATTATACATACCACGTTTTACATTATATCAAAAACATCTTTAAGAAAGCTGTTCTCGATAGTCTCAATGATAAATACTGTTATAACAAAGAAGCCTATAGACTCTATCGTACAGAAATGGCCATCTTTGGGAAGATGGCTCAACAATGCGCTCAATTATCAATTACAGAATCCTTTTTGTTCGAACGCATGCCAGAAGATAATCTCATTCGATTTTCACCTTTGACAGATGCTAAATTTGGTAAGACGAACAAGGAGGATCGTCACATCACAAAGTCATATCAACCACTTTTCTATTTATGTGTAGATGAATTGAAAGCAGACATGTTACGTACCATTCGTGTAAAGTACATATATGTTTGCGTCTATAACATGTCTAACTATTTTGTTTTGTTTCTCTTCTATATAGCCTTCCTTATCCATTCCCTTTTCTTCTCTAGATCAGCAAGAAAACGATACCAGCTATTAAAATAAACTATTATTTACAGTCTATATATCAGGATTTGATTCACATTTCAAAACGCGTGTAACAGTCTTGTTCTTTGAAGGATGAGGAAACAAGTCACCCCACATGGCTTTACGTGCATCGCGGTAAGGTATTTTGCCTTGGGATCGAGGAATTGTCATACGTTGTATTTCGCCTTCTTTTGAACAAACATCCATGACTACATGACCATTCTTTTTCAAAGCAGGTTGAACCAGTCGAGACCATTGAAAAGCTTGACCCTCGATCGTATCTGTCTGATTGGGGCGAGTGCCTCTACGAAGTATAACATAGGCATATTTTGAGTCTTCTGTGTTTAATTTACTGTGTTTTGTCTTCATCAAAAAAGGGGGTCTTTGTACTCTCTGTGAGAAATGACACCAAAAGTGATCAGGTTTTGCTTGAGGTGAAAATAGTAAAGGACAAGGTCTATCATGAGAGCACTACTGTATCATTTAGCATTGAGATCTCTTTCTCACAAAAAGGAAACTTACAGGTGCTACAACATGGGCCTCAGATGCTTTCATATCTAAAATCCATTGCCTTGCTCTAGCTATATTCGAGAATCCAATAGGCGTTCCTCTATCAATCAATACCTTTTTTTTTTTGAAATAATATCAGGATTACACTTAAGCTAGAAGGAAACAATCAGCATAACTTACCAAAACATCTTTTGTCTGTGTCCATAACTGCTCGACTGTTGATTTCAAGAGAGCAGTAGACGAAATATCACCTAATGTGAAGGCACTCACTACAAGATCTGTCTTTGGTCCAGCTGGATCGATAGCCAAATATCGCTTGAAATCTACAGGTTGATCTCCTTCTCGACGAATACCAGCCTCTAATGTCTCTGCTACACGTAACATGTCTTCGGAGAGATCTACACCTGTACACTCCTTGAACGAAAAAATCTCTCTAGCAGCCCAGATAGCAGTACCTGGACCTGTTCCAAAATCAAGCATGGATTGAGGGTTGAAATCAGCAAGACGGTTATTGACTTCTTTCAAAACATTGGTAATAGCACCAAAGGTTGAAGGCAACACTCCTGCTGCATAGGCAACTGACTCTCGAGGCCCATAAGATAATTTGTGGGGTTCTATTTCGGTTTTTGATTGTTTGCGTTGTTTTTTGGCTGTACGTGATCCATCAAAATCAGATTCTGGTTCTTTAGGAATCTTGGCTGTGGATCGCAAGGCATCGTATAAACGAAGTGCATCTGTTCTGATCAGTCGCTTGTCGTGTCCTTGAAAAAAGAGTGTTGAGAAAAAACAACGATCGGAGCTTTAGTCAATGAAGACTTACCCTCAATAAGATCACTAATCGTTTGAATCAAAGGCTTGGGGAGTTCAACACAACCGATGCGCTTTCGACCGAAATTGGCTTCTTCCGATCCTCTCACAGTTGGTTCATCAGAAAGTTCAATCTCTTTTACGAGAATATCGCTAAGGCACTCGGTTAGATCTATATTAAAAAATCATACTAAAAAAAAAGAAACAAACCTTTGGTCTTCAAGCGATCCAAGAGTCTGAAGTTGCTTCTCGGTAAGAAAAATTGCCTTTTCTGTACTTGCTGTTGAATAAGACCGTCTATGAAGAGATAAAAAGTGTTTTGTTAAACGTTGGGTTGTCATCAATGTAAGAATAAGAGAAGAACTTGAAAAAATAACAGCCAAAGCAGAAAAAAAAATATTTTTGTCGGACATTAGATTGGCAGAAAATGATTTTCATGCAACCTTGTTACAAAAGAAAAAGCTATTTATTATGCAACATAAACATAAGTATCTCTTTCTTGTCGAGCAATGAACTGCTTCTCAAGTAACTGTTCAATGCACTTCTTGATCATTACTACAGAAGGTGAAAATCTGGAGTTGGCCTGATCAAATATCTCCTGAATTAACTGAACATGCGGCAGCACTTGTCTTGACTTCATGATACGCACTATAGCTGCCTGAAGATACATACGACGATCTTCATCCACAGACCGTCTAGCTGCTTGACTCTCTTGCTGTGTCTCATTCTGTGCAGTAGCAGCAGAAGAAGCAGTCACTTTTATCTTTGTACGTTTGCTTGAATGACAAAGGTTAATCATACAAATGCAAGATGGCAACGCTCTGTTTTTTTTACCTGTTGAAAGATGAATTGAATTGGATTAGACTTGATTGCGATAATGGCTCATCATTCAAGGTTTGTAATATCTGCATATCTACTAAAGGCTTTAAACTGCGCATAGTATCTTGAAAACTAAGGCCTGACTCAGCAACAATATCATTCATAGAAACCCCATCGGCAGCGTGTCTATTGAACAATAATAGAATAATCATTTGGTATAGACTCACTTGGAGCTCATAGTTCTTATCCAGATGGTTTATCCTCACTTCGCCTCGGGCCAAATTCCACTGCCATAACAAGCGTCGTCCATTGTACTGATTGGCATAAAAGCTTTCAAAAGATGAAATGCAATTCTCCAGCTAAATAAGTAATGTAGGTGTGAGTCTTATTCAGTACTTTACTATGCTAAACATACAACACTAGGGATCTGAAGCTTATTGGCCTCTGCTCCTGCTTCTTCTTTTTGATTCAATGGCCATGCACCCGCAGTCAACACCAAGATGTCCATATTCACTTGAATACTTGTTGAGACCTTTTGTTCCTTTTCTTTTCATGTTTCACCTTACCTTGTCCTCTATCTCGCATATGGGTTTTGTATTTGCTGTTTAGATCACTGCTTAACGAGATGTCAGTAAACATCTTGTTCAGTTTACTTGTATACTCAACGCCACAAATCTCCTTCAGACGATTGATCATATTGACCTCAAGCTCTTCAGAGCTAGAAGCATTATAAATAAGACGTTTGGCCAACATCCTTGAATAAAACTTTTGAAAGACATCTTTGTCATCCACATATTTAAACAAGGTGATCATCTTCATTAACCGCTGTTCTTGGTCCCCTTCATCCACTAGATCGTTCATGCGTTTTTTCAAGCCCTTTCGTTTACCATTTGCACTGTTCGATGCAATCGCATCCTTTTTGCCTGTGTTCTTCTTGAGCATCATATCACAATAACGCGCTAACGCCTCTGGTCCTTGGGCAGGGAGACTGGTGTTCCAGCTCTCATTGACAATCGAACGGAATGCTTTATCGACAGCAGCAGTGAAAAGAGGGTCTGATCCAAATACCTGTTGATTGACCTGATAGTATTTTTGGTGTAGACTTAACAATTCATCCACATAAGCATAGGGGTTTTTCAGTATACTAGAGCCTAATCGAGATAAGATATCTTTGCCGAGTTTGGTTACGTAATTCTCATAGACTTCCAGTATAGGCTTCAACCCGTCCGATATGCGGCTTAGTAAGGTATACGCCAATGTGCAATCTATTCGAACCCATTGTAAGTAGAACTTCTAATCAAAGTTGTGTCTGTTACCTTGGAACTGCTCTTGCTTTAGCATGCCCTCAAACTCATCTATGATACGGTCTTGATAGGCTGTAATATACTGTGCCTCAAATTCCTTGACAATACGTGGATGGGATGTTGAGTGACAATATTGATTGTTGCGCATAATTTCCTGTTGAAGGCGCTCATTGGCTCGCTGCATAAAATGACTGATACTGCCTGAAGCAATTTCGCGTGCTGCTTCTGCTTCATAATAACGCTTTGTATGTACTAAGTACGGTCGTTCAAACTCTTCAATGTACAACTGAAGTGGTTGTTCTGTAAAAGCGTTGACCTGAACAAGCGATGTGACGACCGATTTAATGGTATTATGAGGGGAATGATCGCCGCCGTCACGATCTTGTCGAATTAATTCAAATACTTGATAAAACAGCTTGTTCTGGTATCGATCTCGTATAGAGAAGAGTACATTAGATTTCCAAAGTGAAAGAGCGAGTGCTTCGATATTCTGCTTTTTATATTTAGCATAGCCTGCTAGATTCATGCTGCTGCTGCCACCACCACTGCTGCTACTAGTATTAGCCATGTTAACTGTGGTTAAATTGGGACTGCGACCGTTTGCATAATTCGTGGTGTTGACACGGTCTAGGTAACAACAACCTCTAGACATGTATTCTGCTGCTAAAGCAAATCGTTCAAAGGCTCTAGCATAAGACGTTACAATATCATCGTTGGATAGCATTATCTAATATATGCATATTCTGTTAAAAAATGGTTGTTTCTTGTTTTTTTTAGAAAAAAACTTGCCCTGCATTCATTCATTGTATGTCTGTCTATGTATTCAGCAATGCCTAAAAAGACTCTATCTGTAAAAGGACGTGGTATAGCTATACACAAATCATAGACAATTCTAGTCAAAAGTTAAGGAATAATGGTTTACGGAAAATTATAGGGCCTAAGGTTAGTGTGCTCTATACACAAAAAGGATACTGATACATGGTCATCCCCTTGATCTGTTGTTGCTTTGAAGAGAAAGAAAAGATGCCGTTCAGCATGTCAATCAGTTGCGAAAAATGTTCATCAAAGTCTATTGCTTTTCGTTTTAAGGTCATTGCGTTGGAGAAGAGAAAAAAGGTAAGAAAGAGAAAATCCACTCTTTTTTTCCCCCGCAGAATAATTCTCTTCTTCTCTCTCCTTAATTGGAAAAAAAAAAACGTCATGCAGCTTGTGAAGAAACAAGTGTGCAATTTGACTTGCAAGATTCAACTCTCATGCTCAATGTATTCCAGGTAAACTGTGTTTCAATTCTGGAACTTCATAATGCCATGTAGCAATTTTTATTAGTTTTGTTGTAAGCTAAATAGGTGTCATCTGAGTACAGAAGTTAAGCAATAACCTTTTTAGAAATGCATTTTAAACTTGATTGTATTAAAAGACAGAACTTGTGCTCGAAAAGAAACAATGAGAATTTACTCTGCCTTAAACACTACAAGAGAAAATTAAAAAGAAAAGAAAATGGTTCTACCTAAGGATAGATAGAAAAGCTTTAAGGAACAGAGACCGTTTGTTTGTCTATTGGATTTTTGGCTCTCAATTCTAACAAATCTTGATAGCATGCTCAAACACTTTTTCGACCATGACATTCTTTCCTTCTAACATATGCATGCAGACAAACAAGTCAGTTAAAAGCAGTTGGATCAAATTAACCTCTACAGTATCGCAACGTTCTATTTTTTTGTTATTGTTGATATTCAATTTCTGGCTTGAATGCTACTCACTAGATTCTCTTCTTGGCTTTCAAATCTGATATTAAAAAGTCAAAAGTACAGCAAGTCAGAGTGTATAGTAAACCCTATAGTATACATATGTCATCTCTCTTTTTTTTTACGTCTCACTCCTCAAAAAGGGGTCACAAACAACACAATTTATCTCACCACATGAGTATTTTATTTTTCCCATTTTTCTCTCTTTCATTTTTTCTTCTTTCTCTTTTGTTGGCCTATAGATGATGTTGAATATCAAAGGTCTGCTTCATGCATCAAGAAGAGCTGTGCCTTCTATCAATTTAAGTAAGAAAGGTTCAAACATTAGAGTAATCGTATCACAAATAACAAAGTACAATAGCTCACTACAAATGTGACTTTACCAAGCATATCAACAAGAATTATCTATTATGTCGCGCCATCAGTACAAATTCCAATGGAAATACTAAAGCTAACACGGCTCGGTCGAGAAGAGCTTTGTTTTATGGTAATGTACACACATCTATGTATGTTAAATTAGCTTGCATTATTCGTTTGAGCTAATTATGCATGAAAAAAGTCCCCGGAAGCGATGAAAGAAAAATTCACAAGTCAATTAGCGTTGGAGCAGACTGTATCGTATATGACCTTGAGGATAGCGTTACAGTAAACAAGAAGGGTACAGCAAGACATATGGTGATTGACGCCTTAGAGGTGAGCTACTTGTTTCATTTCCCGAGAATTAGCCTTACTTAGTCTTCGTATTAGGCTTCAGAGCATGGAAAAGCAGAAAAGGCTGTAAGAATCAACGCTGTTGGCTCAGGTAACATATATACATGAGATTGCGTTAAAAGCATGGATTTTACTCATCGGTCATCTAGGACACGAACTCGATGATCTTAATGTTATTGTAAGTATAACAAATATCTTTGTTTAGAAAGGGATGATGTCATTTAGCTTTTTTTGAATAGCTACATACAAAAAGACTGCAAGCAATTGTTATTCCCAAAGTTCAGAGTGCCAAAGATATTCAATTTGTCAGTAGAATGATTGATTCTGTTGCCGTAGAATCACAGTAAGTAATTTGGGAAATCTAGTTAGTAATGACTTATTTATCATCTACTTAATAGACGAGAGAGGATTCGTTTGATTGCATCTGTTGAAAGTGCTCTTGGTATGATGAACATTAAAGAAATTGTCACGGCCGACCCTCGTTTGGATGCAGTGATTGTAAAGTCAAAAAGTGAAAGTAACAGAAAGGAAGCAGTCTGCTGACAACAAATTCTCGTAGTTTGCTGCTGAGGACTATTGTGCTGACTTGGGTCTAGTCCGTACCAAGACGAGAGAAGAGATGTTGTTTGCGCGACAATGGATTGTGAATGCTGCTGCTGCTTATGGGTTGCAAGCGATTGATCTGGTATACATATTATAGCGAGGATTCATGAAAGCCATTGTTACTAATCATATGCCTTGCAGGTTTGCGTAGATTACCAAGACAAAGCTGCACTTGAAGAAGAATGTGAAGAAGGTAGAAGATTTGGGTTTGCTGGAAAACAAGCAATCCATCCTGATCAAATTGATATAATTCAAAGAAAGTTTCTACCCAATGATTCAGGTAAGCTTGATTCATTTTATTGTTCTGCTTTCATTCATTTATGTCCTTTTAAAAAAAAAAGAACTTGATAGAGCAACTCGTATTTTAGAAGGATACGAACTCAACTCACAAAAGGGTATTGGGGCATTCAACTTAGATGGCAAGATGTAAGCTTGATGAACTAGATAAAGTAAAAGAAAAACTAATATCTTTCTCTTATGAAGGATCGATATGCCTGTAGTCAAATGGGCAGAAAAGGTTATAGCAAGAGCCAAAGCTGGAGGCATGACAATACCTGAACGTGAAAAGAATGATACAACAAATGAGAAGAAAAAATAAAATTCTGGCGTGTTTTCTCACGCAAAATACCAATTAAATAATCTATGGTCCTCATCCTAATCATTCGTGTCTCTTTGACTTTATCTTTGTTCATTTTGTAATTATTACAAATAGCCCTTGGAAATAACCCTCCTACTTCTTCTGCTTCTTGTTTTTGTCATGGCTAGAGAAGCCATCATCAAGAGAAGAATCCTTCGTTGCCTATATCTATGAGTATTTTTTATGTTACTGGATTTAAAATAAAACAATGTGGGGGAAATGCCTAAATCGCTTTTCTCTCTTCTTTTCCTGAATTTTCTCACGCATGTCTATGTTTGCTCGACGTCTTTTTTACCTTAGAGGCACTGCAATTCGTTCTATCTCTACTCAACCCTCTAAAGAGGCCTATTTAGAGCATGTAGAAGGCGGTATATCTGTATTGAATCTTAACAGACCTTCATCGAGAAATGCTCTGTCTGTCAATTTGGTTACTGAATTTCGACAAGCTTTATCCAATGTTCGCTTTTCAAAGTAAGTCTGGTGTGTATCATACTGCAGGCTACTTACAATTCATCTAGCGAGTCGCGTGTGTTGATTGTAAGAAGTTCTACTCCTGGTGCTTTTTGCTCTGGAGCAGACTTAAAGGTAATGATATGGGCTTACAATTGAATGCGGCATTTTGTTTATATAAGAGTTTCCTTCTTTCTTTAGGAGCGCGCTAATATGACACCAGTACAAGTAAACCAATTCTTGTATAATCTTAGACAAGCTTATAGAGAACTAGAGGTAAGGCTTTGATGCGAAAAGTCATTGAATTTTTGTTTTGCAGCCTTGATCGATTCACACTATCTATTGCAGACACTTCCAATTCCCACAATCGCAGCTATTGATGGTCCTGCATTTGGTGGTGGACTTGAGATGGCGCTTTCTTGCGATCTCCGTGTAGCAGGTGAGTAAACGCAGTTGCGGTCATTAATTAATTACTTATCACATCAAAAGGTCCTGACGCAAAGATGGGCTTAACTGAGACAAAATTAGCCATTATTCCAGGGTAAGGCGTAAAAGAGAGGAAAAAGAAAGTAAAAAGAAGAGACTTATCTTTGTTTTTCAATACTTGACAGTGCTGGAGGAACTCAACGCCTACCTCGATTGATTGGTATTCCCAAAGCGAAGGAATTGATCTTTACCGGTCAAATTTTGAATTCTACTACAGCAAAAGAGTATGGTGTAGTAAACCATGTGGCACAAGACAGTGCATTTGAGAAGGCAATGGAAATTGCACAATCTATCTTGCCTCAAGGCCCTATCGCTATCAGAATGGCTAAGATGGCTATTGACCGTGGTGCACATTTGGATATGTAAGATGAAGGAATATAAAAAAAAAAGAATCGCGCCAAATAATTAACTTCCTTTCTTTTTCATTTAGGGATTCTGGATTGGAAGTAGAACAATCATATTATGCACAAGTGATTCCTACCGAAGATAGATTAGAAGGCCTTAAAGCATTCAAAGAAAAGCGAAAGCCTGTCTATAAGGGCCGTTAATAAAATAGACAATATTATTGTATAAATGAGAGCTGTTAGCAACTTTAAGCAATAAAATTCTACGAACGAAGCTGCCTCATCAATCTCAACGAATCTGCTGCAGTTTTATATGGGGGCAAAGCTTGGTGCATGGTCACTTTAGTTGAGTATATCTGTGATGAAACTGATGCGAAAGGTTTCGCCTGGAAGTCACTAAATCTAGTTATGTCTACACCTTGTTATCAACTAACTTAACACACCATAAACAGTATATAGGCCAAAAGTTTTTATACAGATTCATAACAATTTATTTTGTAATAAATTATGGTATTATTTACGAGTTTTTTCTTATATGTATAGGTGGTGGGTTATATTTAGAATTGGTAACCAGTTTGTTCAGAGTAGAGCTTTTGGGCTTCTTCTTCGGCGTGCTTCTTAGCCTTCATTCTGTCAATGAAGTCAAGACCCTTGGTTTCAATAAGGGTATCGATAGAGGCAGCAGCAGCAGCAGCAAGGAGTTCCTTGGCAGTGGAGTGTTCAACTTCTTCACCAGATTCTTCCTTCTTCTTGTTGATGAACTTCATGGCAGCGAAACCAGCAGCGGCAGCAAGACCTTGGTGGGTCCAGTTGGACTTGTGTTCTTCAGTGGCTTCTTCGACGTGGAAAGAATCGTAAGCTTCTTCGTGGTAACCCATTTTTAATTATTTGATTGATGAAAGTAATGAGCCGATTGATGTCAGAATCAAGTCCTTTTTATACTTTTTTTCTGGTACCTGAATTTGTTTGAATTGGTAATTACTTTTTTTGTTCAATCTGCCGATCTAATTAAGTAAATGAGCTGAGCCATAATTACGAACTGCTTCGCTTTAGTGTAATTCATGAGAATAGCTTAAATGAATCTGCATAGTTTATCTTGTGTTACACGCACATCGCTTAACGTGCCTAAAATTTGAAATTTATGGTTCAGGACCAGACAGTAAGAAATGAAACGCTTCCGTATTTCACGGAAAGCTTATTTTGTTTGGAAGGACAAAAAGAGGAGCATGCCACTAGTCCAATCAGCAGTAGCTTGACTGATGAGTGGGAAAGAAGCAAGCGCCACATCTTGATTCGATTAAAGTTGACTATCTCATTAACTCCAGGTACTCCGAACTTTTTTCCCTCAGTTCGGATTTTAAAGCAATGGCACGAAATAGCTTATTTCAATCCAATCAAATGATGACAAAATGAAGAGCTAGTTGTAAAGAGATGCGCTTATTCTAGACATATTCGCACTGGTTGCCTCAAGTGTACTCGTATCCAAAGTTGTAATAATGCAGTTAAGACAGAACAAAAATCTACCTATAATGTGACTTGAAGACAACATGAAGATCAATGTCTTGGATGAAATATACAACGTAACTGTCTCAAAAGCTATTGTCCACACTAACATATCAGTTAAATTGCTTCTTATTTTATTGTTTCCAAAAGCTTTGTACAAAATTTACAGAGAATATACAAGACGGTTTAGTCAAAGCTGTAGCCGGTTTGTTGGCTGTAAAGCTTTTGAGCTTCTTCTTCGGCTTCCTTCTTAGCACGGTGTCTGTCAAACCAGTCCATACCCTTAGTTTCGATAAAGTTGTCGACAGCGCCAGCAGCAGCAGCAGCAAGGATTTCCTTGGCAGTGGAATGGTCAACTTCTTCACCAGATTCTTCTTTTCTGTTGTTGAGAGCTCTCATGGCAGCAAAACCACCAGCAGCAGCAAGGAGTTGGTGGGTCCATTCGGCCTTGTGTTCTTCAGTGACTTCGGGAGTATTAACAATAGTGTTGTAAGCTTCTTCGTGACCAGACATCTTTCTTATTCAAATTTGATAAGGAAATGTATCAGCTTGCAAAACTCACCTTTCTTATATATCTTTTTTTTTATCTATTCTACCTGTCATATCGCGAAGAGTTACGAAACAATGACGATATGCCTTTGACTGAAATGCAGCATTAAGAAAAGTTTATACATGTACTACTTCCATCATACCTTCTTCCCCTCAAAAATATTTCAAAGTTAGGTTCTAAATACGGCTAATTTAGCTACCATTTTTTATGAATTTGTTCAAAAGAAGAAGGTTTTACAAAAGGCGCTGAATTTAAATATAGAAACAAATGAAATGCTCTAAAATTATGTACCACTTGTAGTACAAGCTTTGCCTATTAATATGCTTATGATCTATGCGAATTTGCTAAAATTTGACTGTTCACAACTAAACGAACAGGAGAAAATAATTTCGCGGTATAGGTGAGAGGGAAGCAGGCGATAACATATATAACTTACACTCGTCTACAGGGATTCTCAGCTTGTTTAGACTTAAGCTTATCTAAAACATTATATATGCTAAACTTATTGACGTCAACCACGGCGAAAGAAAATAAACACTCTTGTTCCAAATACGCCGCCATCAAAATAGTACATGCCAGTTGATAAGCTTGTAATAATATGTTGCATAGCCAAGAATTGCACTGGACTTCAAAGCACAGATTTGAAATGACGCTTTTCGTATTTGATTAGGGCCTTTAAACTATTATGTTATTTTGATTGGTGAGAGAGAGCCACAGTAGAGCCTGCTTCCCAATGAAGGTAGACAAAGCCTATACTTGCTTTTCTTTTAGAATGTAGTACAATTCAAGCATAATGGCGTTCGACTAATATTTTGTATCTAGACCAAATTTGTGTGTTAAGCTTATAGCATGAAATTTAGTCGAAGAGTATTCTTGCAACTACTTTTTATTTGAGGCTATCCGAGATACACAAGACGAACGTATGCAAAGTTTTACTTTGCCTGCTCTCATAGAGAAAGCCAGAAAAGAATATGATAGACCTGACTACTCTCTTTCGCTTCTCTGTATATCAGGGACCTGTTGCAGTGACATCTTCAGGGGAAGAGAGAAGAGACCACGTATAGAGCTAAGTCTGAGTTTTTTGAAACAGCCTCTACATTTTACCATATCAGTCTACAAGAGCGAATCTTCAGATTCTCCGCTGTTGTAATACATCTTGCTTCTATGTCAGTCAGAGTAAAACAAGGTGTTCTTAAATTGATAGTATGGCTTGCAGTACCAGAAAGCTGTATCCTGTGTGAAAAAGCTCGACCTTGTACTCTTGTTTGTACACTTTTTGCTATCTTCACAAACAACAAAAAGATCGCTGTGAGATAAAGCCATAGAAGGCAAGGCCTTTCTATAGTATTTTGGTGAAACAGCTTTATACTTTTGCCTTTCTTGAGAATTCTAACTGGAGTCTTTTTTTTTAGTAAATACACTCCAGTGAAAGCTCTTTGCAATCTTAATAGAGACATAATAATAAGGTCGCTTTTACGATTAAACCAAGTAATGAGATATAATTCTGTAGGGATCTTGACCAAAGTAATCAAATTTATAAATTTGGAAGAAGCGCAATACTATAAAATCATGAACACCACTTAGGTATAAGAATGCGCCTTTCCAAGCAAAAGTGGTTTTAGTATCAACATGAAAGGTTTTGATGATGTTTGATCAAAAGAGTATCAGCCTTTGTTTAGTCACGTATATTCCCTAATCCTCATGAGTGTTGGTCTTGGTGTATTGCCTTAACAGTCTCTAGCTAAAAAGAACAATTCCAACAAGCACCACAAAAGTCAAAAAGGAATAGTTAAAAGTTCAAAAGAATACTAAATGGACAGCTAGGTTTCTCAACAGACGTAACTCCATAACAAAATTGACTTTTAGGGTATTTGTTCCCCTTTTCATCCGTAACTGAAGCCAAAAAAAAAGAACTATTTGGCACTAGTTAGTAATGAAGTCATCGCTTTTAAAAAAAGAAAAAAAAAGCCGGTTTGTTTACAAAGTGTTATGTGCTTTGATGTCGAGGCTCTTTATCAATAAAGTACTAGAACTTGCTTAGAATTGGTTACAGATTTGTATGATGTAAATGAAACAACCAATTGGCACATAATTTAGATCAAGCAATCATAAATATATTTTGTTTGCAAGCCTGCTGAATGTTCAAATATCTTTGTGAAGACAAAATACAACGCATTGTCATGCATTTGGTCCCTATCGATCGTGTACCATAGTCTCTTTATTTAGAAGAACTCAGTAGCCAAAGCAAGTGAACAAAACATTTTGTTTACTTAGGATGCTAATATCATAGACATTTGAAACATTTAGTTACACAAAGAAGGAACCAAAAAATGCTTTGCATAACAACGCTTTGTCACAAAGCTGGTCTATACAGCTGCTTCTATGTATCGTCCATTGCTTCGAAAGGCAGACACGAAAAGACAGTTGAAGTCAAGAAAAAGTCTTAACCAAAAAAAGAAGTTTTTCTTTTGCACGAAGTTGACATTTATATCGCATACAGCTGAATAAAAGTGCAAAAGAATAAAGCTGTTTCACCAAAATACTATAGAAAGGCCTTGCCTTCTATGGCTTTATCTCACAGCGATCTTTTTGTTGTTTGTGAAGATAGCAAAAAGTGTACAAACAAGAGTACAAGGTCGAGCTTTTTCACACAGGATACAGCTTTCTGGTACTGCAAGCCATACTATCAATTTAAGAACACCTTGTTTTACTCTGACTGACATAGAAGCAAGATGTCGCGAGTCGACTTAGTTACAAATCGGAATCTCAATAAGCCTACTTCTTTACCGCAGTTATTCTACCCTTCTGTAACCGCAGTGAACAACCGCAGTATAACCGCAGTTATAACCAACTCTGAATAGTATAAATAGACAATATATTTTTATCAATAAAACATTATCTTTATCTTTGTGAAAAATACAAGTCTTAGTTGTAGATTTATTTCTAGTTAAATATTGCCATTTAACTTCCTCTATTAAATCTTCCCGCCAATCAGAAGGCTCCTAATAAACTACCGACTTCATACTTATTTTATGGTGGAGAAGCTGCTCTTTCCCTGCGCCGTCCCTATCTAACTCGATTCCTGCTCTCTTACATCTCGTTTTTTTGCGACCCCCATGTCTACACCTACCAACTCAACTCCCGCTCAAGAAGAGCTCAATTCCTTTTCTGTTCTCCTAGCCGAACAAAGGGCCAATGGTTCCATGTTGATTGAACCCTTCCAAAAGGGGCAAGATATCACCAATTGGATTCGACAGTTCCATCTCGCTTGTAAAGCTATAGGTCTCCCCTCTCAGGTCAGAAGTGTGCAAATGCTCAAATACTTACCCAAGGATGCCGCCGCCTGGTTAGTCCGTGTGGTTGACCTCAACAACAGCGTTGCTGTCAAAGAAAAGCTAGAATCCGTCTATAAGGTAGATCCTCTGCTTCAAAAGTCTCTTTGCCGCCGCCGATTAGAACAACTAAAACAAGGTACCAACCGTGTCGCCGAATTCCGCATGCTATTCGAAACAATTGTATCCGATTTTCCTAGTGAACAGACTCTCAGTGACGATATTTTGCGCCATATCTTTTTCAGTAATCTCAGGCCAGAACTTCGAAATGCCTTATTAGGTGTCATCTCCCCTGAGGACACTTGGAAAACACTCGCCGCACAGGCAGAGGTGAGAGAATCTGTACTTTTCCTTGGCAACGACCACTTCCTTCAAGCAACTCGATCTGAATCGCAAGTTGACGATCCCATGGAACTGGATGCCTTCCATCCGCAACAGCAACAACGTCGCCATCAACAAACCTCAGACCCTATGCGCCGTTGGGCAGCTCCAGGTGTCCCTATCTGCGGTCACTGCGGTAAGGAAGGTCATCTCACTAAGAAGTGCTTCAAGAATCGCAACAACAACAGCAACAACAACAGCAACAACAACAGCAACAACAATCGCAGCAACTACAACAGCCGCAACAACAATCGCAACTACAACAACAACTACGACAACCATCACAACACTAACAGCAATCGCAACTACTACAACAAATCCAACACTTACAACCAGAAGCACATCAACAACATGGAAGAAGAAGAATCACCCGCCAGTATCTGCTATGTCCAACCACAACCTGGTTATGCCAGCATTCCTATCGACGATGACCCAATTTACACCTATGGAGTACCAGGCATCAACAATATCTCGGTACCAACAAGCGCTGGAGCCACCTCAACGCCTCGGGTAACTATGAAGATTAAGGGTGTAGAGGTTAAGGGTTTGATAGATACTGGTGCTGGGTTAAGCGCTATAAGAGACTCCTTAGCAGAAAAACTAGGGCTGCCTATCAACGAACAAGAGAAAATTCAATTCAATACCGCAGCTGGTCAAACAACTTCGTCTCTCGGTACCGTTCGGATTCAGGCCTTGCTTGGGGAAATTCCTGTGGATCTCAGCTGCCATGTCGTTCCCCAGCTCGCCCATGAGGTGATTATTGGGTATCCCACACTGAAGTCTCTACGCGCCATTATTGATACCGTATCCGGTGCGGTTCAAATTCCTCAACTCTCAAAACCAGCCTTACCGGCGATCGCATCCATGTGTCCCTTGACGGAACGTACTGTTCTACCGGCACTCCATCATACCTATGTCGATATCAAAGGACCCGCCAACTCTCTCGCTTTTGTGTCCACACCCTCTGACAAGGCCTTGGAAAAACTACTCTCTGTCGCGGCTGGTGTAGTGGAATTTGATCATGATGGCATCGCCACGGTGAAGGTGGCCAACCTTGATAACAAAGAAGTTGTTTTAAATAAAGGTCAACGTATTGTTTCTTTCGAGTATTTGCAAACGTCTCCTGAATTGTTTTATATTTCTGATAAACCCTCTAGTATTCATTCTTTAGACGCTCTCGAACCAACAACCGCCAATCCGTCCTTAGATTTCTCTCGTTCTATTGGCGAAGGTTTATCCGCGTCTGAAGGTGATGCTATGAAAGGTTTGCTTGGTGAATTCTCTGACTGCTTCAACACTGTGCCTTCCTCGGTTACTCCTTTGGTACAACACCACATCAGCACAGGCGATCATCGACCTATTTCACAACCTCCACACCGCACATCTGCTGCAGAAAACGAGACTATTAATACTCTGATTGATGAAATGTTACAACAAGGTATTGTGCGACCGAGCAATTCTCCCTGGGCCTCCGCTGTAGTGTTAGTCAAGAAACACGATGGTTCCCCACGCTTCTGTGTCGATTATCGCCGTCTAAATGGAATAACTACAAGAGATGTTTACCCTCTTCCTCGCATCGATGACACTCTCCATAGTCTAGGTAACGCACGCTATTTCTCTACCTTGGATCTCACATCTAGCTACTGGCAGATTGAATTAGATGCTGAAAGTAAAGCCAAGTCTGCATTTATCTGTCGCAAAGGTCTCTTCGAATTTGTACGCATGCCATTTGGTCTCTGTAATGCTCCCGCTACTATGCAACGATTGATGGACTCGGTTTTAGCTGGGTTGAAGTGGCAAGTCTGTTTAGTTTACCTTGATGACATTGTGGTATTCTCTCCTACTTTCGAGCAACATTTAGCTGATGTGCGTTCTGTTCTTTCTCGATTGCGCGAGGCTCGCCTGACGGCCAACCTCAAGAAATGTACCTTCGGTAGCAATAAGATCTCTTTCCTCGGTTACGTGGTTTCTCCTGCGGGTCTACACACTGATCCTGACAAGACTATGGCTATCGATAAATTTCCTGTCCCTACGGATGTCGACTCCCTTCGCTCCTTTCTTGGTCTCGCAGGTTATTATCGAGCTTTCATTAGTCGATTTTCGGTAATCTCGGCCCCTCTCAATCAGCTCCTCAAGAAGGATACCCCTTGGACTTGGACCGCTGAACATCAAGATGCTTTCGTGGATCTCCAACGCAGGCTGGTCTCCGCTCCTGTCCTCCGATTTCCTGACTTCAAGTCCCCCTTCGAACTCCACACAGACGGTGCTTGTTCAGCGGGCATTGGTGTTATCCTCTGTCAAAGGGATCCCATCAATAATCGCGCCTATGCTGTATCCTATGCTTCTCGTTCCCTTACTCCAGCTGAACGTAACTATGGTGTTTCCGAGGTAGAGGCTTTGGCCATCGTGTGGGGTATCAAGAAATTTGCACACTATTTAACCGCCACTCCATTCACTGTCATTACTGACCATCAGGCTCTCCAATTCCTTCAAAACAAGAACTCAGATCTTCGTGGCCGCTTGGCTCGTTGGGCGCTCTCTCTGCAGCAACACGACTTTAAAATTATCTATCGCCCTGGCTCAAAGAATGCTGGTCCCGATGCACTTAGCCGTTTTCCCGTTATTGCCTCTGCTACCCCTCTGATCTGCTCTCTGGACACTGCTACCTTACGTTCGGCTCAAGATGCTGATGCCTTCTGCCAAGACTTGCGCGCTGCTACTTTACCTGTCGATTTCTCTGACGAGTCCGGTGTCCTCTTTTTTCGTTCCCGGCCAGTCTTACCAAAATCGCTCTGGAATGAAATGTTTGAACTGTTGCACAGCAATGTCACTACAGGCCACCTAGGTATCGGGCGTACTTTACAACGGTTTGCAAGGCTATTCTACTTTCCTGGTCAGCAAGAATGGGTGAAGAACAAAGTCAAGGAATGTCAAGTTTGCCAAAAAGTCAAGAAGTCAAACCATACCTTCGGGCATACCAACATGATACACACAAATCCTCCAGTTCATCCTTTTGACACTATAGCCATTGACACATTCGGCCCTCTGCCTCCCTCTAGATCCGGCAACAAATATGTCATAGTTGTCCAGTGTATGTTCTCTCGCTACGTGATTGTTACAGCCGTACCGTCTAACACAGATGTCGAGGTCGTCAAATGCTTGAGCAAAGTCATAGCAGAACATGGCATAATGCGCTCAATTCTTAGTGATAACGGTCCTCCATATGCCGGCCTCCTTATCAAGACTCTTTCTTTGCACTTGAACATTCAACAAAAATTCGCACCTGCCTACCATCCACAATCCAATGGTCTTGTAGAACGCTTCATGGCTGTGCTTAGAAATCTCATTGTCTCCTTTATGGATCTAGGCCATCATCAGAATACCTGGGACGAACACCTCAATGAATTTCAACTGGCCTACAACAGCAGCATTCATGATGCTACCAAGTTTTCCCCTTTTAGCATAGTCCATGGTCGTGAAGCCCGGTTGCTTGCCACTCCTGATTTCGGTGTACAGACTATCTCGGTTGGAAAGTATGAACAGCAAACCAAGCTCTTCTTATCTCGCGCACTAGGAATAATCAAGCTCGAAAACCAACAATCTCAAGCCCAGAATGCAACCAATTTCAACCAACATCGTGTTACTCCTTCCTTCTCGATCAACGACTTGGTTCTGGTCGACTTTCCGGTTCAATCCAATGCTTCCACTGGTCGTGCCGCTAAACTCGTTCGTGGCTATCGCGGTCCATTCAAAATAGTACAAGTTATTTCCTCTGACCGCTATGATCTTCATGAAGCTTCGACAAACAAGCTGTGGCCAAATGTTCACGCTTCAAGACTCAAACGGTATCATCCTGTCAATGAGGACATTGCCTTTCTGAACCCCCCGGATGTCGCGAGTCGACTTAGTTACAAATCGGAATCTCAATAAGCCTACTTCTTTACCGCAGTTATTCTACCCTTCTGTAACCGCAGTGAACAACCGCAGTATAACCGCAGTTATAACCAACTCTGAATAGTATAAATAGACAATATATTTTTATCAATAAAACATTATCTTTATCTTTGTGAAAAATACAAGTCTTAGTTGTAGATTTATTTCTAGTTAAATATTGCCATTTAACTTCCTCTATTAAATCTTCCCGCCAATCAGAAGGCTCCTAATAAACTACCGACTTCATACTTATTTTAAAGATGTATTACAACAGCGGAGAATCTGAAGATTCGCTCTTGTAGACTGATATGGTAAAATGTAGAGGCTGTTTCAAAAAACTCAGACTTAGCTCTATACGTGGTCTCTTCTCTCTTCCCCTGAAGATGTCACTGCAACAGGTCCCTGATATACAGAGAAGCGAAAGAGAGTAGTCAGGTCTATCATATTCTTTTCTGGCTTTCTCTATGAGAGCAGGCAAAGTAAAACTATTCATTTGCTTGATGAGCCATTAAGTCGTCCAAATGGTTTATTTTACACAAGCAGACTGATGGGCCAGTAGTATAGCTAATGTCTTCAAATGAGTTCTTATACGTAAGCTTTCTTGGCTTATACTTCTTCCACCAAAATTCAGCTTGCATTGTTGTAGCTCTAAACACAACCAATGACAAACCTAACCTATATTTCCTTACAAACGTACTCTTTGTTTGTAGTAATATGTCTATTTCTTTATTCGTTTCGTATCATCTCATCTTTGTTTTCTCTTTCCTCACATGCTGCTGTATACATCATAACATTAAAAAAAGGCTGCAGACTAAGAGTGAAATTATGTCAAAATTTCAACACCAGTTTCAGTTACCAAAAGTGTGTGTTCAAATTGAGCAGAGCGCTTGCCATCTTTGGTAGTAGCAGTCCAATTATCAGGCCTAAATATCATGCAAATTTAGAAAAGGACATTTCTTTTAAGGGAAGCCTATCAAGCATTTACCATAAAACTTCTTGATGGACACCTTCACAAATCATAGGCTCAATGGTAAAAACATGGCCAGGTTTGCAGACACCAATAGCCTTGTTATCTTAATTTCAACCAACTATGTGAGTACAGGCGTAAGAGCTTATCAAGACTGACTTACTAGCATAATGAGGCACATTGGGTGCACAATGGAACAACTGATTAATACCATGGCCAACAAAAGTACGGACAACAGAGAATCCGTTCTTTGTGGCATGGTCTTCAATGATTTTGCCGAAGTCACGGTATCTCATGCCAGGCTTAACTATATCAAAATCATAAGTAAATCAGCTAACGGATTTTTTCATTTCACTTCGTCTTACCAGCAGCGATGGATTTCTCAAGACATTCGCGAGTAACATTGACAAGCTTTTGGCCAACTTCATCAACATTACCTACAAAATATGTAGCATTTGTATCACCATGGAAGCCATTGTAGAAACAACTGATATCAATGTTGATGATATCACCATCCACTAAAGCTCTTTGATCAGGAATACCGTGACAGATAACTATACCATTTTAGAGAAAAATACGATTAACAAACAGACATCTTGAGCTAATTCATATTTCTTGCCTTCGTTTAAAGAGCTAAGCATAATTGAAAGGAGAAAGTTAATAACAACATATAGGAGAAGACACTAAGACTTACGTGCAACAAGATTTTGGGAAAAAGTTATAATTCAAGGGAGAAGGATAGGCATTACGCTCAATAGTAGCTTCGTGAGCAATACGATCTATGTTGACAGAAAGAGAGAAACTTCAATACGATGTATATATATACCCATTTCTACTCTCTCTTACCAAGCTCATCGGTAGTAATGCCAACACGGACTGCCTTGGCTGTAATTTCGAGAACTTCTTTGGTGATCTAGATATATATGAAACGTCAGCCCAATTGATATAAAACCAAATACCCAATTACTTACAGCACAAGCCTTTCTGACACCTTCAATTTCCTCAGGAGTTAAAACCTTGATATCAGAACTTCTGGCCATATATTCTGACTTGGAAAAACCTGTCATAATGCTTAGTAGTAGTTCATATAATATTATATCCAAATGTGATTTCAAGTACCTGATTCAGCATAATCAGGTCTAGGAATATGCTCAGGGACGGTTCGGCGAGAAGAAAGAGGATAAACAGCACGGAGAGGGCCGGTGTATTTGAAAGTTTTGAAGGGATCATAAGGAGCTGTAACCCGTCAAAAAAAAAGTAAGTTTCTTCTACCAATGCCATTTTTTTCATTGCTCGAGCGAATGTTGAGAGCGTATATACTAGCTTACATTTAGTGTTGCCATGAACAGCTTTGTGTGTGCCCTACGTAAGGTTAGGTTGAAGTTAGAAGTGATCATTGAGTCAGATTTAAAAACATACCCAAGATTTCTTGAAACAGTCTTGAGAACAGAAGAAGGATCCTTCGTCCTTACCTAGCTTGACGCAAGTAGGGCACTGCAAGTGCGCCTCATTTTTACAGTCAATGGCAGCGCAAGTAGGCTTTGGTGACATGTTGAATACAGAAGAAGGTTTATTCTTTAGTATGAAAAATTGTTTTGACTGTCTGTCTGTCTCAAGACAAGTCACAAACAAAAAGAAAGGGGACGTTTAGTATCCACACACCTCGAAAGTCATGCTAAACATTCACTGCAAGTATTACTTTGACCATCTCAGGAACAAGAAAGGGCAGATAAAAGGGGGACTCGATGACAATGAAATGCGGAAGTATTGAAAAGAAAAGACTGTTAGCGTCAGACATTATGCATGCTAAAATTCAGACCTAATTACAGAAGGCTCACTTGACTAATGAGTCAATTGATATACGTCGGTTTGCTTCCTTATTCCTATCTTTTGCACAAAAAGCATTTGTAACTTTTTTCCCAACAAAAAGTAAACCTCATAAACTTTCTATTTTGTTTATTGAACTTTTACTCAAGTTCAGCCAAGAGCTTTTTCGGTCAAGTCGATCAGCCTTTTAAGGCCAACAATCCAGTTTCCGTGCTTATCATATGCAGTTGTCATCAACTGAGTGTGTGCTTTCATTGCGTTGGTATACTCTTGTTTCTCTAAGGCTTTTTTTCATATAGATATTGAGCTTTCAAAATAAGATATCACCATTATTATTTACCTTGAGATAAAGTATCAAGTGATTCTATAACATTGTCTGACAAACTCCTTTTGTCTATCTCGGTGAACAATACATTCATTCGGCGCTCTGTATCATCTAGAATTCTTTTTTGGGGTCCATTGTCAAAAGTCGCCTTACACAGATCAAGCTTAGCTTTGAAAATTTTCGAAATCTCATCGTAATTCAATTCATTGTTTGCGGATTTGCCTGTATTTTTTCGAAATATCTGCAAAATCGTCCTATTGTTTAGCTTTTAAGCATTCAAGAAGACGGAATGAATTAGCTTACCTCCATAGATGGGTCATTCTAAAAAGATATCGACAAAGAAAATATTATTTACAAAACAGAAACTTTCTTTGCATCTTATTGTTTTTACCCAATGGTTCTCTATCACAGCTGTTCTAAAATCAGATTTGCATGGAGGTGGTGGTAAATGATTTTTGCTTGATTGAGGTGGTGGTGGGAGTGGTGGTAGAGTCATCCTATGATATTTCAACAAAGGAAAAATGAAAGAAAAATTAAATAAAAAACTGGAATTCAACAAATGAAGATGACAAACTTCAAACTCAGGTTATGAGAGGTGATATGAAGGGAAGCTTAGGTACACCCCACAAACCTTGTTCCTTCTTATCCTTTCCTTTCTTGTACTACTACTGACACCTATAAATTATCCAATGTACTTCTACTTTTGCTTTTCTCTTTGGTTCCAATTCTAAACGTGAGCAGAGAGACTAGCAAAAATAAGATAAATTCTATACTCTTTTATTCATTATGTATTAACCCCCAATAGAGCTATTATTATCTTATCTTAGTTATAAACTAGCTCTCCATATTTCAGAGGGTGGAATAAATCTAAATGACTAACGAATTAAGACGCAAAAAAGAAAAAACTTAGAAAACTTTAAGTAATCAGCAAAAAAATAGTATTTCAAAAATAGCAAGAAGAAAAAGCAAACAGATTCCTGTCTTTGATAAGGAGAAGCAGAGGCGTCGTCAGTATCACTGATATCTGCAACTGACCTCTTCAATATATCTTCTGTTTTTCCTAAAATGTACAAAGAAAACATATCAGACCTATCTTGTCCAGCTTCTGCTGATAAACACATTTGAAAAAACTATTATGTTTTGAGTACTCTCAAGGTAATCAGTATAACAGATCTCTTCAGCTTCTTTAGTACTATAGCTGTTCTCAGCATTGTACAAATCAGCAGAAGCTGGCTCAACCAAAGAGACAAAGGAGACAAAGGAGTTTTCGAAATACGAACTGGCAATATCCGGACAAGAACAAAATCCAACAGGAGCTAAAAGACAATCATCTAACCTGAAAGTGTAATCAATTGGATGCTACCACGCTTAGCTTCTCATCTATCTCCCTAATCATTGAGTAAGTGATACAGAAGTCAATTTCGGATGTTGTTGTTGTTGCTCTCTCTTATTCAATATTGGCCAGCTTTGCTTCTAGAAAGCCGTAGTAGGCCTTTAAGTTGTTTTAGAGGTAATATGCAATATCAGCTTTCGTTAGCAGATACAACAAGCGATCAACACACAGGCTTCTATTACAGCCCAGATAATATCATGTGATTTGCTTGCAATAGAAATCAATCAAGTTGTTAGCATGGAGCGAAGCTTCTGAAAAAAGAAATGCCAAATTTCGTTAAGCGATACTAAAATCTATAATTATGATAATACAATAAACTTACTGCATTCCTTCTCTTGTTCCACTGGAGATAGTGATCTAGTCTATGTATTTTTTATCAGCGATAAGAAAATTTAGATGGCTTGTCTGGTACTGAAGCTGTCTTTGTATCAGCAAGAGGCGAAGCGTTGACATATTAGAAACAGTCGAAGGTTCTGATGTATCGTAATAGTAGATGCGTCAATTATATTTTGATCTATCAAGTAGCAGCTCGTGATCTCCCAGAAGCTATCACTCACACTATGCTAGCTCAACTTCTTACAACATACGCTATTCTTTTCTGTATCATATCGCTCTTACTAGGCCATTGCCCATTGTAATAACAAGCAATCTTGGTTTAAATTGGATGATAGTAAGCTGTATGGCAGGCTGCACAAGTAGATATGACATTGTCATTTTAAGTAAGAAAAAAAAAGTCAGACAAAGTCAATGGTTTTCATTGTCTTTAGGTGGCATGTTTGAACGATAAACAATGGCTGCTTCTCCTCTGCAGATGCTCCTATGCCATCTGGAGATGCATCCGAGGATTTTGGGAACTGAAGAAGCTAAAGACAAAAACGATACTGTTTTTACTGTGTCATTTGATTCAATTTTGCAGTAAGATTCAAATGAATCAATTAAGACCATATTTGATGTCAAAATGAACATACTTATCCTTTGTGCATCTCATTTCATAGCTGATTTTGATCTTCTTGTTCTTCTGGCCAAGCTTTTGTTTCGCAACAACACTTTCATGCTGGACGCAAGTCAGATCAACTTCCAAGCAGCAGAAGGCTTCAGAGCAAAAGACATGATTCCGGACCAGTTTGCGATTCAAAAGACATGCTCAGTATGTCCATTTTCAGAACACCTTTGTCTTCTTTTAGGTAAAAAGAATACATTAGTACATTCACAGATCGTGCAGAAAAAGAAAAGCGATTAAAGCCAATTGTCTCCAAAAGTTCAGCCCACTAATGTCAAAGTGTTATCATTAAGCCTGTATCGTAATATGAATCAGGAAAGAGCGATACCGAATGAGAAAGTATTAAAGAAAAAAAGAGAACAAAAGATGGTAGCATTTGGACTCAACGCGCTGCCAACAGTGAAAATTTTATCCAGGCATACAAGGGCTTTGCTATACAGAAGATAAAGGTTGTTTTCTTGATTCAACTCCTAACAATACCACTTATTAACCTTTGTTTTTGCTTTATCTACAAAGAGCCGAGAGAAATCGAAACAAGCTACATCCAAAGACGTTACTGCTGAAAGTGCTCCTGCTCCAAGTCGAAAGAGACCCATTGAGGATGTAGGTGATGAAAAACGGATCAAAAACAGTAAAACATGAGCAGTGTTGGATGAAGAACAATCTGCAAAGCCCCGTTAAAAAAAACCAACCATAACTAAAGAAGAAGAAAAAGTATTCTAAAGAAGCTGCTTTACTACTATCGCCCGATGGTTGTTCCAGTGTTGAAAAAGTAGACAAGACAGAAAAAGATGCTTTAAGGAATGGTCGCCAAGATGCTAGTAAAAGGTAGATATTCGAAATGAAGAGTCTGACAAATAGCTTGCTATTTGAAAATGATGATCTTACACATCAGTCCTTGGTGGGAAAAATGCGCTGATCTAACAGAGTATGAGATTGATGTATGCTTGCTTGTTGACCCAAGCCTCAAACCGTGCATCCCTTTGAAGACCAAATATCAATTCATTGGTCAACAGCTTCCAGTTTATCATCCTTAAACATAATCTTCTCTGGTGTGCCGATTATGCCAGATCTTAATCGCAAGATGTGCCTTATGCTCATTACCCACTTGAAAGCTTTATAAATGAAAAAGTGTATCCATAAGGCATGCAATGATGGCCACTTTAGCAGTAAATTAGCCAAGTGGTATTGGATAAATCCATTCTTTTGATCTGCTGCTGCTCAAACAGGCATTTCCACAACTCAAGCTCAATCATCTGAACCATCAAGGCCATTTACTCTTTAGGTACAAACTGAAACCGGTCTTTGTAGCCATTTACCAAACATCATTCGCAATGAAGTCAACAGAATCAGGAGGCTACTCAGTCTGGTCAGCAAAAAACAGTCGGTGGCTATGTATACTATACTTCAAAAGCAATCTTCAATTGAAATTCGAAAGGAGATGTCTTAGCTCATTGGATTACTCAAAGAACAAGGATACAAAAGTCATTTAGCTGTTGAAGAATGCAAGTGTGATTGTCTGATAAAAATTTAATCTACACATTTGGCGCAGAATTTCCACTATGCCTACAAAAGACAAAGGGAAGCAAAAGACTGAAAGGACCCTGAGAGATATCCAACGGGCTGATGCCAACAAACGAGGTGCTATATTTAAGTCTGAAAATCATGATTCTCAACTAATGTCTTAAAATTTTATTTTCTCTGGTACGGATAATGGTACTGATTTATTTTGTCTAATTTATCTCTCCCTTTTTTTTCTTGCTTTGGGCTTGGTTGTTTAAAAAAGCTTTCTTGAATAGAAAAGTCATATAAGCTTCTATAGTTGCCCAAAAGTATTCAGAATAGCCTCGTAGCAAAAGAACATTATCGCAGCATTAGGAACAACGCGCATCAAGTGAGCTGACATTCCTCCATACAGTACTATGGCACCTTCTTCTTTCAAGATAATTTTGAATGATTGCCAAAGGCCCTTGTATTTAGGTACGCCGTTTGCAGGCACTGGCTCTCTCAGTCTTGTTCTAATGACTTCGTGTGGATAAGCAATACATGCAGCCACCAATTTGGCTGTCGCTGCCGCTCCTATGTTACCAGCCCATGCCTGCACGCTTTTTCCGCCAACTGTCAATCGATTTTCCGACTGATTAGGCGGATGCGCCCATTTTCTTTTTAGGTCTTCATAGATCACCCATTGAATTGCACTTTCAATAACACCAAGGTAAGAAGCCCCCATGCCTTTGAATAGTCCCTTTGCACCTTCTTTTTTGAATATATGTTTTGTGCAATCTAGACTGCTTTTATGGAGACGATGCTTTCCTTGTAATTGTAATCTTGTTTTTACAACCCAAATTGGATTGGTAACTGTTGCGGTTACTATACCTATCTGACATGTCAAAAATCCATTTTATTTAAAAAACAGCGCTTACCTGCAATTGCGGCAGAAGCCAAATGAACAAAAGATGTTTCTTTGTTTTGATTAAGCTCTGTTAGAATTCTCTTTCCATTACCGTATGTGTAGAAGTTGATAGCTCTTGCAGGGATGACACCCACTAAATTCGGCCCCAATCCTTTAAAATAACCTTGAATGCCTTCAATCTGCTTGATCTGGCTAATTATTTGTAGTTAGCTGACAGCTGACAGACGAACGATCTTCAGCAATATGTTTCTTACACAAGCAGTTTTCCTGTTTCTAAAAAATGTCTCCATATTGACCCATTGTGTTGTATTCCTCTTTCTATGCCCTGTTGATAAAAAGTAGACTGTATCTGATTAAGCACATGTATTTCTGATCTATGAAAGAAATTACCTGTAATCGAGTTTTGACAACATCTAAAGGTGATGTACATACAGCCCCAACTAGACCACCCACACTAGATGTATATATTTGTGTACGTATGTTGAAGAAACAAACATCAACATATAGTGTGAGTACATATCAAACTAAAGTAGTAAAAATTGTACTCTATTATTAACTTACCCTCCGGCTATAAAATGCACATAGGACTTTTTATTGCTTCTCATTGTATCTTTGACATCATTCTCAGGTTTAACTTCATTATGGCGCAGTGTATCAGTTGACATATTTTAGATAGGGAAATTAAAAAGAAAGACACACAAAGTGTATAGTAACATTGAAGGATTTATGCTGCGATTACCGGATTCAATCTCAGATTTTTGGATATGGCTTTCATAAAAAGAAATGACTGAACATCAACTGGTATGCTTTGAATAGGCTTTGGCATATATGAACAAGTGAGCAGAGCTGTGTTCCAAACATTTGCAAAGCTTTCGTCTAGCTGTAAGGGGATTTGCAAACAACATAAGCACCAAAAAATGTTTACGATGTCTTCTATGTGCATGCACCTAAATCTTTTGTAAATTTACTCTAAAAGCAAGGTTGTCTTGCCGTCACATAGAGCAGTGTATCGAGATCTTAAGTTTTGGTAGCTTTTTTGTTTGCAGAAAGTAATTGAAGATACCTGCTCTAGCATTGGCTGTTGTTTTAGTGAGGTTGCATTAAAATCTATGAATTAAACATCCATTCTCGTGATAACAGTATATATAAATATATGATATATATAACTCTCGTTAAAAGCCAAAAATATCCTAACATTTACTCGGTTAACAACCAAAATGGGCACATCAGTCATCAATAAAATGTGTTTTGTAGGATAGACTATTGAAAAGTTACAAGTTTCTTTCAATGAGTTTTATTTGTTACGCGAATTCGGAGATGCAATACACAAAAAGAGATGCTAAACAACTAGAAGTAAACTTATTTTCGTAAAGTTTTCAGGGAGATGCGAAAAGAAAATGAGAAAACTAGAAATTGTCAAGTTCAGAAAGAAAAAGCACTCGTTTAGGTGGCGTACAACCTGTCAGCGAGTTTGGTGAAGGACCGTGGTATAATCAAAGGCAGTATCGTCGAAGATAAAGAGTCAGCGAACATGACAAACCTTTAAGGGGACAATGACCAAAAGATAGTTCGCTTCAATGGGAGATGAGGGCAAACATCGGATTCCGGAGAAGCTCAGCATAGATACGACAGGGAATATAAGAGATTCACAACTGAGTTGGCCCCAAAAAAGAAACTTCAACGGACAACAAAAGAAGGAATGAAAAATGTCCTCAACATCAAAGGACCCAGCTTGACGGTATGTCGAGGGGGCGAAAACAATCAGGCGCGTTGGATCCTCTGGAAATGAGGCGTTAAACTGTGTTTTGTTGAATGGTGGAGAGAGCGAAGGTCTATAAGTATTTCCAAGAGGCCTGTGCCATTTGTGGTAGAAGGAGAAGGCGGTTGTAAGAGTGCAAGGTGACCAGATAGCAGAAAGCCTTGAACGCCGATTTGGCAGAGGCAAAATCGTGTTCATCTTCACGAATAGAAAGCTGGTCCTCAAATGTGAAAAAAAAATCAGAGATCGCCGGATCGCTGGTATATGCATAGTTTGTAGAGGCTCAAAAGGAGAGTGAGTCAAGCATTGAAAGAAAACGGATTCCAGAAAGCAAGCATTGTTGACCACAACTCGGTAAACTTGCCGCTCATAGTTCGGTTAAACACATGGAGTTCCTCTCTAGGGGTGGGCGGCAACGGTACAGACCAAAAACCATAGCATCTCGGAGGCTGAGAGACTGGTGAAAGATGTCCATTCAAGTTAATCAGAGTTTAGTTTCGATCAAATGAGATAATGGACTGTATTGGTAAAGGTAGGAAAGCGAGAGATGTAAGGGTAATTTTGAGAAAGCCCAGATTAACATGATCGTACGCTTTCTCTTAGTCTGGAAGCAAACCATGGTCTGTCGAGGCGGATGGGGAAAGAAATGAAGCAGTTTTTATTGGGACGACCGTGAGTATGCCATGGTTGGCGATAAAACGATTAGGCATAAAGCCCAGTTGATGGCGATTGATAAGAGAGTCAGCGACAAGCAAAATTTGTAATCTTACAATGCGGGCAAAAATCTTCTTGTCTGTGTTGATAAGTTGAAAGGGGTGATAATTAGTAGCTTGTGTAATATTACTCTTCTTTGGAAGTAAGGCCATGAGCAACAACATCTAAGAAGTCGAAAAGCTGGTGTTAGCCAAGGCTTCGTCATAAATCCATAGGACTAGTGAATGTAAGATTTTTAAGCGAAGAACTAGGTCAAAAAATTCAGAGAGTAAGTCATTAGAGCCTAGACTGCTTCTACGAGGGGAGTATCAACTAGTTAGATAGATTTCTTCTCAAGCGATATGAGTGATGAGGATAGCTGCCAGGCTGGTAATCAAATCACTTGTTGTAGATTCGTCTGAGTCGGTGGGTGTATACAGCTTCGTATAGAATTCAGTCATTATGCTAGTTTCTCCATCCATGAAGTAAACCAAATGTGAACTAGAGGGGCTCGAGAGAGAAGAGATATTTCTTTGATCAGCAAGGGAGCAAACTGAGCACTTAGGTAGGGTGGATGACCATTCGTCTTTTTCTTCCCAGAGTTTTACAGCTTGAAGAGCGGAGACCTCAACAATCTCAATCTGCAAGGAAGAGATGAGATTTTTAAGTGAAGGAAGGAGGTTGGATCTAATGGCTGTATGGCGACATTACCGGAGAATTTGGTTGCGCTTCGGTTGAAGCTTTTTCAAGGTTTTTGTGGGCCATGAGCTTTGATACAGCTGAAAAGTTTTCACAAAACTTTTGGTCTCAGCCTTCAGCGCATCTCAAACAACTTTTTCTGGCAAGGTTTTTTCGGAAAAAAGATATTGGCGTTTATCAATCGCCTGGAGAGATGGTCGGTCAGACTAGAATGAAAAGTATGAGGCCTTGTAATCATTGGATTGGCCTTTCAAGTCCCCAGATTCCGAGAAGACGTAAAGGTGGGAAAAGAGATGAAAAGAAGGTTGTGGTTGGTTCAGACATAGTTCACAAACTCCCAAGTAGGAGATGAAACCTGGGAATTATGATTGATAGAACAAACCATATAATCGAGCAATCGATGTGAGCCGCGTGCGCCGGTAAAGATTAGTAGAGACTTACTCATGAAATAGTTTTCAAAGCTGTCTTTAAGAGGGTTAGCCAAATAAAATGAAGAAATCCGGGTTGATGCGGATTGAAATTAAAGTCACCCATGATGAGAACAAGAAAGCTTTCAGAGCGAAAAACATTAAAACATTAGAGTCATAAAAGCTTTTATTGGTTAATTGTATGGCTCACAGTGACATTGTTACATCAATCTATATATCAAACAACTTTTTTTTGTATTAGTATTACTTTATTGAATCATAGTGTGTAAATTAAGCTTAATAAAAGTGACTCTCCTTACAAAGAGTCACTACGACTGTGGGGTCCCACAGATCGTCATCAAAGAGAGTTTGCCAATGATATCACCACAGGGTTGCCATACCCATACCAACAGCGACTAAAAGATCAGGACTGAGAAGATTACCCTCAGTATCAGTGAGGGCCGTAAGAGTCAGCCACACGGACATAATAATGGGGAAGGCTGTAGTCAAAACTCTATCAGCGAAACATTGCTGCCAGAAGTTCCATTTGAAACCACAGTAGAAGACAAAATGATACAAAGCTTCTGCTTTGAAATCACAAGTACGACAAAGAGGCGTGAAGAAGCGGCTCGGATTCCAACTGTGGAACTTGCTTGCGTAGCCAATCGTACCATGTAACAATCGTCACCAAGGGGAGAAAGCTTTGGCCGGAAAAGATAAGAACCAAAAGAGCCTCCAGCTACTGCTCGGTAATCAATCTGCCACCGAGACAAGGAAAAGAATACGGCGGGGCAACGACTTGGGCAGGGACTGCCAATGACAGTAAAAATGACCCGACTTAGCAATTGATACCTCCAGGACCTTACGGGCTTCGGGACTGATTAGTCAGTGCTCAGAGGAAGGTTACCAAGTCGGTAGTATCACCAAAGGTTGGCTCTGAGGAGGATAGAAGGTTACTCGACTGTTGGGGATAGGATGCATAGAGCAACTATATGTGTCTGTGACCGACGGATGAAAGATAGCATTAAAGGCGCGGAGGAGAACAGGTCATCTAGGAGAGGCGATTAGGGCTCGATGGGCCTGAAACCCCTCTGTAGGGTGCTGGAGTAAGAAGTCTGAGATCAGATAGTGTAACTGGTTGGAGGCAATAGGGAGGGGGGGAAACATGCGACCAGTAGTTTAGACAGCGGTATGTCGAAGTACCAACAAGTGCTCCAAGAAGGATGCAAAATTAGAGGCAGTAAATGCTGCAGAAAATGAAGGAGATGTAGAAGGGGAGGAAGGGCCTTGAACCTTTGCTTGTAGTGCTTCGAAGGAATCCAAAACCAATGGACAAGCCAGGGTGACAGGAAATTGCCTGGTTGAGGCAGTAATAGTAACCTTTGAACATAGACTGCCTGCAATGCCAAGCTTTGATGGAAGGGGTCAACAATTTCCAGGCTGCCCATCCTCTTCAAATGACAAGCCGCGGACCAACTAGGTATAGGCCAAATAGACATAACAAAGCCTCACACAATTTTGGTGATGTCCTTTAGCCAGGCCGGTGGAAGAGGAGCCACTCGCATAAGATGCCAAAGACGGCTTAGAATGACTGAATTTGCCACTAGAGATAAGCCTCGGACCGAGAGGGACCGCCCTTTCAAAAACTGATAGTGTTGAAGCAGCTGAAGCTTGATACCATCCAACTGTGAGGGCGCACTATACAAGAGGTAGCCCAATAGTATGTACCGAACAACAGAAGCAAATAACAAGTGGCTTCCCATTTAGATTCAAATCATAAACTACCAAGTAAAGTGAGGAACAAAGATGACAGGACACAGTCACTGATAGCAGAGCAAATAAACTGAGTGTCTAATTTGACAACCGTGCTCTCACTGCTAATATGGTAGGAGATTTGAGATTAAATTTCAAACTCACATTTGCTGCAAGACGTCATGTGCCCAATGTAATAAAGACAAAGTCCTGAGCCCTGTAAGAGCTAGGAGAGCACCAACACTATTATCTATACCTCAATGCGAGAATTGTGAGGCTGACCTGCTATAAATAATTGCATACTGATAGATGAGACAAAGTGTGACGGATATAGACATTAAGCATCAGAGGCCAAACCACTTCTTGGCAATGGCTCGAAACTATGAATAAAAGCTGATTCTGCATATTTAAAAGAAGCAGTTCTTGTTCAAAAAGAAATAAGGTTGAGTCTTAGTTGCACTTTGCTTTGTATCCCTCTTTTTTGTGACAAAAAGAACTCATCAACACAGTTGACACTATGTCCATGGCGAGGGTAATTACGGCGGACGTGTCCTCGTTTGTTCACTGATGAAAATTTGGGAAATCAGGCAATATTAGCATTCCAATTTCGCATATCTGAATGCGCTGCTTTAATCTTTGCAGTTCTATTTTGGCCTCCAAAAACGTGAGAATGCTAATATTGCCCGTTTTCTTTAGACCCTGATTTTGATGCAACCTTCTCTACCGTTCTTCTTTTGCCTCCTTTCGGACTTGCCATCTTCTGTTTTTCTTCTCACCGAACTATTATATCGAAGCATGAGCCTAACTTCTACCGCCAATTCATTCTCTATTCCCTTTTTACCAGCACAATCTTGGCAGATTCCCTGTCTCACCACTTTCGTATCGTCTGGTTCCACACCATATATAGAAAGGTCTCTACTCGGAAAATCATGCATAAATGGCTCCAGTCTAAGTTTCCTTCTCTGATCTGTCCAGTTTTTGACCATGCAGTTGAAGACTTTGATCGTTTTCCCTTTTCTTGCCCTCCAAAAATCCAGGCCTGACAATGGGTATAGCCTATCTTCTTTGGTAACTCTATTAATTTGTCTGTTGACATTCTTCTATTGAAACAGGTCATCCTCACTTGTTCTCTCATTTCGCTGCTCTGATTATAGGTTTAAACTTACAAAGCGTTTGGCACGCATATTGGAATCTTATTTTTGACAATTATCCTTTCTCACCTGACGTTGTTCCTATCATGCTTCTTGCTTCTATTCATACTGCTACTCAAGATTCCTTTATTGCAAAGGGCATTCCGCGTCATTCGCTCCCCAGTTTTACTCGATAACCATGTTTAGGTATCTCTTTACTTATTTTCATCTTTTATTCCACTATTTGTCTTCTTATGTAGTTAACCAAACCACAAAACTCCTTAAAGACATTTCAAAAGACAAACCTCAAAAGCATAGTTGCGACTTGCCATGCAAGCACTTTATAAAAGTGAGCCTTTGTGCCCCTACAGAAAAAATATCGGCTACTTTCCCAAAATTTTATCGATGGTTTCAATAGATATACAGGGTACTAAAGAACATGTCTGGACAGCCAGTACGACAATGTCCTTCTCTATAGCAAGCACGGCAGAAGAGAGACATTTTCTCAGATAATAGCAAACCAGGGGGTTTATCATGGTACTGAAAAACTTCGCAGTAGAGGATCTCAGCTTTGGTGGCTTGAAGTTTACTTGGATTAAGAACTACTTGGCGGTCTCCTTCAAACATGGCATGTTGTGTCTGGATACAGACGTTCAAAACCTCTCCTAATTGTGCAAAACTCTGCAGGGTTTGTTTTGTATCCCTTAAAAATAATGCCATCTGGTAGAGTGATACTATCCTCTAATGTTTGCTGGTATTGGTTGCAATCAAAATCCTGAGTGATTTCGTAAAAACAACGTTGAAGGTAACTACGTTCGACTTTCCGTCCACCAAAAAACTTAAGTTCCTTATCCGTGTTTAAATATGCAAAAGTAAGACTCCAAGGGAATAAGGTCTTGGATTCTGGTTGTTTCAATCAGAATACTGTCTTTTTTTTTTGCCGACCTGAGTATGAAAGGACGGATGTTGTCTACCTGTGGGATAAACTTAGAAGCTGATGAGCCCAAGATGGGCTGTGAAGAGGCAACTGATAACGTCCTACTTAAGGAAAGGCAGAATCTTATCATTAACCTTGAATCTTCTTGAGACTGAGAATGCGATATGGTTTTGTATCTCGACGACTAGTAGTGTTGTTGAAAGTTGAATTATGTGTCAATTTTCTAGGTCAAAGAGTCATTTTACATGATTTTGCATTAATTCTACTATTGATCTAATTAATAACTCCGAAGTATTTGACTGGTAAAAAAAAGGATTTTACATTCGTTTCTCTTCTATTTTCTTTCGTCATTCATTATGTCAGAACAACAAGCAGATAACAACTATATGGCTATGCTCAATAACCCATACATCAATCCGGAACCTTCTCCTGGAAAAAACGCATTGGAAAAACAAAACACAAAGCTGAAACCATGCCATTTTCCAGAAACTCATAAAGCTCAAAACATCCTAGCCGCTGCCACAAAAGAAACATACCTTGTATCCGAATCCGACGAGCCTTTAGAATGGATTAATACAAAGATTGAGCAAGACAGTTTACCATCTTCAGAAAGCGAGCTTATTGAGCTAGGGCTGATTGAAAAGGAAGATGTTGGCAAACTGAAGATTCAACCTTTAACTGATAGCCTTTTATTCAACAAAGAAGAGTACAAGCATATTGTTGCAGCATGCAAGAAAGCGGTAGATAGCAGTGAATGGAAAGTCTATCGCGTAGAAAACAAACAGGGTACTACGACTGTTGTCTTTGTTTTATCAATTGCTCAAGGCTCTAATGGACAGAAGGCGCTTGTGGGATTGAAAAGTTTACTTGTCCAAACATGACATCACCAATTTTAGATTAAAGAGAAACAGGCTCGTTTGTGCTTATCTTTCTGGTTTGAATATGAACATTTCTGTCCTTTAAAATTGAGCGCGATTTGCATTTGTATTTTCATAGCTCACGGATTTTTTGCGATTGTGTAGTCACCCCACTATTCGGCTCATGCGCTACATTTTATCAGCAGAGCTTTAGTTTGTAAACTTAAAAGGAGTGCTGCATAGGTACTTAAAAGTGTTCCAGCTTTGGGTAATAAGTAAAGTAGAAGATATGAGAAAACGAAACATCTATATTATCGTATTGCTCTTCTGATATCGTTCATTCAGCAAATAAAAGGAACAATCGCTGCATGTACTTTATTAGTTACCTGTACTCTTATTTACTTGCGGATAGTATCTTACATATATGTCTAGCAAATTCGACTGATCGTCAAATATCCATTCCTGTTTTTGAGCTTCTGTTGCGCATTATACATAGTGAATGATAAGTAGTAATCTGTATACGCAATAGTTGCCAACTCCATATTACATGCATAAGAACTCCTGTTAGTTATTTTGAAAGCTGTCATTAATTGAGCTTATGATTTTCGATGGTTTGATGCTTTCTGGTTGCTTCGATAATATGTTGTGCATCAAAAGGATGACATTACCCTCTTTCCGTGCCACAGTTGCTATTTTTTTCGGTTTTGTTTGTACAGTAAACTTCTCTTTTACTTTTACTTTTTAATTTCCTTCTTGTTAAAAATTAGTTAAAACCATCTTGAACAACTTTATTTCACTGATTTTGGTAGTCCTATCCTAACGGTATTTAGAGTTGTTTTTCATATGAACTGAATGTATGAATCAAATCTCTTTTAGTCGGACGACTTAAAACTTGACGCTCATTACATTGTTACGAGCAATAATTTAGCACTTTATAATTACATGCTTTAGTACTTCTTTACTTTACTTCACATACTTTTACTTTTATTGTTTCTTTTACTACTTATCATTATTATAAATCAATATCTATCTCTATTTTATTCTGACTGTACTTACTATATTATTTTTATCAATCTCACCCCATTATTATTTAAGACTCATAATCACAATTGTCCATTTCACGAACTAGATCTATTATGTCATATTATCTTATTGAAATTTCTTCAATCTTACCCAAAATATTTGCATTTCAACATCATTATATTGTCCAATTGGTTAACAACACCATCAAACAAGTAATGACTCATAAAATAACTTAGTTTAGATTCTTTTAGATTAGGACTGTCATCATTAGGATGAACAGTATAAATACGAATAACTTTTATATAATAAACAAGAGACACTTTTCTACCTTCTTACTAGATACTTTGGATATTAACTTTGCCGCTTAGACAGGCTTTATGTTGTTAAGACCTCCCTTGGTTAATTGCTATTACGCTTAATCATTGTATCATTTATATTTTATCTTATATTCTTTTTAAGGTTCGTTACCTAAACAACGTAGTGCTCAGTACATTACAATCGTTTCTCTCTCTGTTTCTATTGTATCATTGATTCTGACTCGTTACTGGCAAAATATTACATTCGTCGTTTAAAACATATAACCTTGCTGCCTGATTGCTCCGTTATATCTCTTTAATTCTCTTTTACAAGTTACTGCAAAAACTATCCTTTGTTCTATTGCAGCTACACGAAAACGTCTCACTTTTTAAAAAAACAAAAAAAAAGGAATTCCGGCCTACCTGATTCGAACAAGTGACCTAAAGATGACAGATTAACTACAGTCTTCCGCTCTACCAACTGAGCTAAGGCCGGGGCTTTTCTTTCGCTTTTTCATAACTTTCTTACATTTGTGTAACAAAAGTCACGTGATCTCCCCCTTTACAGCCAATCAGAACGCTAATACACTAAAGAAGTCTATTAGCCAGAAGCCTAGTCAACTCATCATCACATACGTAACCTTGGATAACAAGCTTAGATCTTCAGGCACCTTCCAGCGTATTTTTTCAAGTCCTTTTGGAACATTAGTTTTCAAGATGACTTCACCAATGCAACTGAATGCACCCACCTCTTTCGTGCGCGATCAACCTGTTGACGTGCACCAGCTCTACAATCTTGTTGTGCAATTGCAACAACAAGTTCAACAACACGATGGGCTCTTCAAACACATAGAGTCTCTACAAGAAAAAATTTTTTCCCTAGAGGAAAAAAACAAAAAACTAATCTCTGAGAATGAAAGACTTCTCAATATGGTTAACACTCAGGTGACGTTGCCTGATACTCAAGCTTCTGTGCCAACAGATGGTCCTGCTGCTTCCTCTTGGGCGGATACCGCTGCCAAACCCGCCGCTCCTACCTCTGCACCTGCCAAGAAGGCTCGTGCACCTTCTACCAAAAAGCGTGTAGCTGCTGCTCGCGCTTTCATGAGCCCTGAGGCCAAAGGTCCTCAAGGCTTTAAGTACATTTACCTTGGGCGTTCACGAAAGATCAACCGATCTGAAGTGCGCTCTCGTCTCAGACGCATTGGCGTCGATACCGGTCGTGTCCTCGACATCTCTTTTCCTGCTTCTGGTGTTCTTGGTGTGCTGATGCATGTTCAGTATGTGGAGCAATTCACTGCTGTCATGCAGAAGGCTGGCGCTGAGCTTGTGAAGGATTTCGATCCTTTGGATCCATCCAACCTTGCTGATCCCAAGTTTGCCTCTCTGTCGGTCGACCAACGTGCCGCTCAAATGCATGAGCTGGTTAACGGTCGTGCTCTTGACACTCTCTCTTTCCTTCGTCCTGTTGTTGTCGGTTCTGTTGCCCGTTCCTTTTTGGATTGGGGATGGATCGATGACACCGATCTCCGTTCTGCTGTCGCCGCTGCTCACTCTCGCCAACAGGCTCAAGATCCCCGTGCCAAGTCCTTTGCTTTCTCAAAGACCGGCTCTGACGATAGTGATTCTGTAATGTCTCTTTAATGAGTCCTCTTACAGATCCTTTCTCTATACCCACCCCTCTCCGCTCCTTCTCTCTAAGCATCTGGAATGCTAATGGCCTTCGGGCCTCAACCATCCACGATGTCCTATCCCATGTCCTCCACACCGATGTCCTCTTTGTGACAGAAACTTGGCTCACATCTGGCTTTCTTCCAGTTGAGTGGTCTCAGTACCATCTCTATGGCAAGAAGCTAATAAACGCAAACAACCGTGGTTCTGGTGGTGTTTCGGCACTCATCTCTCCTCATTGTCAACTCTCTGTCTCTCAACTTCCCTCTCTCAATGCATACACTCTTTCTTTGAAAATTGATAAGGTCAATGTGCATTGTGTTTATTTTCCACCCAGTATCTCTAATGATCTGGTGCTATCCGCTTTACAACAAATCCCCCTTCACTCTGACTCCATTATCTGTGGTGACTTCAATGCTCGTTTTGGTGCTCTTACCGGTGATTCCGCTACCAATCCCCGTGGACTTGCTATGGCAACATGGCTTGAACAATGTGGGTTGGCTGTGCTCAACTCGTCTCTTTCTCCAGGTGTTGCTACCTTTTCTACGTTTCGGCGTGAAAGGGAAGTGAGTAGCATCATCGATCTGTTCGTAACAAATATACCTGCAAAGGATATGCGTTCGGCTCAGATCGTGGTAGAATCAGACTTGTCTCTTGGCTCTGACCATAGATTGTTGACTCTGTCTTTCGACTATGCGTCTGTGGCTGCTGGTGCTTCGGCGCCAACCTTGGCTCCTAGACGGCTTTGGAACCTGTCTCGCTTGCAAGACACGGAACCGCTAGCTCTGTTTAGGTCCAGGTTTAGGACTAGTGTCTCGCCCTTGGGTGATGCGCTGTCCGCTCTGGTTGCTTCTCCTCCTACATGCCGCCCTGACATTGATGGTCTGAATGCTACTCTTAATGAGTGCTTCTACGATTCCTTGGATGGATCGGTTGGTGTGAGAGCACCTCGGTCTGGTAAGTGGTGGAAGAAGTACTGGACTTCTGAAATCGAGTCTGCTGCTCGTGAACGCGATCGCTGTTATAGTATGTGGCGTCATGCCCTAGGCATTGACAAAGCGTACTGGTGGTCAAAGCATCTTGATGCCCATCGTTCTTTTCGTCGTCTAGTATCAAAGGCAAAACGTCTCTCTTGGAAGAATTTCTGTGCCCAACTTGAAAAAGATTTCTCTAAAGCTACGGCCACTCTTTCAAGGATAAAAAGGCGTCGTGACTGCTCATCTACCTATGCTCATCCTGACGGTCCTGCTGCATCAGTGGATACCATGGCCTCTCACTTGGCCACTGTCTACAACGGTTCCCTTTTGCCTGCGCCTGACGCTCGCCCCGCCTCTCCACCACCTCACGATAGTTTGCTTCCTTTTGCTCTGCCTGATGATTTGGACATTTTCTCTGTAGATGCTATCATGGATCACATCAAGCGGTTACCTCTACGCAAGGCACCGGGTAGCGATCACCTGAAAGCAGAAATGCTGAAGGCCGTTGCAACGGACCTTGCCCCGCTCCTCTCTCTCTTCTTCTCTCTGTGTTATCAATGGTCTTACACTCCTTCTCTCTGGCGTCTAGCCAGTGTATTTCCGATACACAAGAAAAACGATCCCTCTGATCCTGCAAACTATCGGCCAATCTCTCTGACGTCGGTTATGCGTAAGCTCTTTGAGTTTGCCATCTCTGACTGTCTCTATGAACACTCGCCTCCACTTGACATTGCGCAAGGTGGCTTTCGCCCGCAGCGTAGCCCTCTGGATCAAGCCCTCTGCTTGCATGACTTGATGCATGACTACCTGCTTACCAATCATTGCCGTCCTGTGGTTGCTTTCCTTGACATCAAGGCTGCTTATGACACTGTTGACCGACGTGTCATCTGGAATGCTCTGGCTGATTCTTCTCTACCTCGCCCACTTCTCGGATTGCTCATCAACTTGTTTGATGACGTTCAGATTTCGGTGCTGATCGCTAACCATTCCTCTGCGCCTTTCTCTCCTGTCACTGGTGTTCTCCAAGGCTCTGTTCTCTCCCCGCATCTGTACTCTCTGTACATCAACTCTCTTCCCTCTGCGCTTCGCTCTGCTGCCTCGGCTGGTACTACTTTGGTATGTCCACCTGGTTCGCCTTCTACCTCTCCAATTCCTCTGAATTGTCTTCTTTTTGCGGACGACGTTGCGATCATTGGCTCTCGTAGTCAGGTCCAACGGATGCTGAACATTGCTGCTGAGCATTCTCGCTCCCTCGGATATCGCTGGAGTCCGTCTAAATGTGCTGTCCTCAACGCACGACCTGATGGCCCACGATTGACGTTGTACGATGAACCGTTACCGCTCGTTGACGAATTTGTATACCTCGGTGTACCTTTTCGCTCAAAGGGCATTTCTGGTCCAGATCTTGTCTCTTTTCGTGCAGCTAAGGCTGTCAAGACCATGGCCCTGCTGGTCTCAGTAGGTGTCCACCGTAACGGCTTCTCTCTCCTCCTGTCCTCTCGACTGTATGCCTGCTTTATCCGTCCCAAGATAGAGTATGGCCTGGCTATTGCCCGTATCTCCTCTTCAGATATGAAACAGCTCGATGACCTTCAAAACCGGCTGGTCCGTATGTTCATTGGTGGCTCTTGGTTTCAAGTAGCAAAACACATCACTTGCCTGCCTGCCATGATTCATAGGTACAATGTCCTTGTCACAAGGTACGTCCTTCGTGTACAATACCTCCCTGATGACTGCTTGCTTGTGCTCTTACGTGATCAACTACGGTACCCTCGCCTCTCTAAGCTTCTTCAACAGAATGCTCTCTACCTCTCTCTCCCTGATCCACCGCCTGTCTCTAATGTTGAGCTTCGTGCTCACTTTAGGCGATATTGGCAGGATCAGTTCAACCGCCAAATGGCAACTCAAGCTTCTCGTGGCCGTGCTGTCCTCTTGCGTGCCTGTCGTCCGTGCACTTCAAAGCCGGATCCAATCCTCTACCTCCCAATGACAACTACTGCTCGCAGTAGGCTTGTTCGTTGGCGTCTTGGTCGCTTTGCGAATCTTCGTGAAGAATGTCCCTGCCTCTCCGGTGCCTACATTTCAAGAGATCATTTCTTGTCTTGTAGTGCACTTGATCCATCCCTCTTTTTCGACCTCCCTTCTCCTCCGGCTGGCGTTCATCCGATCGACCATGCCCTCAACTCTCTGCCTGTAAAGGCTTCCACTGGTCCTCCTCCTTTTTGGTCCTCTCTTCTCCAATTGCTTCATGCAATAGACTCTCTGGTGCATCCTCTTGCTACCATCGCTCCAGAACCTGATCCAAATGGATCATGGCTTCCTCCTCCTCCTCCTCCTTCTCCTCCGATCTCTCCATAGACAAAATGACCTCTTTAGCCTGCTCACTGCGCAACCACGGTGGTAAGTGATTATCAAAGTTCCCATCCGTTGGTGCTGCCTTTGGGCTCTAAAGTTGTCTCAGTACTCTGTTGCTCTCTCTTCCTGTCCTTCTGTTTCCTCTTTTCCCTTTTGTTCGTTTTTCTGCTGGGTTTTTTGTACTTTTTCCCACTCTTTTATTTAGTTTAGTTCATCCAATTCGGCTTATGCTCCATAGAGTTGCCCAAAGAATTGTTGTATATAATAAAATATAATGTTTCACCTGAGCTAAGGCCGGCTGATATTAGTAAAATCAGCTTACAGGTACACATTCTAATGCCGAATTTGAAAATCCGGCAAAAGTCCGGCAAATGTTCGAACCGAAGGGCTGAGCCTAATTTTTTCTGGTTATTTTTCTTAAGAATACGTCAAGATGCTATATGATGAACTTGCAAATGCATTTCTTCGCTTGTCTTCATGCCATTGTTGTAGGTCTTCATCTTCTTTGTTCTTGTTAATTACGTTTGCATGGATGTTCAATTTAGTTCATATGGATTACCTCAATGTACTGAACAGATATCATAAAAAAAGTTCTTCACGTTTGGCTACTAACTATCTTGATCTAAATTGGTTAACACAATAGGAAGTTACTACTGTAAAGCTGGGATTACTTTGATTTGCCTCTCTATTACCATTGGCCTGAACCTGAAAGCACTTAGTGTTATTTTCTCATGCTTATTACCGAATTATGTCCTGTTATCTTTAATTATAACGAAAAACACTAAGATTGCATGATGCAAAACTCTCATTATATCTGTCACTTGAATCATAAAGGTGCCACATACAAGCCGACATGAGCGGTTACTCATAGTTTTAATCACAGGTGCAAGCACAGACCAAAGGAGCGCTTTGGGTCTATGCACGTACTTAGCTATGAGCCATCCTTGTTCAGGGTCAGATAAATCATCACATAAATTAATATCTCATCCTTTAAGGTGTCTGTGCTTAGAGAATGAGATAAGCCAACTTTCTCAGTTTGATAAGAAGTCATCTAGTTTTATATAAATAAGAGAATAATTTGATATGAATAAAAGACGGCTTATTTTCGGTCTGATTGACTTTATTATTGTTATAAGTTATACCGTGAATATCACATGAAGCACTCAAATGTATTACTCTATAAGATGTCTTATCACTTTCTGAGTCTAGGTAGAGAGAGATAACATATAATTCTGTTGTGTTGTACAGCACTGTGTATAGTGTTTTGTTTTGCGATTTAGATCTTGTGCTTCAATTGATATAACTTGATTTTACTGGTATGTTAGCCTAAAGTAAAGTCTAATAACAGAATAAAATGAGAGACATGACTCGCGCAGATTTACGTATTTAACAGGCTAAGCGTTTCATGTCTGATTTGATGTAAAGACTCATGGATAATTTTTTTTCACTGCTATAGGCATCATTTTGTCTGCAAGCCAAGATTCCTGTTGGTAACTAATTGATATTCACTGCTAATAATAAGCAATAAATTCAATATAAAAATCCAAAGAAGACCTAGTTCATGAAATTCAGCTTATATGTTTCTTGGACTTTCTTATGAGAAAAATTTCGTTGGAATTTTTTTTGTTATTCTAGTTATGAAAATACAAGAGAAAAGTTTATCAAACCCAATGCAATAGCAAGAGTTCAAATAAGTTGACTCATTTGATCAACAAAGTCAGCTCCAAAAGGTAATATACCAATTAAGATGCATAATGTATATGTGCTTGATAAGCCTTGAGCTTACTTTCAGCTGATTCTTATAGAAGTGCACTATATGAAAGATTGAAAGCTAAAATTGCTCAACTCGTAGATCAGGGTAGCAATGTTATTTATCTCAGCCTTTCATTATCGTGTATCAAACAAAAAGATGAAGGGGAGTGTCAAAACTTGTAGTATATAATGAGTGGATTACTTTATAGTAATACCGCATTTCATCATTGTACGATGCTATTTGATTGCTTTATTTGCTGTGATTTGCCATCGAATTAATAGATAATAAGCAGGAAAAGCATTCTATCGTAACGCTTTTGAGATAACAACTGCAAACATGTCATGAGTTACTCTTTTCTCGCGGAAAGCTTTTCAAATCTGATTGTCTTTTAAGAGAAACTTAGGTTAGTTGGAAAATTATGGAAGAAGCTTCAACATTGGGACTGGTACAAGCTTTCCATATTTTTGAAAGACAGTATGATTAAGGAAATTGTTGCAAATTAGAAAAGCATACATATGTTAGAAAGTACTTATTGAATAGTCTTCACCTTTTCTGGCAATGGTGTATGCTTTCTAAAATCGGGTTGATTTTCTTTTAATTGACTCGTCTGCTAATTGATTTTGTGCAATTCGGACATTTAGGGCCATCATAATCCCTTTGAAACGCTCTCTTTCGTTTTTCTTCGTTTCCTCTTAATATTTTCTGCTTACGTCTGTATGCATTGATATTGTAAATACAATCATTTATTCTTCACTTTGAAATGGAATTACAAACTTGATTGAGTGAATGTTGGCGAGGATCTACGGCGTTATTTATAGTAAAGTTAAACGGGTAAAGTTAAAATCATAATTATTGCTCCTAAAAGTTACAGGATCATAAAGTGAACCATCAATCAAAGTCGATACTTTCTTTTTCGCTCGAGTTGGCGATAGAGTCGAGAGAAAAAGATACAGCATGCGTTGGCAAGAAGCAAGTCGAACCTTTGTCGGTGAGCTTTAGCATCGCTACATTTTGTCTCTTTTTGTATGAGTTTTAGCTTAGCTTTCTCAATACATGCATGAATATAAGCTGACTGATTTATCTTCATAATAACAAGATATTTGATTGAATCAGAAATGCTTTTTTTCACTCCTTCATTTCTTCTCTCCCTTTACCTTATGTTTATGTCTTGCTGCATCTTTGTTGGGTGATATTTGAGTTTTGAATTTCATTTTCTATCTCAACAATAAGAATAAAATAAAAAGACAAATGTAAAGAAAAGTGCCCGAATGTTCAACTGCTGTTGTTTATTAGAAGTTAATGGTAAGTCACAATTATACTTTTGTTTTTTGAATTAGTTGGGTATTTACTTATAGCTTGATCAAGCTCCACAAAACTTAAAGAAGAAATGATTGGTGTAAAAAGACAAAAGTTAGTCAGCGGAAAGAGGCAATTTTTTGTTAGCAAGCTATCATTGCTAGTGATCTTTTTCTTGTTCTATCTTTTTTTTTTCTTTTTTGCTTCATCGAATCGATCGCATTTGATCTCTAAGCTGAAGCTTGTAAGGAAGAAACAAAAAGATTATATACTTCTCACAAAAATACTCGGGGTTAAAGCAAAATTGAGCTGAATTTGAAACCTAGAAAGCATAATAAAAAGACGCGCTTTGCTAGTTGTATTTTGCTTCGCTTTTCTTCACTTAACTAACAGTATGTCCCAAGTAGCTCCTCGACCCTCACTCGACTTCTCCATTAATGCAGAGCAAGTCGAGCAAATTACAAACGAAATTATTGCACATGAACTTGCCGTCAATGACGAAATAGCTGCATTAAAACCTGAAGAGCAAACTTATGAGAACATTGTTGCTCGTTTAGCAAAAGCTGAAAATGAATTGGCAGGTTGGTTTAAATGTTTGAGGTTTGCATACGGCATTATTAAGAGAATTTGTATTGCATGTTAGGTCGAGCTCAGCTTGTAAGTTCGCTTAGCCAAATTTCGCCTGATGCAGCTGTGCGTGAAGCCTCCATTGCCGCTGAAACAAAATACGATCAATTCAGTATTGAGCAGAGCATGCGCCATGATCTTTACACAGTTATTTCAAGCTACATTTCTAGTACTAATTTGGATGAGCTTTCTGGAGAAGATGCTCGTTTCTTAAAGAAGATTCAAAAAATGCATCGTCGCAATGGTCTTCATTTGCCTGAAGAGCAAAGAAACGAGCTTAAAGAACTTCGTAAGCGTCTTAGTGAGACTTGTATTGAATTCAACAAGAACTGGGCTCGCGAAAGTAGCAGTAAGTCTCATTAATAACAATTTGGTATCGTGTACTCAAATGCCCTGATTTGTTTGTAGCTGTCAAATTTACAAAGGTAAGTCCTGTCATAGAGATCTTGCTTTTTACCTAATCCTGAACAAAATATGATGCTATAGGAAGAACTAGAGGGACTCGATGACGACTTCTTGAGTAAGAAAAACATACATATATATCATTTTACAAAAGCAAGCACTAAATTATCCTTGTATTCTTAGATGGATTAAAAACCGAAGAAGAAAACGGTGTTACCAAATACATTTTGACTATGAAGTAAGTACTGTTGTTTATTTGAAATGCTACGGATGATGAACTGTTTCTGACCATTTCAAACAGGTACCCAGGTAGGAAATCAATAGTGATTTTTCTTGTCTTTGCATTGTTCTGGGCAATGCATCTTTGGCTTGCAAACTAATCCTTCTTTTTGTTGTACCTTTTTGAACTAATTTAGATGTTCAACCCGGTATGTAGTATATTTCCTTTTTAAGAGAAAATTACTTATTAGTCTTTTAAAAAATAGTTCTTAAATTATGCAAAAACGAGAATACTCGTAAGGTTCATTCTACTGCATATGAATCTCGTAATCGCGAGAACATTGTTCTTCTTGAAGAGGTATTTCAAGCGCTGACTATCTTGCTTTGTATTACTAAAGTTTTAAATAGGCTTTGAGATTAAGGCGCAAGGCTGCAAAGGCAAGTTGTACCCAGTGCTGGAAATCGGCTTAGACTCATTGTGTCACTTTTATAGATTTTGGGCTACAAATCTCATGCTGATTATGTGCTTGAAGTTAAGATGGCTAAAACTGTTGAAGCTGTTGAAAAGGTTAGAGATAGGCCTTGTCAATAGGTATTGAGATCTCACCATTTGCATTTATGTAGTTTTTGAACGATTTAGCAGACAAATTACATGCACCCGGTGCTAAAGAAATTGAATCCCTCAAGCAGCTTAAAAAGGTATTTGAGTTTTTGTATACTTGTCTCAGGGCAATGCAAGAAACACTTGAACTAATGGTCGTTTGTTTGTTTGTTTTTCTCTAACTCTCAAAGGAAGAAAAAGGTACATGTCCGACCAAAAAAAAAGCCCTCTCCTCCAAATAAGCATCTAACATTTGTGTTGAATATCAGCTTCTCGTAACGAGGAATATGATGGCAAACTTAACGCATGGGATACTAGCTACTATCATCGTATGCACCTCGAAAGTGAATATTCTGTCGATCAAGAAGAAATCAAGAAATACTTTAGTCTTGAGAAGACTATCCAAAGTAGAGCCAAAGAAAGTACACGCACACACACACGTATTAACTTTGTTTTACTTTATAGAAATGTTGGATATCTATGAAAAGGTTTTGGGTCTCAAATTTGTCAAAGTTCCCTCTGAGAAAGCTGTTGTTTGGCATCCCGATGTTCAGTTATTTGAATGTTGGGATGCTGTCGAAGACAAAAGCTTCTCTGGCTATATGTATCTTGATTTGTTTCCCCGTGATAACAAATGTAAGCAAGTTTTGGACATGAAAAGTTTCATGACCTAACTATTTTCTATTTAAATGATTACATATAGACCCTCATGCTGCTTGTTTCCCTCTCCAACCTTCTTATATTGCTGAAAATGGAGAGCGTGTTGCTCCTATTGCTGCCATGGTAGCTAACTTCACCAAGCCGTAAGTATAATACAATTTAGCTGAAGTGATAAGACTTCTTCTTACACTCTTCTTTCGTAGCACCGCTGACAAGCCTTCCTTGTTGAAACATGATGAAGTTGTTACCTTGTTTCATGAATTGGTAAGTCAAAGAGGCAGTAACAGAATGTGATGAAAACTTATGGTTCATAAATGTTCACGAATACAACAGGGTCACGTTATGCATCATCTCTGTTCTCGTACCCGTTATGCTCGATTCCACGGAACCAGCGTCGAAGGTGATTTCGTTGAAGCACCCTCTCAAGTAAGTCGCGAATGTCTATCCTATGTGAGGCTTTGATACTTATTATTGCCTATCTATATTGAAAAGATGCTTGAAAACTGGTGCTACGACCATAAATCTCTCAAATATCTTACTGCTCACTTCGAGACCGGTGAACCTATATCAGACGAAATTATTGAAAAAATTGTCAAGGCGAAGAATGCAGATGCTGCTATTCTCAACCTTCGTCAACTTTTCTTTGGTATCTTTGATATGACTGTTCATACATCTGAAGGTAGGTAACAAGCGTTAATGATGAAATTATTTGTACTTAATATGTTCCTTGGTTTAGATGAAAACTTGAATACCTCAGAGGTTTACAACGACCTGCGTGCTAAGATCTCCTTAGTTCCTGCTCCTGAAGGCTCATGTGGTCAAGCAGCATTTGGGCAAGTATCTGTATTTTAAAAATTGATAACCTATTATTGACATTCTTTATTTAGACACTTAATGGGTGGCTATGATGCTGGTATGTGTTTACCAAACACTTTCTGACCTTTTGCGTTGGCTAACAATTTAATTCAAAATATAGGCTATTATGGTTATATGTGGTCCAAGGTTTTCTCCAGTGATATGTTCTTCAGCAAATTTGAAAAGGATACACTCTCTTCTGATGTTGGCTATTCTTACAGAAAGAACATCTTAGAAAGGGGCGGTAGCAAGTAAGTACTAACTGTAGGCCTCTAAGAGATTATCTGGTCTTAACGTTATGTTTGCAGAGACGGTATGGATCTGTTAGTTGACTTTTTAGGAAGAGAGCCTTCTTCAGAAGCCTTTATGAGAGAAGATATTGGCGTTACTCAGTAATGAATAAAGCATGAATCAGTTTACAATCTAGATCTGCTAAATCCTTAAATTGAATTTGCGTAACTTTCATAACTGACTTTCCCAGAGATCTCTGGGAAGGCATTGAAAAGGCGAGCTTCGCGTTTTTTTCTCTTTCTTTCTTATTTTAATGTTTTTTTTTGAACAATGACAGAAGAAAAGACAGAGAAACAAAAAATGCTTTCAGGCGAATGGTATCATGCAGGCTATCATGAGCTTCGAGAAGATAGAAAGAAGTGTCAAGAGCTCCTGAAAAGCTTCAACAACACACCACAAGGTCCTGAACGCACTTCTGTTGCACGCACGTTGTTTGGATCATATGGTGAAAGGAACTTCATCAATTATCCTTTTCGATGCGACTATGGCTACAATATTTTTTTTGGTGATGATCTTGAAATGAATTATGACTGTATTTTCTTAGATATAGGCAAGATTAGAATAGGCAATAACGTGTTTATGGGCCCGGGTGTGCATATCTATGCAGTCAATCATCCTGTCGATCCTACCTTGCGAAAGACAGGCGTTGAAATTGGCCAAGATGTTATTATTGGAGACAATGTTTGGATTGGTGGTGGTGCCATAATCCTTCCAGGCGTTACTATTGGCGAGGGAACTACCATCGGTGCTGGTGCAGTGGTTACAAAAGATATCCCAGATAATGTTATGGCAGCAGGAAATCCTTGCAAAGTTATAAAACAAGTTGTGCCAGAGAAAAAATAATCAAAAGATGTTTTAACCGTTGTGTTCAATTAGCACTTATTAAATGATCAAAAAATAAAAGGTGTGCCATCGTCTATTTAAGATTTTGTTGTCATTTCTCTCATCATTTTCAAAAACTTCATAAAGGGAATGAAAAGCTGTTTACATATTGATATAGCGGCCATTAAAATACAGGAGTTAATTATTTCTTTCTAAGTGAGCTCACTAGATCAGCTATAGGCCTGATAAATAAGAACATCCCTCTTTTTCATTGATGAGAGAGCGTAATTAAGAGTCATTTTTGGCTTCAGTTTGCAAAGGTACATCTTATCGTCAAGTTAGCCTACAAGTATGATACGTCAAGGATGTACCGTTTGCATTGTGTACGATTTCAGCTTTATGTAAAATGTTTTGTCTTGCTTATTCCAACTGTTCATGTTCGCTAATTTGATGTAATGCGAAAGGCCGAAAACAGCTTCATTTTTACCAACTAAGCTCAAACTCAGAAGCATCGTAGATGGACCAGCATTTCACGGATAATAGTCATTTATTCAAGAAATCTCTCGATATCGTCTAATGGCTTTTACAACGATGCGGATAGCACAACGTTCAGAACTCAAAATCAAGTTTTTGTCACAAATACATCAGCAAGAAGATCAAGTTTTAGATTCTTTCCATAGTCACTATCTTCCGCTTCCGTTAGAATCAGAACCGAGTAATAGAAGTATGCCTGCTACTTTCAGAAGGTCTCTCCGGATTTTGTCCTAGACAAAGCAGGAAAACTAAACACAGTTTATACCTAAAGGTGTTAGCTTCATTCTTTTATCTTTCTTAGTGGATGCAGTGAAAGCTGAGAAAGCATTAAACCTTATAACGCAAAGAAAGCGGTCAAAAAAGGAACCATCGAGCGACTGTTTCTACAGAATTACAGAAAGACTCCAGATAATCTCTTCTGGTGTCAGCATTTTCAACTGTATTTGTTCAAGTTTGTCGTAATTGTATCGTCGAGTAATCAAATTTTCGTGTGCTTTAGTTCCTTTTGTTTACTGTGTATTTGTCGAATACAACCGCTCAATTGTAAGACTTCACTTACCCGCTCCTTATTCTTCTTCAAATTTTGGAGCTTGTCTTGATGAAACCGCAAATAGCTACTTAGACCCTAAGTTTGATATAAAGATAGGCACTGACAAAGATATCGCTCTTCTTTAGCCCTCTCAATTAACTTACCACCAAAATCCTTCTCCAAGACCATCAGCTAAGTCTTTCCTTAGCATTTCATGAGGTTGATATAATTTCTTTTTGACTTGCGTGTTGGAATACCGGCCGTTTCCTATCGATTTTATTACCTACTCGGAGAGCTGAAGAGTGAATCAATGACGATTGTTCTGTTAGAAGAGAGCTAAGGCTTGGTAAAACACAAGGACATTATTAAAATCTTGAGGGTGTATTGAGACTCAAATCGTCTAGTAGTCTTGCTGCCAACAGGATTTGATCTAAAAACGCAATGTGTTTCAATACCAACTTCTAAATAGTCGTTGGTCCATATTTCGTGTATACAGATACTGTCCTGACACCATCATCCCAGTCAAACTAATTTTGCATGTCTCAATAAATCAACGAATCGTATACAACAAATCCGCATTTTGACCATCTCGATCCTAGCAAGCGCTTTTAATATTGGAATGGTTGATTATACTTCATAGCATTGTAAATCACGAGCATAGTCAGAGAGATTGAGCTCTTAGATCTGTTGGTTGCCATATAATCAGCAAAAGTAAAGTCGAGACCGAAAGGGCTTTAACCTTTCAACTAGAGTAACTCCAGGCCTGCATTAGATAAAATGGTCATGATGAGATGCATAGTAAGTCAAAGCAGGCGTTCGTCTCGGGCAGCTCCTCCCAGCGTTGGTTAGGATTTCTTACATTGATATTTATTCTATCAATCACACAGGAAAGACGGTTTCGACGCAAGAAGTATAGAAAGCAATCCGAAGACGAAATTACTCAGCTGTTTACTATCATTTCTACTCTTTCCTGCGTTCTAACACCATTAGTAGTTCTTGTATCGAAAACAATTTATTGCTATGCTCAGTCGTCTTCAGCGTTTTTTGATTCAATCCAGCGAAATGTTGTTTCTTTACTAGAAAAGGCAGGGCCGCTCTCCAACAAGTATTTCTCATCAATATTGGGTGCCTATAGAAATATTTTACACCGACAAGAATTTGTAAATCCAAGAGGTATTAGTATTTCCATTCGGCATCTCCAAATTCTTGTCAGTGTTGGGTTGTCAGCTGAATTCAACATTAGCCCAAGCTTTGCTCAGTCATAGTTTGGTGATAATGATAGAGATTCAGGCCGTAATGAACTGAGATCGGAGACCACTGAAAGATGCGTTCTGGTTTAATGTAAGGCTCTGATTGCAAAATATTGCGATCTTCAAAGACAAGTCCTTAAGAATAAGAGGGAAATAGTAGAGATATGTCCTTTTAGATTCAATTCCAAAATCGTTCTGCAGGTTTTCATATATGAAAGGGACATATGTTAAATCTTTACACTTTATATGCATCATTTCATTGAGTTAATAACATGGAGGAGAATGAAGGTGTTTTCGGCACTGAAAGCTGTTTTCGGCACTGAAGCCGTTTTCGGCATCGTTTGCGTCGATACATAAAAAGAACATGAAGCTCAAAGATGCCAAGTAACTTGTTGTCAAATATTGCTATCTGTGTATCAAGAGCTTGTGGGACCACCATGTGCTACTTCTCTTCTCGACAAAAAGAGTTTCATTGACGAAACTTGCTATCTCTTAATCTAAACTATTCTGCTACAAGCAACAAGGGTCAGATTGTCTCAAGCTCTAGATAGTGTTTTTGACCACCTAAGATATATTCTGTTTCAGTACGGAGAAGAACATGAAACATCCTTGCCTACGACGTCAGATACTTTCCTCTTTCAAAATTGTTCTTTGTTCTTCCTAGATCGTCTATATATTAGCGTTCTATCATCATTAGTGGAGACTCTTTGTCTGCTTTCTTTAAGAAACTGTTAAAAAGAGGACACGGCGATTAGCTGCATATGTTTTACAGAACTCTTGGTTTCAGGTAACTGAAGTTCTCAAAGCCACAGATAAACCCTGTTTTCGTACATAAGGTATCTTATATGATATACGTTCTTTCCATAGCATTGATTGTTTACTATCGATTGGAAAGAACAAGATCTTGCTCTCAAATACAGTCAAAGCAGATGGGTTTCTGTTGATTTCGTATTTAAAAGAAGAGCAACTAAAAGCAACTTTCCTGAAGGGAGAATTCCGAGGATTTGAACTTTATGAAGTCTGAAGTGCTTATTGGTCGGCATCATTAGGTCCTGGCAGAAGGTATACTTATGCAAATACAATCAAGTTTGCTCCAAAAGCTATCAGATAAAAACATATAGTTCAGAGAAGTGCTATACCTTCACTGGTTTAGTCTAATACCAAAGAGAGCACGATAGATCGAAGACGCAAGGACATTGATGTGCTAGAAACCAACGAATCCTCTGCAAAGACATATTATCATACCAACTTTATGCGGCATGCCCAGTACATGTCAAGCTAAATGGACGTTTTAATTTTTTTTGGAGTTCTTACATTACCAAAGATCGTTTTAGTTTGTACCAAGAAAGACAGCATGCTCAAACATAATGGTATCAGAAAACATATCAATGAAACTAAAAAAAGACAAAAACATTACCAGACAAAACCTGTCAAAAGTAAACAAGGCTATTTTCAACAAGCAAGTCTATTTTAAGCAAATCTAACTACACTCACATAAGATTTGGCTGTAAGAGATATAATTGGAAACCATCTAGACTTGAGTACGATAAGTAGCAGACCTCTTTGATTGTTTTCGTTGAAAATTATGTTTGGTAAAGATACGATGTGACTTAGAAGCAATTGATACGGTGGTACTAGCTTCTTGCGAGAATCATTGAAGAAGAGAGAACATGCTAGTGATCTGGTCGCGCTTACCATTAATGGATGTTTTACTTCACGCGTCTGCACTCAAGGCCAAACCAGACAGTATTGTCGCTTTGCCGATATATTCGAGTTTGTACTACTTGCAAAATACATGTAGAAGTATGCCAAGTGTTGTTGTTGAATAGAAGGGCAAGAATAGACCAGCTGTCTTACGTAAATAATGGTTGCAACTCTCATTCCACAATGATTAATGAAATGTATTTGAACCAAGAATCGTTGCTAAAGCTAGTAAGGCTAGACAGCCATATGAAAAAGAAACAACTCCAAAACTAAAGCGAACGAGAAGAAAATAGAAGCTAAAAAAAGAGAGAATAGTTTATCAAACAAGGTAAAACAATTCTAATTTCTGCTAATTTTGTCAAAAGTGAACGATTGTTTCTCTTGTAAATTTTATGACGTTGATATCAGCCAATGGGGAAATTCGATAATGTTTATTGGCTTATTGAGTAAGAAAAAAGAAAAAGTGGGGCTACCGGAATGAAACTATTACCCGCCGCCTATCATTATTATTTATTGTTCATATAAAGTAATAAAATTTACTAAATGATCATTCAATTTTAAACCTTTTCTTTCTTTCTCTTTCCCATATCACATTTGTATCTAAAAGAAGAATATGTCAGTAAAAGAGCAAATGATGCCTCGCTCATTATCGCCTGACCGCATGATGAACACAACCTCTGATTTCTATACACCAAACTCTCATTCAAGGTCAAATTCAGCTGATTTGTCTTCTTCTATCTTGAGAAGACCTTCAAGATTTAGTTCCCTCTTTATTACTCATAGCGCTCGATCTAGTCTCAAGATGACATCTATAGATAGTCCAGTAGAGAACAATACCCCTTCCTCGATACCACATAGACGCAACAGCAGTAATGAGACACAAAGTCATGAAAGCATAGAATCATCGCACTCTACTGGTTCTGACGAAAAACAACCATTACACTCAAGTAATAGACTAAGCCGATCGATTGGAAATTTAATTACCAGTCCTGCTTCGTGGACACGAAAACATCTACATCATCACCACTCTGACCCTTCCTCCCCTTCCAGTTATGTACCTCGACTCAATGAGAAATATGGCGATTATGTCAAGCCCATCAAAAGACCAAACACAAAAGCTTCGGGAGCAACCAATCGAAACAATGTAGGAAGTGGTGCAACTGCTGTCATACGCCTTGTTCAATCACCGCATCAGGGAGGTCGAATTCTGGCGGTGAAGGAATTTATTAAAAAAGACAAAAATGAAGATCAGAAAGAATATCTTAAGCGTATGCACAATGAGTATTGTATCGGCAAAACAGTCAGTGGGCATCCAAATGTTGTCGAGACATTAGATTTGGTTGTAGATGAACATGATCGATGGTGCACTGTAATGGAATACGTAAGTGAGGGCTTTATTCTATATATAATTTGTAGTCGAACTAAAAAACATAATACTTTATAGTGTGATGGAGGTGACTTGTTTGCTCTGCTAACAGAAAAAACATCACTACCAGTCATGGAATGCGCTTGTCTATTTAAACAGCTTATGATGGGCTTACAACACCTACATAATCTTGGTATTGCTCACCGTGACATCAAGCCTGAAAATTTGATTTTAACTGGAGGGGGCACTCTCAAAATAGCTGATTTTGGTGTTGCAGATGTTGTTCAGACTTGTTTTGAAAAAGAATCGCATGTGTGTTATAAATGGTGTGGGTCAGAGCCTTTTTGGTCGCCCGAAATCTGGGCCCTCAAGAGTCAAGAAGATGGGTACAAGGGTCAGGCCTTAGACATTTGGAGCGCAGCCGTTACCTTCTTCTGTATTAGGTTTCAAAAACTACCATTTGCCGTATCGTTCTATACAGGAAAGCCTAATTCAGCACCACCACCTGGTGCTAAGCCTGGATCGCCTGCTGCTGTAGCCGCACAAGCAGCTGATGGTGGCGATAAGGATTATGGCCTTTATGTGGAACAACGAGACCAGTTAGGCCCACTTGCCTGTGACCTTTGGGACCATGCTAGCGATAAGCATAAACTTACCTTGGAGGAAAAAGAATGCCTAGCAGGTATGCTTGATCCTAATCCGGATACACGTTGGACAGCAAGCCAAGTTTTGAAATCTAAGTGGATGCAGTCTGTAGAACTTTGCAATGATGGTGAACTTCTCAACGGATGGAGGCATTATCATACATCATCTGCCTCATCAACACACAGCCATTCTCCTAGATAATATTGATAATTTGAACATACGGCTTTAATATAGACTACAACATATGTAATAAGCAAAATTAGTGTCCAAAAAATCAAACCTTTTCAGTATAAAATAAAATATTCACATGTACATTAAGAACACGGTGATTGACACAGCTGGAGGCATGAATTCAAAATAATTAGTAGATTAATCTTTTGGCAAAATGATGCTCTTGTATTTTACTCTAAAAGGCACACAAGCGCTGTCGGCGGTAAGCCTAGCCCTGCTTCGTGTTGAGAAGAGGGACAGCAGTGTCGATTGAATTTCGGTTCCCTCAAGACCATTCCCTAAATTTCGTTCCCTAAATCAGGGGATGACTGTACACTTAAAAGCGTAATTTGTCTTGACACTTCTCATGATGTAACAGCGTATAGGACTCCTTGCTTTCTTCCACTTTACATGAAAAAAGCAGTAAACAAGTAAAAGTATAACTAGATGATAAGATCACTGAAACAGCACCACCTAATACTGAGTGGAATACACCCTTGACTGTGGTAAAGAAGACAGACAGTAAAGGCAAAATGACTGACTATAGGGTTTGTTATGATCCTCGCCATGTTGATGTCTTGCAGAAATTGATTGATCATGTGGTAGTGGCAGTAATTAGAGGGCTCTTTAAAGAACCTCGAAGCGCAAAGGTTTATTCTAATTGAGTCTCGAATTCGCTTTTACGACTAAATCCTTCAGATGCACATAAATTAAGCTTTGGATGGCATGGGGTACAATGCAAACTAATTAGTGCTGTACTTTGTATTAAGTGTGTGAGTTCGCAATTTCAGAGAACAATGAATATTACGCTGGCCAACATGCCATTCGTAAGATGTTTCATTAATGGGGTTGTAAGTGCAAGTAGGTCTATGGACAAACATAAGGAACAGTTAAGACAAGTTATTGGACGCTTCAATAAAGTAGGCCTTAAGTCGATTACTAGGAAATACCGTTTCTTTCAGTCAAAGATCTATTTACTTGGTTTCCATATCTCCCCTGAAGGTATCAGCATTGATCATCGTAGACTTCTTAATGCTCTAGAACTTCCTAGACCTAAAACAGAAAAAACGTGATGATTGTTGTAGTCTAACTAACTATTTCCACAACTTAATCCATAATGTTGCGACTATGATAGATACACTCGGTTCGCTTCGCGATAAAATCAATGGAATACTCACCAGGTAACTCTTGATGACATGAAACAGGCTCTTCTAAACTATATTGTATTAGCCTATCTTGATATGAATATCCATTTCTATATGGCTTGTGATGATTCTGACAGGGGTATAGGTGCAATATTTGTTGTATTCACATGTCTATTGAAGCGTATAACTGGATAGCCTTGATCTAACACATACTAATTATAGTCATATTTATTACAACTTGACCGTTGGTACTTGAACTGCATCTATAACTGACTTCAGGTTAATTACGCGTAGCTTCAATCTCCATTGTGATGTCAATATTTTAGTATATGACATGCACAATAGCTTCTTCCAGGCAGATATGCACTTAGAAATAGCCGTAGCTCAGCACTTGACTCAAAATCTATTGAGTTAGCTTGATATGAGACTAATACATTCATACAGCACTTGTCGCTCTCAAGGCTCTTGATCCACTTTACAATCGGTCGTTGGCTCGTGATGGATCAAAGTTAGTATAGTAACCTCACTGTAATTCACTGTAAAAAAAGGTCTTTTGAAGGCTAAAAAAAACCTTCTCCATCAGGTTTTTTTCAGCCTTCAAAAGACCTCTTTTTTTTTACAGTGATTCATCCAGTCCATCTCCTATTAGTTAGACACACACGTTTGATAACGAAAAAGTTCCTCATTCCTTTTCGGTTTTTCTAGGATTATATAGATTCTGGTTGCACTTTTCCTGGCTTTTTAGATTGACTTTATTGTATTTTGTGTCTGGTATCAAAAAATAGATGACAAAATTAAATCCATTTTTTTATTGTTAAAGCATGTTTAACAGTGAGCGCCATTATTTAGTTATAAAGAGAGAACTAATTGCATCGGTCTTCTCGTTAAAGTATTTTCAAGTACATCGAGCTTCAATACACTGTCGAATAATCTGGGTGAGGATAAGCGCATAGAGAAAAATGGTGGAGCTTATAGAGATACCTTACCTGATGTAAACAGCGGTAAGTACCTTACGCCCGCAGTCCAAAAAGAATGTGATGATCTCCTAGTTCATGAGCATTGTAGAAGGTATTTAGCAACGGAGCCCTTAGTAAATGCATTGATCTTAAAGGATGTCATTGTGCTCGCAAAATCAATTGAAATCCATGACTGAAATAGTCTATCCCGTAGTGTATGAGCAAGTATAGATAAAGTAAATATTGAGGCTTTTGCGATAAACTCGCAATATATTTAAATTAGCTTTTGTACCAAAGAAGCTATCGTTCAACTTTACCTTTTAGTCCTCATGCTTGCAAAATAAATGACATTGGTTGGCCGTAATACTTCAAAGCTCTTCTTTAGTCTGAACAGAAGCTCGCTTAGTGTCTGTAACCTCTTGTTCAGTTGACTTATTATCACATATGTCATGAATAGAGTGACTAGTAGTGGCTGCAGTGGCTATTAATTCAGTACTAGTGTTGGTGTTGGCGACGTGGGAAATTATCACAACAAAAGTGGAGTGCGCAACCAATCTCTGGTGAACTTTCAAATTGGACTCACTTGCTCAACTGATAGGATCATGAAAAGTTATGCTTGGTTTTCGAGCCGTTGAGGGATAAAATGCACTTGCCAATAGTTTTTCCTAAGAATACCTTCATTTATCTAAATTTATCAGAATAAAATGGCTTCCCTGAGGTCGTCATAACCGATCAGAACAAGAATATTTGTACCACTGCCACTGAAGTGTACCTTCTAGTCAAAATAATGCTTTGTACTTGTAACTCATCGATAAAAATCCAATGAAAAAAGCAAAATATCTCTCTCAATAACACCAAGCACCTTAATCTTGTACAGGGCTTGTAAAGCTGCAAAAACGAACGTACATTCAAAATAATCCAGGAAACATTATGTTGTCTTTTTATCCTTTTATAAACTAAATGCCGTTCCTTCACATAAGTTAAAAAAAGCCATAAAAAGAAAGGATTGTCGAAATTCATTTTTATGTTCTAACGTAAGCGATTCCTTTGGTTAAAGATGAGTCTGATTGAGTCTATAGATATGGAAGGGAAGACCTCTATGACTATATGAAGTCAGCTATAAGCGTATTTATTCTCTACCAACATTATGCGCGGCTTACTCTCAAAATCAGAGATGGCTTTATAAATGCCGCATATTAGAAACGTTTGCATTTTAGAATAGTTTATTGAAGGCATTAAAACAATAATAACTTAAAGGATTTGAGTGGTAATAAGAATAAGAAAAAATATAGTAAGTGATTGTATATAAGTACACTTTGATAGAAAAAAAAATTAAATCAATATTAGAGTCTACAAAAAGAAAAAAAAAAGCTATACAAACGGTCTAGATATAGGTTCTAGTCTTCGAAAGGGTTGTTGTCTAATAGCGGCCCTTTCCCTTTTGTCTTTGAAGAAACAATACCATCGCCTGGTACTTCCTCAGAATGTGGAGGCAGTATGCCCTGTTTTTCAAGCGCACTAGCTATTCGGTTAATTGCTACTTGGTTTTTTAGGGTTAGTGCCATTAAGGCCTCTAGCTGTGAAAGGATTTCTGCTTCATTTGCATTTGGTAGAATGCCAAAATTAGGGGTGGATGGCCTTGGGGGGGATCGATGTACAGGTGGATTTCCTAATGAAGAGGGAGGTGGAGGTGGAACAGACATCAAAATATCATCACCTATTGGATTTGATAAACGGGCGGTAAATTGACGTCTACGCATACTCTCCCAAACAATAGTAAAGTTCCTTCCAACGATAATGGAAGGTAATGCAATCAACTATTTTGTTGCAATCATGTAAGTGATTAGGCTCATGAATCAGAAGAAATAAAAAGAGGGAGGGATATTTCCCAAGAGAAAGAAGGAGAGAAAATAAAGAAAAGAATTCTTACCAAGACACCAAAAATCATAGCGGGGAAAGTAATGAGCTTACCAATAAATGTAGTTGGCACCATGTCGCCATAGCCAGTTGTTGTGATGGTTACCAACACAAACCAAAATGCTGCTGGGATACTATCGAATGAACTATTTGATGTAACGTATTGCACAACTTAGAGCCACAAACAATATACTGATAATCATTGCTTTGTACCTTGGCGATCCTTCAGAATCAACAAATGTCTCTAATGTTTCATCCCAAATACCTCGCTCAGCAAAATAGAGTAATGTAGAAAACAAGACGATGCAAGTAACTGTGAAGAAAAAAAGAGCCGACAATGCATCTCCAGATCGCTTGAAAGCCATCATCATAACCTCAATCGTCATCGCAATAGCGTTAGAGTATTTGTATGATTTGAACAGACGTAAAAGTCGGAAGAGTCTTAAAATCGTAAATCTAAATTCATACGTCTATTTTGTGCAAAATATAGTGAGAAACAATAAGAGGAAACCAGAGAAGAGAGGAAAAGAAAAGTACTATGTCTTACTGTGTCATGCTTAGCAATCACCTCAATATAAAAAGGAATGATAGAAATAAAATCGATGATAGACAATGGTGCTACAGCAAAAGGGGTTGAACACAACACAGTCAGGGGCGACATAACTGAGTCTTCTAAACTTACTTACATAGGAAGAACTTCTTCAGCATACGAAGTGAATCAGAATGAGCAAACATCCGAAGCAAATATTCCAATGTAAACAAAGCTACCATGGTTGATTCCAAATGAAACCTAACAGAAAAGAACACGCCTTAGTACATTTGTATTTCATCAAATCTATCGAAACTGATCCTACCATACACGGTTGCTTTTGGCCGATCGAAAAGAAGGAATAGTTTCAATCGTAGTTGTAACAGCACTAAAGATAATCAAAAACGTAACAAACATATTGATCCAAAAAGCGCCAGCACTACTAGCCGGTTCTTCAAGTAAAAAATATAGCTTGCGCTTCATGTCATTGTTTATCTCTGGCGCTTTAGGTGGGGGATCATCTACTTCAATATGGGTAGAGGATCTTGGTTGGGGAGGATGCACAACAAAGTTAGCTACTGAAGCCCATCCTTCCTCAGCTATTTGACCTAGTTTGCGATAAAACTTGTGTTCTGGGTGATACGGCATATCTTCGGACGAGCGACCAGGCTCTGTCATTTCGATTGCTTCGCCATGATGAAGTGGCTCTGTCTCCTCGTCCTGTTGTCTCGTGTAATCAGTTGAACGAAATAACCCCATAAAAGAAACTGATACTTCAGATCACGAAGCTAAAGAAAGAAGAGCAAAACGATGGAGAAGGCTGTCTAAAAGAGAAGCAAGCGAAAGAAAAGAGGGGAAAAGGGGAAGCTCAAGGATAGTTCGGTAAAGCCCATTTGAGTTTAAACTATGTAGCTGGAAGCCACATCCTTTTTTTCCCTCTCCTTAGAGTGTGCTCTTCTAAAGCGTAGAGCAAATTGTGCAATCATTTCAGGACTATCGTCAACAGATGGTACCTCTGTGTTTGTTTATTTCTTATCAATGCTTGGGCCTCTCGATAGAGGCCTAGATCTTGGCGTAATTGCTTCCGTTTCTTTGAACTGACTATAAAGTAACAGACATTATCTATGTTTATTGTTACTTTTCCAGAAAAGTGCGACGGTCAATAGTAAGACAGAGATGAATGTTACGTATATTTGTATTATGGCGCTACATACATAGTCATGTGTAGAAAAAATTGACAGAGAAAAGAAAAGAAATAGCTCAGTGAGGGGATTACTTTTTCTTTTTATTGACACTATAAGGGCGGTTATATACCTTATCGGATTGCCCTTGATGCTGCTTTTTTTTTGATGATACACCATGACTTTTCAGATTGACAGGTGATGCCAAGACATCAAAAAATCATAGTTCAGCGCCTCAGAGTCATAGTCTTTATTTCTAACCTTCGAGTTTTAATCCTGAATACATCAACCATCATTTTGCTTTGTTCATTTGGCAAACGTCAGATCGAATATACGCATACACCCTACTTTTAATGGCAAAGCTTAGCTTGCTCGTATTCTAGCTCGATTTTGTTGTTCAAGATAGTGATATCAGGTATCGGAATGAAAGCAATGAGAATAGAGATTACTCAAGAGCATCGCTTTAAGACTGCCATTAAAATTAGATGTGAGAATAGCAAGTAAATTACAAAAGATGTTTATTGACAGATTTTTTATGAAAAGGCCCTAAAGAAAGGAGCAAGCTTTAGTCTAACTATATCCTCCATAAAGCAATGCTAAGATGGCCAGGACTGTTGAATAGCCGTTTTGACAAAATTGTAGAGCCGCCATTAGACCCCATAGAACTAATAGTTTTTTTTTAATCAAGTATTGTATTCTGTTTATGCTGGGTTTTACGAAGATAGAGAGTTTACAGAAACCAAAATACCCACTTGCCACATTATGGGTTTTGGGAACTTCAACACTTATAATACTACTAGCTATATTGGACTCATTTCTTTTGCATCGTTCTGAAGTGTCTTCCGTCATTTCACCTCTTCAACGCCATGACATTCAAAGTTGTGAGATGAGCTATGCCTACCCAATGTTCTTCGAGGTTGATCGCCAAAAGCCTGAGTCTACTTTATCCAAAAAATACAGACTCTACTTGTATCGAGAAGGGGATTTGGATGATCCAAATAGAGTAAATCTCAATCAAAATAAAAAAAAGTCAAGATGTTCTAATTTTCAAAAGCTTTATGGCATACCAGCATTATTTATACCTGGTCAAGCAGGAAGCCACAAACAGATTCGGTCTTTAGCTTCAGAAACTACACGACTGTTTCATAGCAGTCAAGCAGAACAAAACTTAGACTTTTTTACAGGTAGATGCATTCTAACAGGTTTTCAAAAGATTAGATATTTATTTTGTTTCTTGATGACAAGTTGGTTTCAATGAAGAGTTGTCAGCTCTGGATGGCCAGACATTGTTAGATCAAGCTGAGTACACAAATAAGGCCATCAAGCTTATTTTATCGCTCTACAACAGCCATTCAAAGCCTCCTACCTCTGTTCTGATTATTGGGCACTCAATGGGTGGCATTGTGGCACGTACTAGTTTTATGCTACCAAGTTATACTCCGTTCAGTGTTAGCACTATTATCACACTAGCAACACCTCACATAAGTGCACCACTGTTGCTTGATTCAAGAATTTATAACGTATATAAAAAAATGGTTCAATTTTGGATCGATCGACAGAGCACATTGCTTAAGCATGTAACATTAATTTCAATCGCTGGCGGGTCCTTAGATAACATTGTAAATTCAGATACAACCAACATAGAAGACTTTATTCCAAAAACTCATGGTCTTACGACTTATACCACATCTATTCCTGGCGTGTGGACAAGTACTGATCATATGGCAATTTTATGGTGCAATCAATTGATTCGTGTCTTAGCATCTACCCTTTTGCAAGTGGCAAGTGTAAGAGACGATTTAGAGAAGCGGATGGCTATTTTCCGGCAAAATTTAGTAGACGGGGAACACTCTGAGAGATTTAATCACAAAAAGCAAGGTATTTTATCATGCCATCTCAAACAATAATATCTAATAATTAACAATGAACTGTTTAGAACAGAAAAAATTTTCAACACACTCCATCAAAGAAGAGAAAATAATGTCAACCCAAAGCAATGAAACCAAAATAATGTTTGACAAAAGAGAAGACTTTGTTTTGCTTTTGCCAACCTCTCCACAGAAGCCTTTCAATTTTCTTACCAATATTCCTCCTAAATACGACTCGTGTTGGTCATTAGCTATATGTGCAGCAGTAGACACTAGCGAGCACATATGTGAAAATGCAGCGGTAAAAACGTACATCCTGCCTTCTGCTATCAGTGCTCACCTTTCAAAGTCAACACCATACCGTCTAATAACAATTGATCCAAAATACGTTTCACGAAACAGCTATATAGGCGTGGCAAAAACCTGCAGCAAGTATTTCTCTTTGGACAACAGCGAGGAGAAAGCCTTATTTGTTATTGCCTACTCGGATCAAAAGCAGCCTAAGGCTCACAATAACGGTGTATGGGGTAAGTGAAAATAAAAGTTGTCTCGTTTCTTCCATATTGTTTGAAGAAAGGAAAAGCCGAAACTAACATACCTTTTGTAGATATCATTTGGAGTGGGTTGATGTTTGATGTCAGTTTTGCCCAACCTTTACATGCATTTCCTTATTTAAAGAATTCCCTCTTTGCTTTTGATATCCAAGTGATATCGATAAAAGGCAACAACGATCCATTATTCCCACCCATGATGAAGCAAACATCAAACCAACATGAAATAAGGTTTTACAGAGACTTGCGCGAGGGTGTATCTGATAGAATAACTTTTCATCAGCCAACCAGTGCTAATGCCAATGGTTTGCTACTTGAATTTTTCGTAGATAGCCAATCATTAACTGTTCAAATACGGCTTGATTGGTATGGTACTTTGGGTCGATGTGTGCTTCGTTATGGCATTCTTGTGTTGCATTTTTTTAGAGTAATAGCTTGTACAGTCCTATGCACTCAACTCTACTCATATGTTCAAGGAAAGAAAGACAAAAGATTCGAGCCAATCAAACTTGTGATTCTACAGTGCCTTTCAGGGCCGTTTCTTCAGTTAGCTCATCTTATCCTGATTAGTGGTGCTTTTCAGTGTACATTATTGAGCTATATAGATAATGAAATATCTCAGAAGATTTATCCTGCTCTGTTGATTGGCGCTAACGAATGGATTATGGTTGGTCTTGTCCTCTTCTTTTTTGGCTTAAGCGTTGGATTCACAGTCATCATTTGGTCTACCATATGTACTGTGACATCTACTTTAGCTTACTGCTGCAACCTGTTGCCATCCATTAAGTTGACACTAAGTTTGCAGCAGCAAACGATACTTTTTGTAGCTGTCACTATCGGTGCTTTAAAAATCGTCCCTCCCAGTGTTATCATTGTTGGATACATTTTGCTATGGTTATTCTTGACAACTGTGGCCAAGTCCAATCTCAATATATATCACTATCGTCAAACGTGGCTGTTATTTTTGGTTTCTATCTTACCAAGGCATGCTCCACAAGTAATCGTTTATGTCAAAAACTTGCTAGTAGGCTGGACCACTATTACTAGTGCTTCGTGGCAGGAGGTGCTTACTATAGCGCTTCTTGTTTCTCTAACAACTATTGGACGAACTCCTACTATATTTGAGCAAAAAAGGTTTGTTCTTGATCCCCAAACACAACTGAAATTTAACTAATAATATTTTTGCAGAATTGCAATGCCCATCTTATGTCTATTTAACGTCATCATTGTCTATCAAATTTTATTTGGCTTTGCTCATCCCTTCATTCTCTCTCATTTAGATCAATGAATAAAGTCAAAAATTTTAAGCACGAGAAAAGCAAAACGAGATTGAGGCAGTGAACAAGCGACATTAAATGAGTTTTATTTCCTTCATCTCTTTCTTCGTTGCATATGCAAATATGCATGTGTATATATGTGTATGGATAACAGAAAGTTGCGAAAGAATCGAGCAAGAAGAAGGAATGTGTATGCTAAGTCTAGACAGAAGCTTGAGGAACAGGTTCAACAAAGTCTTTGGAAGCCTTAGCACCGGTATCATCACCAGCAGCAGCGGCACCACCGTGAAGAGCCAAGAGAGCAGAGACATCGAACTTGGGAGCCTTAAGGATTTTGACCTTACGGGTGTAGGTGTTTTGGAGAGGGTAGATACCTTGACAAGCCTTCTCAATACGGACAGCAATAGCATCTTGAGCGGATTGAGAGGCAGAAGAAGTGACCTTGGCAACTAATTCCTTCAGGTCACAAGCAGCAGCTTCTTCAGTCATGATTTCGAACATCTTCTTACGGATTTGACGAATTTGAGCAGAAGTAGCGTAAGTGGTCTTCTTGATTTGGTTACGACGACGAGCAGTGAAGGAGATGGCAAAGAGACGAACGAGGTAACCGTCAGTGGTCTTAACATCAACGAAAGCTTCGATCAAAGATTGCCACTTCTTGACCATGGAACGGAGCTTGTCGGTGGTCATATCCATACGGTAGAAGTTGGTAAGACAGTTTTTGCCTTGGATTTCGTCGACCTTCAATTGAATCTTACGGAAAGAACGGGCTTCATCCTTTGAGAGATCACCAAGGGACATTTCAACGACACGACCGTGAAGAGAGTCGTTGGCATTGCGAAGACCTTGAGTACGGTTGACAAGAGTCTTACCAACTTGACGGACATCAAACATGGAAGGAGCCTTGATGTCATACCAATCCTTACGGGTGAAGGGATCAACACTATTCCGATGCCATTAGCATATATTCTTTCCCATAATTCATTATAAAAAGACCAGACGAGCAACATGGAAAGAGAATTGACATTGGTGAGTAGGCCGGTAAGACATAGTGACTAGTTACTGTTGTATTGTCTATGGTTGCAAACAAATTGATAACTATGAATGTTAGCTGAGTACTGACGAGAGCTGATGTGGGTATTGTTAAAATGACAAGTTGTAAGGGGACAATCTTTTTTCTTCTTCTTTTTCACTCCTTTTCCATTCAAACAATGTCTAATTCTCTTCCCATCATGTCGCGCTTCTTGCCTAAGCAGTGTAATTTGGCAACTTACACCTTCTTCTTCAAACCCTTCTTTCCCTTAGAAAGACGCCTACGCACAAAACATGAATTTCTAAGCCGAAAATGATCACTCAATGATGAGCTTACTTATTCTTGCCGACAGCTATTTGTTTGATTCAAAAAAGGACAATTTGAAAAGATGTTAGTTTAGGCGACTATTCAAGGGCAACAGATGGATGGATGCAAGTTAGGTACGTTACCCATACTGTAAAATTAAAAGGAGGATTCATCTATTTGATGTGCCAGATTCATGTTATTGCTTGCTAACGGGAACCAGAACAATGTGCAAGGCGAGAAACCGGTCACAACGCCTCTCACCGATAGCTACTATATGGTATACTCGGAGTTTGAACAGTGGTGATCAAGCCACAAAGGTACACTTTCATCCTTTTTGCACTGCAGCAAGCCGCACTTAAGTTATGAATCAATTGACAAATAACGAGCATTGCAACAAAAACTACTTAAAGAACCAGTTTCCAGATGGCGAGCATCTTTAAAGAATCACTACTGAGCCACACAAAGGTCTAGAAGATACAGTCACTAGAAAAATAACTGGATCCATTTCAAAAATGCATTAAATTCCATAAAATAATATTCTTCATTCCTCTTCTACATAACTTTTTCTAAATACAATCAGACACGAACAATACATCAAACGAAAGCTCCAATGCTCGCAAATACGAATATCACAATGATTTCAAGCGAGGAGGTGTTTATTATCTCAGAATGAACAATACAACGTAAAGTAAGATAGAAGCATTGACAGGTGTTAATGCCAAGACAGCAAGAAACATCGTCAATACAATTGAGAAAAAGGGTACTTTTGAGAAAGGCAAGAGTACTGGCAGAAAGCCAAAGGCAAGTGAAGGCGACATCAGATTGCTGGTTCGTTTTGTACAACAGGATCCGTTTGCAACATATCCTCAGGTCAAAGCTTATGCAGCAACATTTGGCTTGATAGTTGACAGGAAGACCATTGTCAACTCTCAAGCTAAATGCGGCTTACATTTGTTTTAGGCAGCACAAAAGCCCGCTCTTGAGGATCGTCATAAGGAGGCTAGGCTACGTTGGGCTCGTAGACACTCTGGTTGGGATGATGATGAGTGGAAAAACGTCGTATGGTCGGATGAGGCACGTTTTCGGGTTGAGAACAACGACTGTGCTGTCCAAGTCATCCGTAAAAAGGGCACAGAATTTGAGGAAAGAAACATCCTTAGCAGCACCAATCAGGGCAAAGGATCGGTGATGGTTTGGGCTTGTTTTTCTGCCATGGGATTTGGTCCTCTTGTGGTCGTAGAAGGCAACATGAACCAGGATGCGTATGTTGATACTTTGGCCAAGCACTTCCACTCTTGGTTCAAGGAATTACACGAGAAGCATGACAGGGAGTTTATACTCCAAGAAGACGGTGCTACCTGCCACACAGGTGCCTATGCTCGTTTGTGGAAGGAGGGCCATCAAATCAGCGGCTTTGACTTCTGGCTTGCTCAAAGCCCTGATTTGAACCCTATCGAGCATGTGTGGTGGGAGTTAGAGAAGCGTCTTGCAGCCAAGAGGCACACGGTTCGGAATGTAGAAGAATTGAAGGCCCTTATTTTGCAAGAATGGGAGCTAATAGGGCTTGATTTCGCTGAAACTTTAGTAGACAGTATGCCCTGTAGATGCCAAGCCGTAATCAAAGCAAAAGGAGGACATACCAAATACTAATTTTTTTTTTTTGCATTTATGAAAAATAAACATCATTTCCTTTTATTTTGTAAACTTTCAAGCCGTTATGATAGGTACAACTCATGCAACTTGATGTTGAAGTTTGGGTGATAATGTGGAACTTAATTTTTTGGAAAAATGGGTCAAGTTATTTTTCTAGTGACTGTATATTCAGCAAGTGTTATCTTGATATCGGCTAGGCAGTGACAGAAGGTTCAGAAAAGAATACAAAGAGTTGCCCTACTTGTTACAAGAAATGCCTCGATGCAGTTTATTGTGATCAACAGATCTGTTCTTTTTTCGAAAAAGATATGAGACCTTCTTATAACTTGGGAAAATAAAAACGGAGACCCGTTTTCATTGTAAAGAAGCATTGGAGCATAGGAAATGCAACTTAGCAGTCAGGTTTACCTTGATCTACGATGAAATTAGTTATTCGACTAGCTGCGTCGTTAAGTGTGAAGACAGACACTATCATGGAAAATACAAGCGACTCAATATTTCTGGAGAGGAAGACAAAGCTCTACACTAAAATGTTCAAAACAATTAACTCATTACACTAAAGAGCTTCAATATCGATGTCACTTCTCTACCTGGACAGCTTACCAGCATGGTCAAGGGAATAAGCTCTACATTAGGCAGTTAAGATAGAGCAAAATATCAACTGAATGGCACCAAGGTATCCTTAGGTATCAGTAAGAGCACTGTTTTTTTTTGGCTGGTGTTGTGAATGTAAGAGTGGAACAAAGAAATCCTTTAGAACTTGTATAGTTTATTAAAGAAAAATCAGATGTCGTTTATAGCTATGGATTATCTAGGTATTTATATCTTTCAGGTCGGATGAACTAATTCTTTCATCTAGAGATGATCAGGGAATCTATTTTAATATCGAGGATACGGAACAGTACATCATTGACCATGTCTCAGATATTCAGTCTACTCAGCTCTCAGGTCGTAGCTGATCTGAGATGGTAAGATAGACAGAAATTAATTTAATAAAATCTTTAGCACCATCTTGTCATTTTCATTGTCACCTCAATTCTGATTCGGTACAGCTGATATCAATAGTTATCCACATCGATAAGGCCTGAGTCCCAAGAGTCAATTGGTCTATTTGATATATGATCCAATTTGTCTCTCAAGTTAGCATCATATTAGAATCGATCTCTAAAGGATAGATAGATGAAGTAGACATTGATCCATTACAGTTACTCTATTTCTATTCTAGACTTTATATCCAGATATAGCATGTATTAATGATACAGTGTATCATTTATTTCGTAATCAGTATATAGATTCTAAATGTTCACAACAGCTGGTCTTAGCAAAAATACGAAGGCTACATTACCTATGCACAGGTCGTCCATGACAAGGACTTTATGATTGCCTTTTCTGCTTTCAACTTGTTGAAATACAACCTTCCTTTTGCAGTACAGCCTACCGTGACAGATGCTACATATAAGGCTGTTGCAAACGACAAAAAATATTTGTGTTCTTCCGTCATTTGCGTTCCTGGAATGTGGAAAAGCATGATCTTTTTTAAGCAGTCATTGACAGCCTCGAAGCAAATACTTTTACCACATATTTTATTAAGTTGTTTGAGCATATAAATGTTGCAAAGGATCGGCTCCTTGATGTTGTAATGGATTTCTCTGCAGCACAATGTTTAGGTTTTTTGCATGCCTTCAACTACTATTATTACAACAGTGCCAATGGCAACGGCACTCCTGAACAATTGGACGAAGGGATTGGCTATCTCAAAGGATGCCATATGTACTGGATGCAGAGCGTACAGCGAGTAGTCAAAAACCATTCTGCTGTACCTCCACAGATGAAAGATGAGTTTTTGGCTCCCGCTTACAAGCCAAGAACTACAGAAGCACAGTCAACCTTTTTGGAAACAGTTAGATCGATTCATAGCAAGTTTCCCAATTGCTGTAAATGGCTCAGATGGTGGATGAGATACGCTGTCAGCAGCATGATCTTCAATTGCCAATCTTTGATGAGAGAAACGTTTGCTGCTCATCCTCCAGAACTTCGAACTCGGTAGGAGCATATCATAGCGCGCTCTACTGTAATATGAATGAGAAGTTGAGCTTGTCTATGTCTTTGAGACGCATACTGCAATTTGTTGAAGGTAATTTGCATCTTCTCTCAAGCTACTACGAAGATGCAATCGCACCTCGTTACGGCCAAAAGAAGCGATTTAGGAAGAGTAAGCAACTTGTCAATTTCTACAAAGAAAGCGACGGTCGTGCTCCAGACAATTCAGAGACACTTCTTGGAAGTCCTGATTCTCAAATAAATCAAAGCAAGAGAAAAGACCAGGAAAAAGAAGAGCAGTACTATGTTATCCTCTCTTAACAAAGTCAGAAGAGAAAGAGAGAAAGTTTGGCTGAGGATTTGGAAGAAGATGAAGATGAAGAGGAAGAAGAATTGAAAGCAGATGTAGAAGTTGAAGATCTTGGGATAGCAGATGAAAGAGATTTAAAGTATGATGCAGTAGTAGATTTGATTGATATTGTGAAATTCAGGAGAAACTATGAAGTTGAAGATGAAGTTGAAGAAGACGTTGATGATATTAAGAAGAGCTTCCCCCAATAAGAGCGAAGAAATTCCAGATGAAGTCGAGTGTTTTTTGTGTGATCATAATGTCAGCACCTGCAACCACTTTATGTCACAATTCTCGATTGATGCAGATGAATTGACTGTGAAGACCGTTGCATCTAATGTAAATGATATGGAAGAAGATTGTGTTGAGCTGCCTGATTACATCGATTATTGTGATGAAGAAAGCTTGGAAATCAGCACTTTAGGTACGATATATACACTATCTGTTTTGTCTTTTGAAGTACTCAAGTTTATTATTACACAAAACCATTTTTTTCTAGATTTAGAAGTTGCTGCAGAAGAAAAGAGTTTTATAACAGCAGAAGATGATGTTGTGGAGAAAAAAGATGCAGAAGAAGTTTTGATAGTGAAAAGAGCTATTATCGGCAAGCCTGTTTTGATTGGTAACCTTAGACCCAACAGTAACAAGAATAATTCTTGTTATATAGACGCACCATTCGAGATATTGCTTCGCCGTGTCTTGCCTACAATTAATGAACTCTTCGTCTCTAGATGTGATCAAAGAAATGAATTCGACATGATCCTTCTCAAGTCTTTCAACGATTGTACAATAGGCAATGTTTTAGCTGGAAACCAGCTCATCCGCGATTTTGTTTGGAGTCACAATACTCTGTTTGTGAAAGGCGAATGGAACGACGCATATGCATGTTTTCATTGGCTCTTGAATGCCTTGTCACCTAGTTTGCGCTCTCTTTTGTCTGTTTCTCCTGTCTATGGATTTAGCATGCCCTTCCAGCAGCAAGATGAATCGAAGATTGAATGCGAAGTGCAAGATATGTTGCCCTTTATCGAGGGAAGATGTCCTACTATGCGTCAATTTTACAATGCAAAAAAAATTGAAGGATCAGAAAGAAAAACAAAAAATGGCTAACTTGAGACTTCAGTTCGAAGTAGCATACCACAAAGAGTTACTTTAAAAGTCAAGACAGAACTCAAGATGCGTTAACTTTGAAAGTAATTTGATTTCTGAGGAATCTATCACTAGATTTCTTTTTATCGTGAATCCAACAAATTTTGATCCAAAGTATGTTGACCACAAAAATGAATTGAAAGAAGACGATTACCAGGCTTATTTTTCAGAGACTTTTTCTGATGATGTACCTGCTGTCCAGTGGCCTCAAAAACCTGAATATGCATTGCATGCCAGAGTATATTCAACTCATACGTCTGGTGTGCATTATTTTACAATTGGCAAAGTACAATCATCTTGTAACGAGACAACACTTCACAAAATAGACAATCTCAGCTACTCATCGAAGTGCTTGAAGGAACTTAGCGACTCTTTTGAATGTTCCCAAAAGCTTTTAAGAGCAAGAAACACAATCTTTATTTGCTATAAGCTTAAACGCTAATTTTGCTCTTTTTTTCTTTATCGTATCAATAAACATGCTATCTTTTAGCATAACAACATGGTTTGATTCTAACTGCTCAAACCATAGTGATATGAATGTTTTCTCAAGACCGATTAGTACAGTATGAAGTAACAAAAAGTGTAGTAGCATCAAGCGCAACATTTGTTATGTCGATTGTGAAGACTTCTTTTGACATCCAGAATTACTTATGTTAGTCTATGATATCTATATGTATATATACCTGAAATGCGAAAGAGCAGAGCATTTCTCAAGCTGCCATTGGTGTAGATACAAACGGTTTTGCAGGATTTTGCTGTTCCAACAGATGATAATACTCAAGCATGATTCATTAAATTTCCATAAAACACAACGCTTGATTTATTCATGCATATAACTGGTATCGTAGATAATCATAAAAAAACATAATGCGTAATAAATGGCTACTCTTTCTCACTGTGCTTATCATAAACAGTTAAGAATAAAGATGGTAGTATTCCCAGAATCGATACATTAGGCAATTCATATGGAATAGTTTAAACAAAAAATCTGTATCTAAAGATAAGACGATCACTAGTCTACTAACCATCCAAGAAGTATACTAGCTGTGTTTCTAACAAGTTATACATAGTTGACACATTCAAAGCAGAATGGATCACTTTCTCGCGTTCTTAAAACTTTATATAGGTTTTGTTTGATTTCACTTTTATACAGTGCTCTGTAGCCCCTCAAAATTCAAAAAGACATTGATTGTTCCAAGAAGATATGTAAGCAGCTGGCTACAAAGACTATATTCTTTTCTTTATTGTTTCTCTGTAATCATCTTTAGATCTGATGCCACGTAAGTTGATTTTGCTATGATCCTTATTCTATATTGCCTGTAACTAAACTTGCTGATATTATGCTTTGACTTGAAGAAGTAAATGAAGGGCAACCTCTCAAGCTGGTACTTCAAGAGAAAAAAGCCTCCTCCCTCACCTACTGTATTGCTTCTCCCTCCCTTCTACCGCTACTAAAGAACATACAGACTATGTTACTAGAAAATGTAGCCTTGGACCTTTTTGCGTGATGACTGTAAGCTATATAAAATGAGTGTTTATCTTAGTTTATTCATATCTCAAATTGACTTCCATAATTCTCGTATTATAATAATAGGGCTTTTTTCGTACAATAACTAAAGCATTCTCCATCTTGTATCAGATGCGCCGAATTTTACTATGTTAATCTCTATTCAACATTTTAACATGCAAAAAGTTGAATTGACCATACGTTACAGAAGTTGATGACCAGAGTTGGAGAGATTCACCAGCCAATACAATCGTTGGATTTGATTTTCTGAACAGCTTGTGGCAGAAGTAAATCAACTGAATAATTCAGTAAGACAACGAAAAGCTGATGCTCATGGTCGATACGACAAAGACCCTACAACAAATAACTACTGCTATGGCTGATCAAGATAATCATTTGGACCGTATGATTTAGTACTATGATCGCTTGACACAAGCTATCAGCCTGATTAGTTCACGAATCGTACAAATGCAGTAGCTTATTACTCAGCTCTTACAACAGATACTATAGTTGTTTGATTAAATCTACAGTTACATGCTCAACCTTTTTAATAATCTAACTGAAGCGCAAAAAAAAAAACGACCATTAACAACATCATTAACGCTCTCAATCCCTTAGCTTAAATTAACCTTGGTAGACAAACATTCGAAAGTAGGTTGAATAGCCTCAGAAGGAATGACTTGAGCGAAGCCGAGCAGTTGCTGCAATCACAGCTCGTAGCACAGATTTTTGTATAGATTGCAAACAATCAGTGACGCTTGCAGACTCTTCAAGCATATAGGTTTGCAAATCAAATCAAATCAAATCAAATCAAATCAAATCAAATCAAATCAAATCAAATCAAATCAAATCAAATCAAATCAAATCAAATCAAATCAAATCAAATCAAATCAAATCAAATCAAATCAAATCAAATCAAATCAAATCAAATCAAATCAAATCAAATCAAATCAAATCAAATCAAATCAACCCAAGCCTAACTGTGACAAAGCATCTTCAGCTCAGCCAAACTAAAGGTGCTTTCGAGAAATAACAAGCAGCCACGGCAACTTATTTCAGCAGGCTGAAATAATTTGACAGCAAATTGCGTTTATTAGGACAAGCCCTGAAGGCCATACATTATTTACATTAGCGCTTTCATCTATCTATTCCACGCAACTTTGCTGACGATGAGGTATTGAGAAGAATCCCAGGCTCCGATGAATATGTATATGGTACCTTTAACCCCAATCAGCTACACATAGAAGCCTCTCATCTGTATGGTACTGCTGCAATTTAAAGTAGATGCCTTGCACTCATCATATGTATAGAATGCTAGCATGGACTAAATAACCATTTTTATTATAGGTATATTTATGCCTCTTTTAAAAATCTGACTATGGGTTCTAAAAAATAACCTTATAAGGTTATTTTGTTCAGCGATAACTACAAGAAAATATATAACTTGCTATTGCGATTCTTTGTAAGTATTAATAACCAACAAAAACAACAATGATCAACCCGATATTAACTATAGGTTTAATGATGCTTGATGATGTTTTTCTTGACTCAAAAAGCTGCTGATGGTATTGTGAAGCATAGAGAATTTTTAGAAGTTGTGATTCAATACCAAGAAGATCAAGATGTTAAATAAAAACTCATCGCCTTTTTTGATCTGGACCAGCTATATGATTCTGTTGGTTTGGCCCATCAAACCGATATGGCAAATACAAGTTATGAAAATGTTAATTGTTATGAAAATGACGCCGCCCATCCATTCAAGTATCTTCGTGTCATCTACTGTCTCTTGTAAATTATTTCTTCACTTCCTGACGATCCAATTGAGCTATGAAGTTTGATGCCACAGGGTAGCTATTCGATCGTTCGTGTGTCTCTAAACGGTATGATCGCTTAACATCATTTCTTCAAGAAAGCTCATGCAAACAATCTACTCGTCTTTTCCTATTTGTTCGCAATAATGTCTCTGTTCCGCAAACAGATTTCCAGGTTCTTTAATCTAAATAAGTAGCCCAAAAATCAGAACACCCAAAATATTTTAGATTTTATTTTATTGATTTTCAAATAGTATGTAAACGCTCAGTTTACTAATCGTAGATCAAATAAAAAGCTAAAACAAAAGTTATTATAACATAGTTTTTTACGATCAGCACTTGCTATTATAAACTTGAATATAAGTAGTGCCATGTTGTTTGTTGTAAAGCTAAACAAGCTGCAGCATTTGACAAATTTGAACTAGTCAAGTAACTAGCATGATGTTCTGATACATAAATAAGAAACAACGTATCCATCAATAGGTGGCGCATAAGTTAAAGACGGCTTTATTGTGCATATAAAACACATTCAATTAAGCCTTAATCATTGCTTTACACCTATTATAACCGCATTTGAATACTTGCGTTTGCGATTAAAACTGCTCAATTAAGTAGTTGTAATTGACAAACTAATACATTCTGTTTTGCAAACGCCACATTTGTAGCGGTGGAAAATTTATAAACTAGTTTCATTGTTCATGAAGATATATATATATGTATGAAACAAGAAGAGGCGCTTGCTTATGAACATATCACCACTCAAGCGGTGGGCATTGATTTGTGAGGGGCACAACAGAAGATTTTATGTATTGATGTCTACATTATACAGAAAAGCTAAAAGTGGTAGATCAATTGTTAAACAAAAACAATCATGCATCTTGTTAAGGTCCCTTACATGTTTGAAAAAGCACTATAGGCTTACTATCTTTGATGCATGCTAAATGCAGGCTTTTGTTATAGAAAATCTTATATTTTCGTTTCTATAGAAGTGTACTGAAAGGCATGTATACTGTCAAATAAGTAAACTGTTATCAGCAAAAAGTAAGCCTTCTACAGCTCGAACAATGGGAGGCAATATATGATGAGATAAAGGCTTAGAGCACAGTACTGTAAGCACTTCTACTTTCTTAATGTACAGCAATAGATCTGCACCAAACAAATTTAAACTATTTGGTAACAAAACCTAGCTTTAGCGATCAGCAATCATAATTTATATTCCACTCTGCCATCTGTTTGCTTTCTTTTACTTTTTGTCAAAAAAAAAAAGAAGGAACAAAGTCAAGCAAATGCTAAAGCACACCACATTAAAACATCAATTAGGGATATCCACCAAGCACAATTCTGAAAGCCCTAGCAGCGCTAGTACAGAAACTAAGCAATCATTAGAAAGCGATCGAAGTAGCTCGAGCTACAATGGTAAGTTTCGTATAATACATTGGTAAAAATATTAGTCCAATATACTGACTTAATTGAACGATTTCTCTTCTCATAAAAGATGATATTGAAGCATCAGAAGAAAAGACATGCAAACCACCTAATGGAGGATACGGATGGTGATTTACTTTTCGCAAAAAAAAAAAAGAGACATTGACTTAATTCTTTCGAGTAGGGTTATCGTTTTTATGGGATTTTCAATCAATTTCGTTATGTTCGGTGTAAGCTCTATTTGGGGTAAAATATGACATTGCACACGATATAAGATACTGAAGAAGCTAATTCCATTATAGGTCTTTTTGCTATTAATTTTGCTTCTACGAGTCTGGGAAATAGAGTAACCATAAAGGAGCTAATGGGGATAGGGTCTGTGGGATTTATTTCGCTTAATATTTTTGTGATATTTGTTCCTGTTCTGGCAAGGCATGGCGTGCGTTTAACAATGATAACAGGAAGTGTCTTGTTATCACTTGGAATAGCTTTATCAGGTTTAGCAACAGAATTATGGCAGCTTTATTTGACTTGGGGCCTGTTGTTTGGCTTAGGAACTTCTTTGGTTTATACCACAACGGTCAATTTAGTTGCACAATGGTTTTCTACTAGAAGAGCAACTGCAATGGGAATCAGTTCATGTGGAACAGGTGTTGGGGGTAGGTATTTAGCTAAGGTTCTTAAGAACTTTGTATTTTGTTTGCTGATTTGCTTCACAGGTTTGGTATTCAGTAACTTAGTTAATTTTTTAACTGTCAAGCTTGGCATTCAATGGGCTTGCCACATCTGCGGTCTGATAACACTTGTAGTCTGTGTTTCTGCATCGTGTCTTGCTCGTTCATGTGAATCTTCAACTACAGAGAAAAGGCCCGTTTACTCTTCGCTCAAATGGGGCTTACTAAAGAACACAAACTTTATCATTGCAATAGTTGGCTTGGTCTGTTCTTGTGCGGCTTACCAAATGCCACTTTACTTGTTACCTGCGTATTGTGTCAAGCACAAAATCGATATGGCAGATGCAGCTATCGCTATTGGAGTCACTCTAGCATCTAACAGCTTCGGTCGAATTATTCTTGGGCTTGTTGCAGACAGATATGGACGCCTGAATACATTCATTATTACTACTCTACTTTCTGGGCTTTTTTGCTCCGTTGTTTGGCCATTCGCCAAATCATTTCAATTAGTTATGCTTTTTGCTGTTCTTTTTGGACTTACAGGTTCTGTTTATTACATTTTGGCAGCGCCTATCATTGTAGAGACGGTAGAAATGGCTGATGCGTCTAGCGCAATTTCTTTTTTGTTTCTGTTTACCTCCATCGCCCCAATTGGCACACTCATTGCCTCAGTAATTCTAGAGCATACGTTTGAGGGGAGTTATATTGGGGCTCAGATGCTTGCCGGAGCATTGTATATTATTTCTAGTGGTCTTTGTTTCTTTTTGAAAATGAAGAGGACCAAATAACTATTGTATTCAGATCATTGTTTGTTTTTATAGACTTAAACACTCCTTACTCTTGCAGTGGAGTTATATTTATACATTAAAACTTTTTCAGACTTTTTGTGCTCATCGAAGCATTATTAATTTATAAAAACAAAAATGTACCTTAGTGCAATATTGCTTTGCTTCTTTTAAGCCCCATGTAAGCTTGTTAATTGATGAGATGGAGCGACTTGCTTCAATAAAACTGATATTAGCTGAGTTAGCAGGTAAGTTACACAATTTGTTAATTGCAACTGTCTGTGCTCATTGCTAAAAAGAAATGCATAGTAACATCTCCAAAAATACTTCTATTAGCATGTAACGTTTGACATTGAGTTAGATTAGTGGAAAAATAAGATTTGTGATTCCATTAAGAACAATAGCCAAAAGCTCTCTTACTCCAATGACTTCAATCATATTTTTCAAGAAAAAAGAATATCAGCAGTTGCAACAGAAGTGACTAATTTTGATAACAAACGTGTTGATCAATGTTTAAAAAGTTTGGTATATTTCATACAACTCAAACCCTCATAGGAAAAAAGAAGCTAAGCTCAAACATGTTTGCATCAAGACAATCAACTGACTTTTAGCCGCTGGTGGTTGTGAGGGAGCTGAGAATATATACGGCCATACTTGCAGGGATATACGCTGCTGTCAAACTCATAGCAGCTCTTCCATTTTTATATTTTAGGTAGTGCGAGAAACACTCAATTCGAGAGTGCAACTCTTAACAATGAGAATTGTCTTAGACGCTGATTCGCTGTTTAAATCTAAAGTATAACTCTCAAGAATATCAGCACTCTTAAGTCCAACGACTATTACGTGTTACTCGAGAATATTTAGTTGTTCTTAAACAGCAACTTGATCTATTTCATTTGTTCAAGTATAGCTTCTGTATGATAAGTTACCTTAAGAAAAGTGATCGATGTAGGTATCAGGATGATTATAGTTTTTTGCTCTGAAATTACTTGAGATTTGTTTGCATGCATCGTTTAGATTAGACTAAATTCAATTTGGATAACTATTGGGCACCCGTCCGAACTGTGGATTTTAAGGTATCGTGCGATACAGTGACATCTAAGGTTCAAACACCATTAGTCATAGGTACTGCCCCTTTGATACACAGCACTGTAAAAAAAGAAAAGGTCTTTTAAAGGCTAAAAAAACCTTCTCCATCAGGTTTTTGTGACCAAATCGCAGGCTTTTCAAAGGTCATTTTTGCTGATTTTTTGAAATTAAACCAATCACGAAAGTTTTTCTTCTTAACCTTTAAAGACAAAGGCTAATTAGAGGTTTTTTGAAGGTTTTTTATCGGCTTTTTAAAATTGTGGTTCTTTACGGAGATTCAAAGTCCAAAGAACCCTCCAAAAACCTCTAATTAGCCTTTGTCTTTAAAGGTTAAGAAGAAAAACTTTCGTGATTGGTTTAATTTCAAAAAATCAGCAAAAATGACCTTTGAAAAGCCTGCGATTTGGTCACAAAAACCTGATGGAGAAGGTTTTTTTAGCCTTTAAAAGACCTTTTCTTTTTTTACAGTGCAGTATTCAAAAAACTGTCTATTGGCCTTCTTCTTTTAGCTAAGGTTATTGACTAGTTTCGAGAAGTTCCGAAATCACTTTCCGACATCGCAAGTAACGTTAATAAGTCATTTCTCGAAATTCGTGTTATTAAATATGCAGCAAGATAGAGGACAATCGTTTGTGCTTGTACATTTAGCTTCAAAAGTTTGATATATTAGCCTCTCAAAAGCAACAAAGACCGTAGCGATTACTGAGTTGCAATAAGCCATAGCACAAAACGTCCTTACATCATCTGAGCGGCTTAACTTTAGTCAAGGGTTGTAGTATCTATATATTACTGCCTTACATAATATTTTAAAACTCAGGTTTGGATCGGGTATGTCTGTTTGATAAAATTTTCAGTAGTCCCATCAAATCTAATGGTGTAACTAGCAGTTTATTGTTATGAAGATATACAGCCTATAATGCATGAATGTGTGTAATACACGAGATTTTTTAAGAAAATAATGTCTAAAGTAATAAGCATATGAACTCTAATGTAAGCATAGGAAAAAAATACAAGGTAAAGGAGTGCGAATTGAAATACAATGACTAAGCTGTTTTGGTGATAGAAGAAAATGACGCAGATCTTGTCAGTTTGATGTTGGGTTGAGACTTTGAGTCATGGATTGAGAATCTATCAAAAGAAGTCGTAAGACTGGCTCTTCTTCTGGCTGCAGGTCGAGGAGATAGCGAAAATCCTTTTCCATAGGATGCCGCTTCAGGTAAAATCTGATTTTTCTGTGATACTACATGTGGAAGAGGTGAACTGATGTTTTTAACAGGGTGGTAGGTTGGACTGAAAAGTTGTATGTCTTCGTCGCCGTAAGTGAATTTCTCGAATGAGAATTCTCGAACAGCTCTTTCTGATTCCTCTTCAATAGATGTGCCTGCGCTACTACTGAAGCTATGTGTTTGTTCATGATGGCGCCTTTGTTGAATTGCGGCACGATTTTTCATCAAGCTGTGTTTACTGACAGAGCGCACTGGTATAGTGTTTGTTGTCGGCATATCAGCCTGAATATTTATGTTTGTCTGGCCATTGCCTCGAGAAAGATTGCTGATTGTGCTGGCGGAATGTGTTTGCCGACTAGCTTTGCTAGAAACACTCGAGTTTGTTGACATAGCACGAGCATGCTGAAGAAGCGAAGTAGATTTGGAAGGCAAGTCAAGCTTTCTTGGTAGTCTGCCAAGGACTTGGGAAGAATGTATAGTTCCCTGACCTTGTACTATCTTTAGGAACTGTTGTTCATCAAAATATTTGAGTGCAGCCCAAGAGGGATTTAAAAATGAAAACCTTTTTTTCAAAGCATTTAAGTTTTCTAGATAAAGTTTAGGTGATATGTTTGCAATATACTCTTTCTTTATAAAAAAAAAAAAAAGTTCGATGATACTTACGTTTACCGATTCCACCATTTTCGAGCATACCATGAAGAGGTTTGAGTGGTGCAGGCAAAGTTCCTTTTGTACCCTGTTTGAGAGGGGTTTTACCTTTGACTAATCGACATATGTTGCGTGCAATACAGACACCAGAAATAGTAGCTGCGTAACCAGTCTTCTCTTCTACTACATTAGTTACATCGCCGCCTGCAAAAATATGATCATATTTGTAGTGGTCTATTTGTAGCGTAGGCTTAACCTTTATGCGTCCCCATGCATCGATGCAACTGTCTAAAGAATGGTCGTCGGTCGCTGAACCAAATAATGTGCTGTTGGGCCGGGTACCAGTGGCAATAAATACTTTATCATATCCGCTGTAAACTCGTCCACTGGAGCCAAGGTAAGATTTTTGATTGGATGTATCAAAGTCTAAAATCCTTTCGTTGCAGACTACTTCAACTCCAAGATTTTGAAGATATTTTAAAGCCATATTTTGTTGATGAGCATCGCTCCTGTTGACTACATTAGGATGTGAATCAACAAGGGTTATCTTCTTGTTAGGGTGTGGGCCAGGGAACTGATGCTGAGATATTTCAGAGGCTAATTCACAGCCTACAAGGCCTCCACCTTAAATATACAAGATGATGAGTTTCTGGTTGCGTATAATCAATTGACTTATATTCGTTTTTTTCCCTACCTATAATCAAAACTTTATGAGCTTTCAATAGCTCAAAATACGATTCCTCTAAGCCTGTCATTCGGTAGAGAGAGGACGTATCGGTTGATTTTAGTTGAGATGAGTATGCGCTGCCAGTAGCAACAACTAAATAATCAAATTCAACCTGTAAGAAAAGAGAAAATTAGCAATGTCATGTGATGAGTAACGCTATGACTTACTATCTCATTGTTGACTGATATTGTTTTTCCTTTATTCGAAAGATGTTCTGCATATCCAATAATGACTCTTCCATTCTTCACATAAGCATCATGGCGTACACGTAATGAGCTTGACTGTTCAGGGTTGACTATTTTCTTGACAATACCTGGTGTATATTCAAATGAATCTAAAAAGTCTTTTGAGCATTTTATTTTATTTTAGAATTCCATGATATGTTTACCTTTTGTGTCAATCAATGTTACATAAAAACGTGGCATTTGATCGAGGATCGAAGCTACAGTAAAACCCTATAAAAAAATAAAAGCGAACTTAAGTATTTGCATAATATGCTTATACGGGTAGCTTACAGTAAATCCACCACCAACAATAACTACACGAACTTGATAATTTTGTACATGGTTTAGATTCGCTTGTCTATCATACAAATGAGTTTAATCAGCAAATGCATGTGATATCATCTGTATCACTTTACTTTGTTGGTATGTCCATGAATTGCAAAAACTCAAATAGTTTAGTATTCTATAAATAACACAAGGTTTAGTGAATGATGCTTCATTGGCAGTCGATGTCGTACCAGCATGTCAAGCACTTGTATTTCTGTTTCTTCAAGAATGGCCACAGCATCTACTCGGTCCACAATGGCCCATTGTAGCGACCGAATATCCTCTCTAACTTGATCTTGTGTTGTTACATTTAGCTCAAATGGGGAGCCTGGGGCAAGAAATGTTTTGTAGATTCTAATGAATAACATTACAAAGCTGTTCATACTACTGATTTTTTCTTGGATTTGAGATAGTCTACCTATGCAACGAGTTTTCGACTGTTTTGGTTTCTGTTTCATGTCTTAATTGAGTCATAGCTTCAATAAATAATAAGCTTTCATGTGACCATGATTGTCGTAAAAAAAATTCGAACTCATGCAACATTTTGGGGTTTGATAAGACTTGAGTAAGAGTGAATTGGCTGGGTCCAAAGGAGTTGTTTCCTGTTGATGAGCTGTTAGACGAATAGGTTGAAGAAGACGATAATGAGCGTTGAGACATTGCGTCTGTATTTGTATAGCGCATTGCTGAAACGAGCGTAGAAAGATGAAAAGAAAAATAAAAGAAATAAAATTAAGCTTTATATTGACATCTCAAAAATGATTGAAATGAGCATTTCAACTTCATATGTAAATGGCATGATTATTTTGTCCAATAGGAGTTTACAATCAAAACGGTCGCACCTTCACGTAAAGTTGGGACAAGGGAGGTACAGAATTAGGTCAAATCAAGTTTAATCAAATGGTTGGCCCGTCAAGCATGCAAAAGAAAGAAAAAAACAGGATATTTATTGTTTTGTAAAGAGCAACTGTTGATAAGAAAACAAAGTACTATGGATACATGCCATTCTAATATGAAGATTTACAGTGAATTGGATGGATACAGTTACATATAGCGTATAATATAAATAATATGAGGAGGGGGGAGAAATCAAAAGAAGAAAAAAGCAAATTATTGTTATCTATTATTGTTATTATTGCAGTAACGCTCTACCAGACAGGACGGGAATCATGTTTAGCCATATCAATGATTCTCCAACCAGCAGTAATAGGGTTCTGGAGGTCCTCGGGTTCCTTGGTGAGGACACAAGCATAGGTAACTTGTTCAATATGGTCCTAATTTGCATAAAGGTTAAGCTGTGTCCGCATAATCTGACAAAAGTATTTCTTACCTCCTTGCCGTAAACAATTTCGCCGCTCTTTGCGTTACGGAAGACAATGATTTCTTGTGTACGGAAGGACAAGACAAGCACAGGGATATCGTTCTCTAAAATCTTTGCGGCCACCAACTATAATGCAACTTGTTAATACCAGGTACAAAACCTTCAATCGTGGTTGCGTTTCTCACACGCATCTTTATCTTACATCAATATCACGCATATCTTGGATCTTGCAGTCACTGATCAAGCCTTGTTGCATTTGAGCTTGAATGACAGCAGTCAAAACGTTGTAGGTCTACCAAAATAACAGAAATGAGTCACTCATCTTTCAGTCTTTTCTTTCCCTTCACTACATACAGCTTCTGAACACCATAGTTTCAAAGTTTCAACATCGCCCTTCAAATAAGCTTCCATAAGCTCGGGAATTATAAATTTACGGGCATCTTCCATAAACTTGTCCATATTAAAGGTAGGATCAATAGCTTGGAAAGCACGGATAGCTTGCGCTTGATCAGACTCTTCAAAGATAGAGCCTAAGTAATACAACAGACGTACTGTGTAAGCAATAGATCCTCTTGTGCATATTTCTCTCTTTGTTCTTTCCCTCCTTATTTCTTACCAAAGGTATCAGCAATACGGTCAGTGAAAGCACGGGAATAGGAAACGAAGAGATTGTCGGATTCTTCGTAATTCTTTCTAGCACGGAAAATGCCTAATACAAAATAAACACTTAGGAAAGAGCCTCTCTCAATTACTTTTTTTTTTACCTTGCATGATTGGACTGTCTTCTTTGAACTTGTTCCAACTTTCCTTCCACTTGGAATCCTTGTGAATAACTAAGTTCGCACCAGCCTCAGGGTTTTCAGCAACAGTTTTGGATTCTTTAGGAGCCGTTTTTGATGCCTCCTCACGCATTTTACGTCTTGTTTCCTTGTCAACAAAACCGCCATATCGGCCTGAGTCATCCTTCAAAACAGTCTTGAAGGAATCAGTAATCTTACCAACAGCTTCACTCTTTTTCAATGGATCTACTGTCTTGTCAATTGTTTCGGCAGCCTTTTTTATTTTTTCTGAAGTATCCTTAGCAAACTCGGTTTCTGAAGCTTTTTTGAATGAATCATTGACAGAACTGCCTACTTTTTCGGCAGCCTTGGTTAGCTTTTCAGTAGCTTGCTTCAAACGCTCTGACTGAATGGATTGTTGAGCCTATTTGCGCAGATTAATCAAAATTGCTCTCATAGCGAAGAGAAATAACAATACCTTAGCCTTCTCATACATTTCTTTTGCTCTTTTAAGTGCTTCGCTGTCATTCAGACGACTTGACTCGTCTTGCAAGGTTTTGACCTCCTTACTCTTTGACATTTGTTCCTTCAAAGTGTTCACAAAAACCTTGAAAGGAGAGCTATAGTGACGCACAGAGGTATTTTGATAACGCATAGCGTTACCTGCAAAGCGAGTTCTAGAGGTGTTGGTCAAAAGAGCTCTGTAAGCAGACATAGCTGGATATATATTTATATGAAGAGAAGAGGAAGTAAAGAAAAAAGAAATAAAAAGAACATTACGGACTAACTGGATTGTCTAACAAATATGATTGGGGGTGGCTTGTCGGCAAAGGGGAACCCTTGGACAAGTTTAAATGCCAGCTTAAAGTCCTACTAGAACAGAACATAACCTATTTTTATTGGTGGATTCTCATTCGCAAAATACCAATAAAGGGCATCCTTCTCCAATGACTGTATGTCTTTTATCTGTTATTATTAAAGAGATCAATATATAGTCGCTTTCAAGCAACCAATCTCAAATGCAGTTTTCGCACCAACATCGTTTATTAAAGAAAATGCCAAGTGTGAATGTGACCTAAACAGATACATCAAATTGAATAAAGTTCAATACTATCATTTTTTCTTTTTCTTGAAAAAAGGTTGAATAAACGAACTAGTAACACGCTTACTATATTGACAAAAAGCTGGAGACGCAAATGGCATCAACATTTCAAGCTTCTTGTTAGTGTAGTTCTCTTTATCGTTTATCGAATGCTATTGTATTTGCATTCAATAACATGCTTTTCCAGTACACTTGCTGCCCACGATATAGCATCCGGCCCAATTCGGTGGCAGTTGTTGAGTACCAGTTTTTCAATGGTAGATTGGTGCGCCTTAACTATGTATTGTAAGCCCACACCTGTCACATTGTTGCAGTTGGAAATGTCTAATTTTTTTAGCTTCTTTGTTGTTGTCTGTACATCGCTTAGCACGCTGTCTGTTACGCCTTGAATCCATGCCATTGACAGATTCTCAATAGTAGGACAAGAGGAGATAATAGTATGCAAGTCCCATTCTTCTAAGGAAATATACATATTTATATTCAGTGTCTGCACCTGTGGTAATCCTGGAGCGATCACAAGTTGCGCTAGACGGTTATCCAGCGAGCGGCAATCACTTATTGTTAAATGTGTTAAAGTGGTGTGGTATTTTGTAACCATCTGCTCTAATAGCTCGCCAGACAAAGAAAGATCACCATGAATGCTAAGGGTAGTTAAGCCTTGGTTTTGGTTCATGTCTGAGAAGCGAGATTTCCATTGCGTCTTTCGTTGAAAGCCTGACCCAACTGTATAATAAAATTCTTTCAAGTGCATCATATCTGTATTTGTGAGTCGTAAAGTAAGATCAGAAAGAGCTACGTTGGGTGTGTAGAAATCAAGCATTTGTAACCGAGGACAGTGTTTTATAACCCATGCTGCAGCTTCAGCACTGTTGAGAGATAGACGAAGGTGCGTGAAATTTAGAACAGCACTCGCACCTCTTTTCGATTGCAACCATGCATCCATTGTATCAATTTCAAGCCCAATTATAGATATCTGTGTCAATTGAGGCATATTGGGTATCATTTCCTCAAACAAGCGAGAAATTTCTAAAGTTGATTCGTCTAGCCTTATATTTCTTACATGTTTGCCCACAAGTCTAAGCATTCGAGCCCATAGAGTCATGGGCATTTCGCACCGAACAAAGTCTATTAATGAATCAGGTTTTAGTATTTACTGAATCGAGCAAAAATCAGGCATCCTTTCTTTTCTCTTTTACCCAAGCACTCTATATATTGACAATCGTAATCAATAAGAGCCTGCAAACATCGCTTCATTGTTGTTTGATTTGCATCCATTAGAGCAAAGCGCCTCACATGTCTATTGTTGGCGTAGCTCAAATATTTTTTAATTGTTGTAATGGATACCTTACGGTTCCCAAAATCCAGGTCCCGCCACATACCAGACCAGTTCAGAGCAAATTGACGCCAACCCTGGCAGACACCTGTGCATTGAATGCGACGGTCAAACGATAGGTAACTGAAAATCAGAGATACAACATCATATGGCAATACTTGCATGAAGTCTAACGAAGCAGGTGGAGTGACTATCTTTTCAGCAGCATTTTTCATGGACTGAATTTGAGCGTATCGGCTATCACTTAAATCGACTTTTGTTAAGGCACGCTTATAGACATTGACAGCATGCTTAAATTTCTTCTGAAGCATTAATAATTTGCCAGCACGTAAGTAACCTCTAGCTTCTGTAGATGCAGCGTTCATAATACTGTATGCATCGCGCAAAGCAAGATCCAATTCGTTCAGTTTTTCATAACAAGCAGCACGACAATCAAGGATAGTAACATGTCCTGGATTTAGGGACAACGCACGAGTAAAAAGGACAGCCGAATCTTTAAAGTTGTTTTCTTTAAAAGCTTGATGGGCATCAGAAAAAACTGCTTTCCAAGGCTCTCGTGACTGGAATGAAGATGTCGATGAGTTTTTAGCCTTTTTAGGCTGGCTAACATGTTGAGGATCTTGCTTTCGTTTGTACATGATCTGCAAGGTTAGAAGACAAGAAGACGAAAAATAAATAAGTTAGCTCCGCTTTTCTAACAAGATCAGAAGTCCAGTTTAGATCTTTCTTTTTCTCTTTTGCTCTCTACTGATTCGCATAAACTATTGAATGTTAAAGTCGTTGAATTTCTTGCAAAGTAAATATTCTATTGTTGAGATGTTCGGCTATTGACCTACTCTTCAATGCAGGGATCATACCACAATATGCTCAAACGGTCCCTACGGTTGTTCCTTCTGAACACATAATCCATCGAGTCAAGATCCTTAACTTGCCCCCTCATGAAATGGGCTCAATAAAGAAACTTCTGCAAAGGCTTGATCTTAATCAACGATATAAGAAGGCACCCAAATGGGATTATGCTTATTTGAACTTTGAAGTAGGTTGCTATGTTTTGAGTTTTGGGGGCTGATAGCTCAAAGATTTTTGCAGACCGAAGAAGCGGCGAAAGGAGCCATTGATAAGCTAAAAGGTGTCGAATTTAAAAAGCGTTTACTGACAACAGAATATGTCAAAGTTGATCAAAGAGTACTACATGCACGATTTGAAGCCAAAAAAAGGGTACAAGAAGAGAAAGCAATCGTAGAAGCGGATACTCGGCTACCTGCCGAGAGATTAGCAGATCAAGTGACGCCTTTATACAAGTAAGCAGAGATCTTCTTGTAGTATTGTCATTCCCAACATATATATTTATATACATTATTAGAACACCTTATTTAGAACAAGTAGCAAAAAAGCATAAGCTAGGCTATCGTTTCTTAAACACGCTCCGAAAGAAACTAAATGCATTGCCTGAATTGAGCGAGGCTGGAAGAGCACAGATTGCATGGACGAACAACCAAAAGAATGCAGACTATACAGTAGAAGACATCATTCAATCGCCTCTCATCAACGGATATAGGACAAAATGCGAATTTACTATAGGAAAGGATTTGAATGGTGAAAAAGCAGTTGGCTTCTTGCTTGGCTTGTACAGAGAAGGGTGTACTGCTGTACTAGGTCCTGAGCAATGCCTGCATGTGTCAGACACTGCCAAGCAGATTGCTAAAGCAATGGAGGTAAGAAAAGAAATCAAGAGCAGGTTTTCAAGACAAGTCATAATTGAACTCTATTGACAAAATACAATGCAATTGTCCAGGATTATGTCAAGGATTCAAAATACGATGTATATGACCGTATTGCAAAAACTGGTGTATGGCGATCAATAATGACAAAGACACAAAGAACAGGCGACAGTATGTAGATAAACAGCCAAGCTTAGTACAATTGGATGCTTACTTTTTGTTGTATCACAGATATGATTCTCATTCAAATGAAAGCGTTTGAATTGGCAGGTGACCAATTGGAGCAAGAAAGACAGAGGCTTATAGCCTACTGGAGTAGACTAAAAAAGGAAGGCAAGATCAACACAACCACCCTGTTACTTCAGATATGGAATGGAGACTCTAATTGTATTACTGACAAAGGAGAAACTGAAGTTTTGATTGGTGATGGCTATGTGCATGAAGAAATCCTTGGCTGTCGATTTCGTGTTTCAAATAATGCTTTCTTCCAAGTCAATACGCCGGCAACTGAGTTGCTTTATGCTAAATGTGCTGAGTGGTGTAATTTTAATCAAGATAAAAAGACAACATTGTTGGACTTATGTTGTGGTACGGGCACTATTGGTATCATAATGGCTAGATCGGTTGACAGAGTGATCGGCATTGAAATGGTTCCTGAAGCCATCGTAGACGCAAAGGTAAATGCTTCTATTAATGGTAAGGGTTGCTGTTTTTTTATTAATAATGTATAACATTGTTCATTTATATACATTATCAGGCATTACCAATATTCAGCACTATACTGGCAAAGTAGAAGAAAATATAGACATCATAACAAAAGAAAACAATGAGCAAGTGTTAGCCATCTTAGATCCTCCTCGAAGTGGTGTTCATAGTTCTGTTATCCGTGCAGTGAGAGAATCAGAAAAAATTCAAAAAGTGATTTTCATCAGTTGTGATGCCAAACAGGCTATGCAGAATTTCATTGGGTACAATTGATACAGCATTAAGCAAAAAAAAAGATGCACTAACAGTTTCCCCTACTTTACATAGCCTATGTAGACCTACTTCTAACCGCTTCAAAGGCTTGCCATTTAAGCCCTCTAGAGCCATCTCAATTGATCTTTTCCCTCATACAGATCACAGTGAATTAATGATAGAGTTCACTCGAATAGACAAAGAGATTAATTAATTTGTTTTTTTATTGAAATCTAAAAAATAAACAAGATTCTAATGTTGAATCAATTGCGTATCATTGGGTTGTTGAAGAAAGAGCAAGAGAATTTTCTACATCAAAAAGAAAGATGTACACACTTGCTATCAATCAGAGGATCAGAATGAAGTTACTATATATGGGCATGATCATCTCATCTTTAGGATTAGTGACCGCCTTTTTCGATCCCCGCTTGTCTATTTTTTATGCATTTAAAACGATCAAATTTGGTTTCAACAATCTCTTCTTCGCTTTTTACAAACAAAACATCAAGTATCATGGCTTCCAATATCCTTCGCCGCACTCTCGCTACGTCTGCTGCTCCATCAACTATCAAGATTGGTTTGATTCCTGCTGATGGTATCGGTAGAGAAGGTAAAGAAGCGTTTAAATCTTTAGTCATATTCAATAGAGAAAATTGACCAGTAACATACTTGCTTTGTAGTTATTCCTGTATGTTTTACCTCATTAAAAGCAGAAACTCTTTGAAATGAATACTAATCCTGCTGATTGATTTTCTTCCTATACTGTTTTAGGCCGCCCGCCGTGTTCTCGAATCTCTGAACTCTGGCCCCAAATTTGAGTTTGTTGACCTTGATGCTGGTTTTGAGCTTTTTCAAAAAACGGGTACTTCTCTTCCTAAGGATACTATTGAAACATTAAAAAACGAATGTAACGGTGCTCTCTTCGGTGCTGTGAGGTAAATAATTGCATATAAAATAATAATACAGGCTTCTTAATCTTTTCTTTTTTTTTTTTTTAAAAAAAAGCTCCCCTTCTCATAAAGTTGCTGGCTACTCTTCACCTATTGTTGCTCTGCGCAAGCACTTGGATCTTTATGCCAATGTTAGACCTGTCAAGTCAGTCAAATCACCTGTCTTTCCTAACCAGAAGGCATTAGATATGCTGATTATTCGTGAAAACACAGAGTGTTTGGTAAGCTGCATGTCAATTTGCTTTTCAGTCTTGTTGAAAGTTAAAACTCTGGGTATGATAGTACATTAAGTCTGAACGTGAGGAAAAAGACCCTGAAACTGGTTTGAGAGTTGCATGGGCAGATCGCAAAATATCAGAATATGCTTCACATCGCATTGGTACTATGGCTTTCAATATGGCTTTGACGCGCCAAAAACTCCGCTCTGAAATTCCTGCTGAACAACGCTTCTGGAAGGTAAGAATAACGACAGAGGGAGTTTGTATGAAGCTAATTTCTTTTTTCTGTTATTCGCAGCATAATCCACGTGTTACCATTGTACACAAGTCTAACGTTCTAAGTATTACTGATGGATTATGGCGGGAAACAGTCCGAGGCGTTAGGGAAAAGAATGCTGAACTATACAAGGGTGTTGACATGGAAGAACAACTTGTTGACTCTATGGTATATCGTATGTTCCGCGAACCAGAAGCATTCGATGTTTGTGTTGCTCCCAATCTATATGGTGATATTATCTCAGATGGTGCTGCTGCTTTAGTTGGCTCCCTTGGTGTTGTTCCCTCAGCTAATGTTGGTGACAAGTTTGTCATGGGTGAGCCTGTTCATGGTTCTGCTCCAGATATTGCTGGTAAGGGTATTGCTAACCCAATTGCTTCTATTCGTTCTGCTGGTATGTTATTGGAACACATGGGATACACTTCTCAAGCTCTCAGAGTCTACAATGCTGTGGATGCTGTCTTAGCTGAAGCTTCTGTCCTTACTCCTGATTTGGGTGGTAAGAGCACAACTGATCAAGTTACCGATGCCGTTCTTGAACAGCTTGCTTAATTTTATTTTCCTCTATCTCTCTCAATGTACATCTTTCTGCTTTGATTGATTGTTTTTACCTACTGTTTGTACCATATTATATATACACTATTAAAATGAAATGTTTGACACATAAATACTTGATGGATATGATCTTGAGCTCGTAAATTATAAACATCTCTGTACTATATTGCCTGCAAGGAATTAACGGGATATTAGAACCCGCTTTGTGCTATAATTCTCCGTGCATTGGTGGATTGAGATGAACGCTTGCACATCCAAGTTGATCCTAATACAAATTTGATTATCAACTTATAAATTCCCAATCTTGTACCTGAGCTTTCAAATAAAACTATCTCAATTTTACTAGCTTAATTGTATTATATTGCTTGTCTCAATAAAATCTGAAAGACAATATAATTCATAATATAAGCGTCATCTTCTTGCGCTTTTCAAAATAATGCAATACTCCATACGTCAATAAGTTATCTTGAAAACAATCTGTAAACAAGGTTTTTATCTTCATCATTTGAAAACAACACTCTCAAAGTTTATTTGAAAGCAACAAAAATGCATCAAAAACCCGACTATCTCAGTTTTCTTACTTCAGCTTCAATAACATCGAGATCCGCCAGTTAAAATCAACAAATGAATTGAATGAAATTAAGCAAGACATAATAGTATAGAAAGTCATGACATCTCCTTGCTTGTTGTATACATAAAGACTCTTAAAGTCTTAGCAATGAGTGCTTTGTATTAACAGAGCTTTCAAAAAAAAACAGAAAATAACAGAAATACATTCCTTGTATTAGACTTATGTTAACTATCATAATGGCTTAAATATAAGGCTGATACGATAGATTACTTTGTTATATAACTGCATTTTCCTTAGTTAAAAAAAAAGGCTAAAGTGGAATTATTTATTTCATACCTTTTGTTTCTGTTTCTCTATCCATTTCTTTTGTAAAAAAAAAAAAGCTTTGATCAAACGTCACTTAGTTTAGATGAAGTTGCTTAGGTTGTCCATCTTGTTAGTAGCACCTGCGGTTTTCTGCGCTACAACACCTAAAATAGAAACTGATGCTATTGTAAGAAACTAAAAAAAAAGAGCTATCTGATGTATAAAACTAATTGATGAATTCAATTAGACAAATGCTATTATTGATCAATTCTTGAATCAACATGATTTGGAACTTCTTCTTAAGGCAGCAGAAAGAGAAGCTAGTGAAGCGATTATCCAGCATGCTAAAGCATTGCAAATGCAAAATGCTCCTAGAGATTTTTCGGAGCTTATAGAAAAGCTATCTTCAGAAACCTCTTTTAAAGCTGCTCAACTTAGTTTCCCTGTAAGTGGTTTGCTTGGCGGTTTTACAGGTATAATCAGCAACCTTACGATTCATATTACACCTTCCGGTCCTCTTGCTGGCCCCTCTACCAGTACTCTTCCTGCTATTGTAGCTAATACTGTCGGTAGTCTTACTGGTTTGCTCAACAACACCTTGGGCAGCCCTTTTAACATTACTGATGGGATCTTATCTAACCCTCTCAATATCACAAGCAACATCTTGCCTATTGCTAATAGCATTGTTGAAGGAGTTTTGTCAAATATCTCTACTATCGACGGCGGTATCTTGACCAACCCTCTTAATGCCGCAAGCAGCTTACTGCCTCTTCCCTTGAACACTGTTGGCGGAATTTTGTCAAATACTTCCAACCTCAATGGTAGTGTATTGCCTGACCTCGTCAATGCGGCAAGTAGTATCTTAGTTGGTACACTTGGCCCCGTTGAAACCATTTTGAGTAGTTCTCTTAACCTCACAGACCTACTTAACAATGGCATCTTCAATCTTTCCAACCCATTGGGCCCTCCCAGCCCTTTGGCCAACGTGACTAATGGACTTCCAATTGGACTGAATAATGTCACTGATATTTTGGGTAATCTAACCGGTGCTCCTCTCATTGACATAGGCACCCTTATTGGCGCTTTAGGAAATCTAACCCAGAATGTAACCGGAAATTTGCCTCTTATAAATGGTACATTAAGCCCTCTTCCATTAGTGCTAGGCGGTATCCTAAACAATATTGCTCAAGGAGCAGCTAGCGGAAGTTTCAATCCCTTCGCCATTGCCGATATTCAGCCTCCAGTTGGACCTATTGCTATAGCTCTTGCAAGCGGTCTTCTGGATGTCCCTCAAATACTTGCTACTGTTGCAGCCAATGCAAACTACAACCCTCTCCAGACTATTCTAAGCCTTATTGCTTTAAACTCAGATGGCATCTTCCCTAGTCTTTTCAGGTTTTTTATACTTCTTTCAGCTGCTATTAGGGCCATTCTGACATTGATCTTCAGTGTACTCGGTGGTATTGGTCAAGGTAACTCGAGTGCTTTACCTCCAATCCTTCTCGGTGTTATTGGTCAACTTCTCTCCAACGGAGTTTTACGTATTGATGCTGGCTCTTTCAACCATGTCAACCAAGTACAAAATGTTGTTCGAGAAGTATTGCAAAGAGCCGTTTCATCAGACCCTATCGTTATGTCTGCCATGAATAGCCCTAGCCAAGAAAACATTGCCAATGCTATTTCTTCCATCATTCTATCTATTTCTGAAAGAATGACTGCAGCTGCTTAACCACAAAAACCTCAAACTTTCGTACATACACTCATTGGAAGTTGAATTTCGCAAAATTTAATAGAAATAAAATAAACAATAAAGTACGTTTCTAATAGAAAAAAACAGAGTTATAGTTTTTGGTTTGGGAGGCTAGAAACGCAGCATATGCTTTATATCCAAACAATCCTGGGATAAGCTTTTAGAGATTACAAAACAATACTTTGGCAACACATTAAAACGCTTTAACATTCTTAAAGAAACCACAAATTATGCTTCCTTTTGTCAGGCTATGTGAATATCTCTATGCTTTAGTTCAGTCAAGAATGCTTATTTTTTTTTATTTAAATATTGTTAAGCGTTCTAAATTCTAACCAATTCATATTTTCTTTTGATTACCATTAGCGAAAATGAAGCTTGGATTGATTTCTATTGTTGCTTTGGCCAGTATTGCTAGTGTTGCAAAAGCAAGTGAAACTAAAGCCCATGACTATATCGAACGTTTACTTCATGTCCAGCACGAAAACATAAGTGAAGCTCAACAAGAATTACTAAACCGTATAGATAATGCTAAAGCCTCAGATGAATTATGTGCTGGTGAAGAAAACGTCATGTTGTGCACTATTGATTCCCTTGTCAAAAACATAGGCTTAGAATTAGAAAGTTATGGTGTTCCTAACACAGCCGAAGAAATTGAAGTTGCCAAGTTTGATGAAATCCTGAGCCGTATCTTAGGTGTCGCCGACCCATTTGTATTCAACAAGTATGGAGCTTATGTCCAAAATATCGCTGCCGAATCTATTCCTCACGACGCCATTCTTACCGCTTCTGATGGTAACCTCTTTACAAAAATTGCTGATGAGATGAGCATGATGATGAAGAATGTACCAGATATGAAACTATCTAAGATTGTTGCACCTTTCTTAATCAAGGATCCCCAAAACCGAAGTGAAGCTATTTCTCACTTGATGCAAACGATGTCCTTAGACCAAAACGCTATTGCCAACGAAGACGTATTTAAGGATGTTAGAGAAGCTATCGCAAAGAAAATTGTTGGAACTACCGAAAAGGGAAACGATCAAGTAGACATTAACCTGACCTTGGAAAGTCTTTTAGACTTAGACTCAGACAACAACGATACCGAAGAATCTGATGATAAAATTGAAGAAAGCGCCACTGATTCAGATGAAGAGGAACCCCTTGCTGATGCCGCTGCTATCGAAGCTGAAGTAACAGAAAAAAATGTTGATGAAGAAGAAAAAGAAGAGAAAGAAGAGAAAGAAGAAAAAGAAGAAAAAGAACCAGAAGAAGAAGATGAAGAAGACAAAGAAGACAAAGAAGAAGACGAAGAAGACAAAGAAGAAAAAGAAGAGGCAGTTGTATTTCTTGATAGCAACGATGTAGCGCCTTCAGTAGAATCAAAGCCTACTGTCGATGAAAAATCAGTTGCCATGCGTGCTGTTCTTCGCATCACTCTTGATGAATTGCTGAGTGGTATTTTGAATACTGTAAAGGGATTGCCTGGTATTCTCGATGGTGTTAAAATTGGTGCCAATATTACATTAGGCGTGTCGCCAAACATCAATGCTGGAGTAAATGCTGGAATAAATGCTGGAGTCAATGCTGGAGTCAATGCTGGAGTCAATGCTGGCTCGAACGTAAATGTTGGTGCTGCTGTCAGTCCAAGTGTTAGTGTTGGTGTCAATCCTGGAGTCAATGCTGGTGTTAATGTTGGTGTCAATCCTGGAGTCAATGCTGGTGTTAATGTTGGTGTCAATCCTGGAGTCAATGTTGGTGTCAATCCTGGAGTCAATGCTGGTGTTAATGGTGGCTCGAATGTTAATGTTGGTGCTGCTGTCAGTCCAAGTATTAGTGTTGGTGTCAATCCTGGAGTCAATGCTGGTGTTAATATTGGTCTCAATCCTGGTGTTAACATTGGTGTCGGTGCAAATGTTGGCCTCTAACTGTGTTCTTAATGAACTGCACTTAATCTATTGTGTAGCTTACATACAACTAGTTTCAATACTTCTCTTTATTTATTCGCTTAAAATAAACTTGACAAAATCCTCCCTAAATCTGTAGACAAAAAAAAAGATTTAGCAATTGTATATCACGATCAAAAGAAGATTGCTGTGATTGCTTGGTATGATTTCCTATATAGATTGAAAGCTTGTGTTATTAGAAGTATTACGAATTCGAATAGTAGACTCTTGAAAAAAGAAAAAAGAAAAAAGAAAAAAGAAAAAAGAAAAAAGAAAAAAGAAAAAAGAAAAAAGAAAAAAGAAAAAAGAAAAAAGCAAATGCGTTTGCGTGTAATTGCAGTAGGAGAGTAAGCTTAGGATATCTCCTGATTCAATTCAAAACTAAAAATCAATGCCAAAGTTTATAACTATACATTTAAGACTAAGAAATCATTAGTTGGTTTGCGTCAGTTAATAAACAAAGTGCTGATTGATTGAGCCATTCATGTGTTCTATAACATGAGAAAAACAACACAACAGGAAGAATTTTAAAAACCATTGATCTTTATTACGACACTCCTTTTTCGAGACAACTATATAGAGGCTACAGAATTCAAAATGGGAGTAAGGCTGAATATCAGTAATGAGAACATTAATGAATACAAATCTCGTGTGTTATTAGCACTTCTGCTCTACATTTAGCAAAACTTGATTTTGTCAATTCTTCTTTCAAATAAAAAAAAAGTGTAATCACGAGATTCACAAAATGCTTAATCAAATGGTCATCATCAGCTAATAAACTTTTTTTGTGAAATTTCCAACTTCAGTTTCCTAAAAAAAAAGAAGAAGCTTGACCCCGAATTTTCTAATAGTCTGCTGTGGTCTATCCAATCTATTTGTAATGGCGATATAACATTTACTAAGTTTAATGTTGATCATTGTATGACATTTTGTTAGTCAAATAAATACCTAAAATGGTTAACCTCTTTGACATCACAAAAAATGCAGGTCAGGAGAAACAAGGATAGTTTGCTAAAAATAGAAAGATCGAAATTACATAGTCAAGATAAAGAACAATAAGTTGTTCTTAACTCTTTTCTTCTCTTTTCTTTCTGCTTTTTTTCTGTTTTTCTTTCTGCTTTTTTTCTGTTTTTCTTTCTTCTTTTTTCTTTTTACAATCCGCTTAATAATTACTCAATGGGAAATAGTTCTTCCAAAGGTCATAGTAAAAGAAGACCAACTAATCCACCACGCCAAATGGGTCCTGCACAACAGGCGCCACAACCGTATAATTCCCTTCCTCCTCGCAAAAGCAATCCTAGCCATCATCATCAGCAGCAGCAGCAACAACAACGCCAAAATGGCTACTACCAATCTGCTGGTTCAAGGAATTCAGAATATGAAGTCGAGCAAGTACTTGATGACGAAGACGAAGAGGCTTATTATCACTCTCACAAGAACGTGATGAATGGCCAGCATACACATGCTGATATAGACTCTTGTATTCAGCGGCTATTAGCTGCCGGGAAGTCGAGACAAATCGGAAAATCTGTTTGCCTAGATCAAAGTGAAGTGATCGCCATTTGCCGTTACGCATATGATTTATTTTTAAGTCAACCAGTAAGTTTAAAGGAAAAAAAAAGCCAAGAAATTTGAAAAAGAAAAAATCTCAAATCAATATGTGGTCATCCATACTAATTCACTTTGATCTAATAGTCTCTACTTGAGCTTAATCCTGGTCTAAAAATAGTAGGCGATGTACGTGAAAGAAAACATATAAGTCTTAGCTATACATGTCTAATAACTGTATTTTTTTCTTCCAGATTCATGGACAATATTTTGACTTGATGCGACTCTTTAAGATGAGTGGATTTCCACCTAGCAGCAACTATTTGTTTTTGGGAGACTATGTTGATCGAGGCATGTACAGCTTAGAGACAATACTCTTACTTCTATGTTTCAAGATCAAATATCCAGAGAACTTTTTCTTACTAAGAGGTAATCACGAAAGTGCAGATGTTACACGAGGTAAGACGACGTACGTGTGTAAGTTTCGGAATTGGTGTATATTGAAATACGTTTTCTTTTTAGTCTATGGATTTTACGATGAATGTAAAAGGAGGATGAGTGTAAAAATTTGGAAGTGCTTTGTCAATGTGTTCAATGCTATGCCAATTGCAGCTCTGGTGGGTGGTAGAATATTTTGTGTGCATGGTGGACTTTCGCCTTCGATGAAGTCAATGGAACAGATCAGCACTATAAAACGCCCAATAGAGATACCTGAGCATGGTCTGCTTAATGATTTACTATGGTCGGATCCAAGTGATACTTCGCCTGACTGGAGTGAGAATGACCGTGGGGTGTCAATTTGTTTTGGTAAAAGAAATGTGGATGCTTTTCTTGGAAAATACGATCTAGACCTTATTTGTAGAGCTCATATGGTATGCAAGAGAGAGAGAATCAAAGAGCTTTAGGGCCGTTGTTTTAATTTAATCTAATTACTCAAATTAGGTTGTGGAAGATGGATATGAATTCTTCAATCAAAGAAAATTAGTTACTATCTTTAGTGCACCAAACTATTGTGGTGAGTTTGACAACTACGGTGCTATTATGACCATCTCGCCCGAGTTGTTATGTAGTTTTGAGTTGTTGCCTCCTGAAAACAAAGTTGTGACAAGAGAACAACAACTGAAGAAGCACAGGTAAGAGAGAAACTATAGCATGATTTAAACCGCAGATTGAAAACTAAGCTACATGTTTTTTTTAGATCTACTTTACAGCTGACTTAAAGGCTTGCAACTAATAATACCATTCTCATAATTACTGTACATATTAATACCTATTTTTTTTTCTTTTTATTGTATACACATGCGAAGATATTAATAAATACTTTATGTTTCTTTTTCTAATTCAGCTGAATCAAACAATTATCTGGGTGAATCTAAGATAAGACAAAAGGTTAAGAAAGCGTAAAGTTTATAGTTGAGCTTTGTATCTTTTACCCATTTTCTGGATTTTAGCACCTGTACTTCTGTATAGTTTGGCTGATCAATATGTGGCGACAAAAAAAGGCGCAAGTCAATCATAAGATCGTATGGCTTTTGAGTTGAATTCGATAACTCTGTCTTCAAGGTATGGTGTAAAATGATTATACAGCAGTTTAGTTTTTTGGCTAAAACTCGGATCATCTTGACTAGATTGTTTACTAAAAACAATGATACCAAAGAGCAATATATAAATATCTGTTAGTTCTTCTTTTTCTCTTTCTAGCGCTTGCCTGCCTGAACCGACCAATCAGGGCCGATAAGTCGAGCAAGATCGTCAATCACCACCAAAGGATAAGTGTTTTCAGATGTAGAAAGAATAGCAGCCAAGTTCTCCAACGAAGAAGACAAATCACTCAAGGTAAACGATTGAGTACAGTCAATATTTTCGAGTAATCGAGGATCAAGATTTCTTTTGATGAAGGTATCATTCATACTTCTGGGTTCAAGCATGCCTGTAGTATCAAACACGAACACGCTTTGGATAGAGTATGTCATTAGATATGAAGTGAGAATGTATGATATAAGCTAGAGATAAAAGCAAAAAGCATCAATAGACAAAGAAGAACAAAGAATAATAGAATGATTACTCGAGAAGGAATCGCATTCGTTTCCGCACAAATTTCATTCACTTGACCAAAGGAGAATCCTTCTTGAAGCATCTGATCCAGTCTATAGTAATAATTCATTTAAGAACAAGAAGTCAAGCAATTCTCAAACTGTACCTATCAAATCCTGAAGAGATAGAGAGCTGTCTCTTTTCTGAATATGTTTCTTCAGCTATCATTGTGTCAAATTGAACTTGTTTAATAAATGCTCTCAATCTCTATGAAAAAAGCAAAGGAAAAAAAGCTATCAGTTGGCCAAATCTAACGTACGAAGCGCAGAATCTCACAGGCCGAGCTATATTCGTCAACTGACAAAGAGCATTAAATTCTTTTTCAAATAGCGTGTCGTCTATATGCATATAAGTCTTAAATGTATATAACGTAAAAAGAAAGCAACCAAGAAACCTGTCATAATGTTGTTATTCGATAGTGCAGCCAATACAGGTTCATAGTAAGTTTGCTGCTGTGCATTCCACTTGTTATAAACCGATTTAAGTCGGGTCATTAGAGTGCAAGAGATTCAGAAGCAAACAAATAAAAAAGAAAAGACTGTTTATTTTCATTTTGCCTTAGACAACTTTCTGTTTTATTGAGGACTTTAATGTCAGTTGACATTGACTGGAAGAAGCTCAATGATGACTTGGCTAGCCATGTCCAAGAATTTCTGAACACACACTTTCAGAAGATTACAAAGCCTTCTTTTATTGGGGACCTTGCTGTAACAGACTTTCGATGGGGCACCGAGGCACCGCACATAGAGATCACAAACATCACTGACCCTTTTCCTGAGTTTTATGAAGACGATAGTCCAGATGACACTCACAGTTCTCATACGCCCTCCAACAACAACCTGAACAACAGAGGTAGCGTCTCTTCAGTTCATGGAACAAGCAGAAACATGTCACCTACACCAAGCGGATTCTTTACTGACGATGGTGCGGGTTACAACACAGCGCGATTATCACTCAATACTCCTTTGTCTCATCAACAGCGTTTTAATCTGATGCATTCTTTTCATCGCTCTCCCCTAGTTGCACCTCAACATCCTTTCAACAATGGTTATTATACCAATGGCAATTCTTATTTTGCTTCACCGCCTACCATACCACCAGGATTAGGAACATGGCAATCGCGACCATCGAGTGTAGTCGAAGAAGATTGGATAGATGATGAAGACATCAACCGCGTGTCCGATCCTTCTATACCCGTTAGTCAAGTAGATAGTGTGTTTGATAGAAAGGCAGTTGAAATGGATTTTCAAGTCCATATGTTGATTTCCTACAAGGGAGACATGAGCATGACTGTCATGACCGAGTTACGGATGAATTATCCTAGTGTTATGTTTATGAGTTTACCTATCAACTTGTGTGTGCGTTCAGTTGAATTCGAAGCAACTGCTGTAGTTGCTTATATCCAAAGTATGAAGCGAGTGTGTGTGTCTATGCTAGAGCCAGAGGAAGAGATTACTTTATCAGGTGCAAGACCAAGAAGCATGGGCATGGATAGGTAGTGAGAGAAAAGTAGACAAGTGACAACATAGCTTACTGTAATTCCTTTAAAATTAGTCTCCTAAGAGATGTTCATATTGAAACTATTGTAGGTGATGAGCAAAAGCAAGGTAAGAAAGGCAATTCTAGATTTGATCGTCTCCTTATGTTCTCTAGTTTTAAAAAATGTTGGCAAAATCGAAAAATTCATCGTGGATCAACTGCGGAAGATGTTGGATGATGAGCTTGTCTTTCCAAGCTATCAGCTAATACAGCTTAATTAATGATCTACTTTATACATCTGTACATAACAATAAAAAACGAATTCTATACTTTATTTAGATAAACCAGAATGACGAAGCAAAGCATCGATGTTAACGTGATCACGACCTCTGAATTGTTTCCATACATCTTGTGGGGGAGTTCCGCCACCTAGTGCTAATACAGTATCACGATAGTGTTTGCCCATTTTTTTAACACCTTCAGATCCTTCTTTGTCTTTTGCTTCTTCGAATGCTGCATAAGCATCAGCAGAGTATGTTTCAGACCACTTGTAGCTATAGTAACCGGCACTATATCCTCCGCCAAAAATATGGTTAAAACTGCAAAGGAATCGATCCTCTGACAATCGGGGAGTCAGTACTGTTTGCTTAGCAATTTCTGCATCAAGATCAAATACAGTAGGGTCACTTGGCGATGAAGGAGGTATAAATCTTGAGTGCAAAGCAAGATCAACCTTAGCAAAATGAAGCTGTCTCAAGGTAGCCAAACCACTCATAAATTCTCGATTTTTGATCAAAGCATTCACCATGTCCTGAGGCATGGGCTCGCTTGTTTTGTAATGTCCAGAGAGACGATCAATCCATTCAGGCTCGCTACAGAAGTTCTCCATGAATTGAGAGGCAACTTCGACAAAGTCCCATTCAATGCCATTGATACCAGACACAGGTGCATAATCTACTGTAGTCATCATATGCTGCAAACAGTGACCAAACTCATGAAACAAAGTCTCTACATCACGGAACTTCATTAAGGAAGGCTGTTCAGAAGATTGTGGAGGTGGCTGATTACAAATCAAGTAGGCAACAGGCAATGTTACCTTACCCTGACTGTCTTTGTAACGTGTGGTAACAACGTCCATCCAAGCACCACTGCGCTTTTCTGAAGGGCGGGAATAGAAATCACCATAAAAGTAAGCTTTAACTTCACCTTGTTCAGCAACCTCATAAACCTTGACATCATCATGCCAACGTGTAATGCCTCTTTCTTGCATCTCATTTACTTCCAGTTCGCGTACCTGAATGCCCAATACTTCGTTGGCTACATCAAATAGACCCTTCATCACTTTAGGAAAAGCAAAGTACTCTGAGATCGACTCTTCATCATACTTAAATAGCTCTTTTCTGTATTGCTCTGTTACGTAACCTGTGTCCCATGGTTGAAGAGGTGTAGGATGATTGAGTTTTTGTTGAGCGAATTCGGTCAAGTCTTGCAGCTCCTTCTTGGCATGCGAAACAGAGGCATCAAATAAGCTGTCCAGCAAAGCTTCAGCAGCAGGCAATGTTTGAGCCATCTTGACAGAAAGAGAAAGCTCGGCAGGTGTTTGATATCCTAGTAATTTGGCTTTTTCTTGTTTCAGCTTTAGTATCTCGTTGATAATGGGTTCGTTGTTCGTTGATCCTTCTGAAGCCTTTGTGATGTTGGCCCTATAAACCTATCAAAATTCATTCAGCTTCTATCATGTGTTTGTTTGTTTCTTGCTGAATTTCATATAGCTTACTTTCTCACGCAGCTCTCTGTTATCGCAGTTCATCATAAAAGGACCATAGATAGGAAAGTCTAATGTAATGCAATAACCATCTGTAATGCCATGGCGCTCAGCGTTCTTTCTCAGCGTCTCCAAAAATGCAGGAGAACAGCCATTCAACTGTTCCTTGTCTGTCACAACATATTTGAAAGCTTTTGTGGCATCCAATACATTATTACCAAACTTTAAAGACAGTTGAGATAACCGCTCTGAAATCTCATTGAATCGCTTCTTTTCTGGCGATCCTTCAGCAAATCCAATACCAGCATGCTTCATACTACGCAAAGTGTGATCGACAATACGTTGTTGTACATTATCTAATTGCTGCCATGATGTAGGCGTATTACGAAGCTGATCAAGTGCTTTATATTTGGAAGCAGACTGGTTCATCAATAGACTTAGTTTGATGAATTCAGGCTGGATCTTTTCCAGAGTAATGCGCACATCGTCCGAGTTTTTGACACCATTTAGATGAGAAAGGATGCCATAAGCTCGAGAAAGTTGATCTTCAAGTTCTGTCACTAAAAAACAAAAAAAAAAGCAACGTTGAGTTGTTTACTATTTCTAAAGAAAAAAAAAAGAGAAGTCAAATAAAAATACCTACATCTTCCAATCGTGCCTTCATAAGTAGGCTCAAAGTTCTTTTCAATCTCAAGAAATTGATCTTTGGCTGCGGCAATTAGCTTTTCAAATGCAGGAACTGCTACAGCAGGCTTTGCTTGAGTAACCAGAAGCTCGAAATCGGGGAAGAGGCTCCAGTTGAGAAAAGGTGTTTGCTTGTAATCGTCGGCAAGAGTGGTAGCTGCTCTCTTTTGGATTGTTGGAGCAAATTGTTTAGTGGATAATGAAGCAGCTTGACGAACAACTAAGGGCTTAGGCACAGAGGTACTGACTGTGGTAGCACTCAGCCTCGTGCTGGAGAGGGAACGGCGTAACAAGTTGTAGTTGCCAACTCGGCGTGTTGCCCTAAACAATCTGTGCATAATTTGTCTTTTAATATAGCAGGCGAAAAAAAAAGACAAAATAAAATAAATAATGTGCATGTCTATACAATATTTTAAAAGACAGGCCACCATCGACTATATCAGTAGTTTTAGCTTGAATATTATGGAAGTTGTTCTTTTCTTTTCCTTTTAGCGAGTATTATCCCATTAGTACATCAAGCCGCCTCAGGAATTAGCAATTTTACTAAATCAAGAGAGGATATCTTCCTAATTGATATTTTATTTTGCTTTGATATCAGCTTCTGTTGTATTTATCTCGAATATATGAATCTGAACTAGAAAAGTTAACGAGACAAATATAGGCCTGTTTATTAGGTGAAGAGAAAAAGTGTTAAACACGATAAAAAACTCTTTATAATATGATCGGACTTCTAAGTGCAAATAGAATTGGATGTGGTAAATACCACAGCTTCAATTCTAAGGTTAGCAAGACTGAGCTACGTTTTTTTTTTTCGTTTTCAAAGAAGAGAAAAACATTTAGTAGTGTCTTTCTAGTTCTCATTTCTTGCAATCCTCAAAAATAGGTAATACTTCTGTTCTGCTTTTTCTTAGTACACATAACCTTACAATGATACATACAATTGAATCAACATAATGCTTGTTGGAGCCTAACTGGAATCAAACCATAATGCTACTCGTGCTACAGTACCTGTTAGATTAAGCTTTAGCAATATATCCGAATTCATAGACTTCGTTTCTCAAATCGCATCAGCAATGTTTTATTGATGAATTTGCTGATTGGATGTATTTGTGTTTGTGATTTCAACTGAAGCAAAGGCACGCAAATCAATGATCCGTATAACCACACATTAGAAAACTTACAATCTTTGATAGATACTGTAAGTCTCATGCATCTCATGCACAAATTTTCTCAGGACTGTTTAAACAAGAAGATTAATTTATCTATATAATGCAAACATCTGTAGTCATACAGAATGTAGATTTCGTCTCAATCTTATACCTAAGTTTAGATTTGCCTTAATAACAAAAAAAAGTAAAGACAGTAATAAATCACAGAAATAACAACATGCATTCTGAATAATGCGTATGTCTTGTCAATATAACGTTGTTTTTTTTATCTCTTTACTGATAGTCTTTTAATTGAAATCAATTCATTTTGAGGTAGAGCATGATGGTTGTGAAAATGAATATATCGACTTCAATTCTTAGTTGTGATTAACTACCAAAAAAAATCACTCTAGTCCATGCAATATGTCAATGAATTATAACCTATACATAGATAAAAAGAAAGTAGAATGAAGACATTCTATTAAACAATCATTTTTATTTGGATCAGCAAGTTGTTCTCATCTTCTTTTCCTATGTAAAGCTGATCTGAATTTGTTTCACTAACCAAGTTTCTCCTTACAGCTCAATGGCGCAAGTCTATAAGATATTTTTCTTTCTACTATTTCTGGAGATCTTTTTGACTTTGAATATCTTGAACGCTCCATATAAGAGAGAGAGAAAACCTTTACTGACAAAGCGTCCCAATGTACTAGCAAGTTACAAATATGAAAATCAGTACTGATTTGCTTTTCAAGTGATAGATTGCGATATCTGTTATACTTTGAAAGAAGATTGCAGAACTGCGTTTTTTACTAGCTATGGTCTCATGAGATATACACTTGCTAACTGTAGTTCATCCTCTTCTTCATTGAAGCAGTGCTTAATGGTATTTCATGCATTGTTCAATCCAGAAACAATTAAAGGTACAACCTTCATGATTTTATCTTTACCAAGGCAAGATAAAAACTAAAGGAGAGACATCAGAGAAGCAGAAATAGTGATCGAGCATGACTGCAAAGTTGTTTGATGCTGTTTGGCTTTGATGGACTCTTACTAGTGCTTTGTCATATGAATAGTTTTACAATACCGATACGAGATGATCCAATCAATTGAATAAAACCCAAGCAAGTCAGTAAGGACACAAAGACTATTAGGAAAAAGACCTTTCTCGACTAACAATTTATCAAGAAAAAAGGAATTCTTGTTTCTTAACTCTAAACATGTAGCCTGTTATTTTATAGTTCAATTATACACAACAGTTGCAATCTGACTTTTTCTCAGCAACTTTACTTTACAATCCCTACAACATAATCCTTATTTTTCTCAGTATGCTTGACAGATAAACAAAGCAAAGGCAGAAAAGAAAGAGAGTATAAAAAGAAGGTAGTTTTCACTAATTCAGCTTTTTTTCTTCACCTCTTTCATCAACATGAAAACTTTTGGAATTATCTTTGCTACAGCTTGTTTATCCCTCTTTCAAGGTACTTTGGGCTCTGTAATTAGCAAGCGACAAGTTGGGTAAGTAGACATACTTTTGTTTTATTGAGTAAAAGACGAGAGGTCTCTTTTTTGAACTTGAAAGAACTAAACATTGTAATCGATCATAATAGCGCCCCTACTCCGCCTACTCCTCCAACCCCCCCAGGCATAACGATCCCAAACATCTTTCCTATCCCTAATTGGTTTATTCCTCCTACTCCTCCTACTCCTCCTACTCCTCCAGGCTCTTCTGCTCCTACTCCCCCTACTCCCCCTACTCCTGGCGTTATTTCTTGGCCTGGTTGGCCTGGTTGGCCTGGCTGGAGTAACTGGGTTATGGTTCCTGCGTAAATCTCTTTTTTCTTTTTCTCGGTGCTTCTTCTTTTTCGTTCTTGAAGAGTAGATAATGTTTTCATGTCTATTTCGTTTCAATAAAGAAGCTGTTTCTTTTTCTTTTCCTTGGCATTACAAACATGACTCGGTGTAATGGGTTAGAATGATTTTTATTATTTTGATCTATGATGGGTAAGCAGATTAAGTTGTCAACGAAAAGAAAGCAAGGCATTGTTTCTATTGCTTCGACATAGCTAGCTTTTTGTCGCTGCTTTCTTCTTGTATCTTCTAATTACATGGCAAGAAGGTGAGTTATGGTAAAAATAACTGCGCCTTCTTTTGTATGATTGTTTGTTACATCGTACAGAACATTTACTTTATTTGATTTATGGCTTATACAACATTTATGGCTTGATGTAACTATCCCATTAGTTTAGATAGCAACCATTGTGTGTGCGTGCGTTTATGTTTGTATGTGTGACCAACAATCAATACACTGTCTGCTTGTATGCATTTCACAAACAAAAAATGTAAATAAGAAAGATAAAAAGTCATACTACCTTATCTTATTTAGACTACGAAAGTAACTACTGAGTATTGATAGCGATTTCATTCTCAACATGCGCGTATAGTCTTCAACTTTTCGTTTATATATTAACATATACGTGTACGTATTATAAGTTATCTACATATTATAGGTTAATATTAGTTTTCAGAGCATTATACTCCACGCAACAGAAAACACAACAAGCTTGTTCGAAGCAGATGGGGTTCATTTAGTCAATAAAAAGAAAAAACAAGCGTGGATCTGGACTGGTTGAAACATTTGTATTGTCAGAACTAGCTAATTGAAATTCGCGGCAAAGTTTGGCATAGACGTTTGTCGTTTAAAAAGAAATACGTGCATATTAAAACGGTGTATCATTTAATGATTTGGCGTTTAGAGTGACTACAAAAGCTATAAAGATACACTGATTAGTACATCATTGCAGGCATCACCAATCCTACATAAATTTTCTTCACTTATAAGCCGACCACGCGTCATTTTCCCTTTAACCATTGCCCAAAATTGTTCAGTGGGTTTTAATTCAGGTGAACAAGGAGGTAGACACATGACTTTGTAGTTTTTACTTTCAATTTTTCGTAACATCGGCCTGGATTTATGGATAGAAGCATTATCCATAACGATGTAACTTCCCTTTAAAGTTTCATCAAGGTCCATTACGTTAAGAAACTCGTTCATAAACTTGTCAAAATGAGCAGTAGTCGTGCCTTTTGGTACTGGTTTATTATCAGCAGCATCGGCGTCAACTTCTGGATCCTCTGTACTAATCTCATTTGCGGTTTTCTTCTTTCCATTTTTTTTTTTACTAATGTAACCAAGTAATGACTAAGAGAAAGTGAGGCTTTTTGCAGACCTAAGTATACATTGTGTACATTTGAATGTAACAGCCTTGAAGAAAAAAAAAAGTGTGTTCATAGAAGGTAAGCCTTTCCTTCGTTAGTCATACAAACAAAAGAAAACAAAAAAGTCATAGCTGAAGGCATTATGTTTTATCGTTTCAAAGTAGTAAACGGTTTCTTTTTTTGGGATCAAAAGTCTCCCTTCGCTCTAACTTGCTTTGTGCCCCCACCTTATATACTTTCTAGTATCATCAATCTCCACATTTTCTTTGACATCGCTTAAAATTCTTGCTGTTGTATTCATACACTACGGATCATCTCTATTTATTCACTTATGACTCAACAATCACTTCTATCTTCGACTTTGGCTTGTTCCTTTGATAGTTGTTTCGGATAATCGCTTACTCAAGGCCAGTATTGATATCTCACCAATGATTTACCAGTCACCGGGATTCAGGTACAACTGACCAGTCAACCTGCATAAGTACTTCTTCTTTACAAGACTGGTTACATCAATCTCGCATCCAATCTGTCATCGATATGATCTTCTATCATCAGCCTCTGTAAAAAAAAAAGCTTTGCAATCTCTTCGTGCAAAGTATAAACGAAATCTATATTTTGAAGTGAAATAAAAGTGTCTTTAGTCTGATTCATTCTTTTGACTTCTTGTCTATTTTGAGTTTATCGAATAGAAGAGTGGTAACGCTAGAATCGCTTGCAGTGATGAAGACAGTAGTATTTCATTTTTTCCCGATGGTTCCTGCAATGATGATAAACGACGAGTTTTCTTCTTTACATATTTGACTACATCACTTAAATTCTGCATGTTGTTCATTGCGGACAGATACCATTATTTAGTTATAGCACAACTTCGTGTAGGTTTGCTGTTCATAGTAAGGAGATATTTGAGCATAACTAACAGTTTTTTTCTATCAATTTATATCTCCTATTGTTCGTTGAAAATCAGGCAAGCAAACGCCCTTCTGAAGGTTCCTTGTAAGTACTAATTGTGTATTAATTGATTTTTTTTTCAGAAACTGTTGATTGTTCTTTCATAGTGTCAATAAATCAACACAGATATGAGATCAAGGTACTCAAAATTACGTTTAATCTCATGTTTAGTTACATTTCTCAACTCATATCTTTTTTTTTGTTAATAGCATGAATATGCAGTGATTATGGATTGTTGTTTCTAGTATGGTAATGAATGACAATACTAGCGATTTGCCACATACTCTATTAGCAATACAGTATTTTCTTGCCTTATTTTGATTTGACTTGGCTCTGGATAGGAAGAAGAACTGATGGCAGATATCTTTGAGGTTCTGTTGTGATGCATGTACCCGATCAAATTACTCTACTGAGCTTGGTCAGTTTCCCATATCACTGACAAAGTAGCCTACCTTTATTCTCTTCCATTGTACACATCAAATATTAGTACATGGCTTACAGAGTAATATTTGTCTACTTGGAAAACACCTTGATGCTCTGTGCTTCTATATACTTCAAGCGATTGCTCGAGAGTTTTGGTATTCATTTCTTTCATGAATACTGATTCTGTTTGCTCATCGTTTTATATTATAGGTACCATCTCAGACAAATAGCATTTTATACATCTTGAGCTTAGTGTTTTATTTATTGATTTTGGACCTGTATGTGTATGTGCCTCTTCGAAGAAGTCGCTAATTGGTCATTAGCCTAGGTAGGACCTACTATTGCTGTTTCAGAACCTTATATTCTTTTGCCCCCCCCCCCCTTTTTTTTGAAGGAATAGGATACTCATCATTACCTAGAGATGGGATGAAATTTGGTAGCAGGCATTAGCACTGGATATATACACTGGCTCTACCTGGAGATCTCCTTTATGGGCTAATATTGTCATCCCTCGCATATGCAAAATAAAACAGAAAAGAGTAATACACTATCACTGCTTCGGTATGCCTGTACTACAGACTGCATTTATTGTGCGCAAGTTAATGTTGGTTCTACTTTAGTTTGTGAGATGAAACCGTTACAGAACAGCCTCAATATTGTTAAGAATATTTAAGAGTGATCATTAGTCTAAGATATAGAGCAATAATGAATGTCATTTTAGACACAAATGAAAAAAAAAGGGATCTCAAGAGACAAAGAAAGATTCTGACTCTTACAAGTGTGGTTTGTTATACATTATGGTTGATGAATTATGTTTTGTTGTATATGTGGCTGTGTGTGTGTGTAGTGGTGTTTGTGTCTTACTGCTTATGATGAGACAATATCTCTGTTCTGTTACTATTGATGATTATGTCAGATAGAATAGTTTATATAAGAAGAATTTTATCAAGGTCAGATCATCACGCTATCAAGATCGAGAAGTTTTTTTAATGATCACTTTGTCTGCGCTTGAATTATAAAATGATATCATGGTCCAACTACATATGCATTAAGTACCCTTTTTTTTCTCTGAACAAGATGAATAAAAAGAGTGTGTGTCTTTCATTATTATCAATTGAAAGAATGCGGCTTTTTTTTTTATCACACAAAAGTCAATTGACGCCTCTAGTATAAACATAGGCATGTCATTCTCAGACAGTCAAACATGTGCTACATAATCTAGAAGTCAATCCTGTAGCAAACCAGTACCACTTTTGTTCTTGCGGCTGTGCTCTAAGCGTAGAAAGGTCATTACGACATAAATTGAGTTTCAATAAATTACATCAAAGGTAGCAATATGACTTAATGTGAAAAAAAAAATGGGAAAAACTTACACAAGATACAGTGAAATATTATTAATCGAGATACGGTGATAAATGTATAAAATAACCATGGCTCCATTGTCCTTTTTGTTTTTCTCTTTACTTTTCATTAACTTTAATCTAGAATCATGTCTATCACCAAGATCACTCAATACCCCTCCACTAGTGAACGTGGTAAATTCAAGTCAAACACAATTGACGCTCCCAAGTTGGGCGAACATGAAGCTTTACTCAAGTTAGTTGCCTGTGGTGTCTGTCATACTGACTGTGTCTATATGGGCCAAGAAGGTGCTGTCTTGGGTCACGAACCTATCTGTACTGTAGTTGAAGTAGGTAGTCAAGTCAAGAACATCAAGAAGGGTGATACTGTCGGTACTTCTTATTTGAGACGCGCCTGTCTTGAATGCCGTGAATGTATGTCTGGTCAAGATGCCTTATGTGAAAACCGTGTCATGTTCCCTGAAGGCAATATGAATGGTTTTGCTGATTATCAAATCTGTGATTCTCGGTAAATAAGAATGATATGAATTCATGTTTCTTTTTTTACTCAACCTATCTTAGTTTTACTTACAAGATCCCTGAAGAACTTGAACCTAAATGTAAGTTGACTGAAAAAAAGTGTATATAGAATCCAATCTAAGTTCTTTTTTTTTCTTTTCAGATGCTGCTTCTCTTATGTGTGCTGGTGTCACTGTATTCAATGCTATTTATTCTTCCAAGATTCTCCCCACTGGTCGTATTGCTGTCATTGGTATCGGTGGATTGGGTCACTTGGCCATTCAGTTTGCCAAGGCCTGGGGTTGCCATGTTACTGCCATTTCCACTTCTGCCGATAAGAAGGAAGAAGCCATGAAGTTTGGTGCTCATGATTTCTTAGTCTCAAAGGAATTCACAAAGGAATCTGTTGCCAAATTGAACAAGTTTGATCTGATCCTTGACACTGTCTCGGTCAACCTTGATTGGGATATCTATCTTGGTCTCCTGAAGAAGAACGGTTCTCTTGCCTTCATGAGTGTCACTTCTGACCCTATTACCTTTAAGGATGTCAATAGCTTCCTTGTTGATCAAAAGACCTTTAAGGGTTCTATTGTGGGTGGTAGATACATTATTGATCTGATGCTTGAATTTGCTGCTCGTCATCAGATTAAGCCTCAAATTGAAGAATATCCCTTTGATATCGATGGTATTCAGGAAGCAATCAAGACATGTGATAGTGGAAAGGCTCGTTACAGAGGTGTTTTGGTTGCCAAGGATAATTAGATAAAAGTTCTATTTGTACATAATAATAATAAAAAGGAATTCTAAAATGTGAATTTTTATTGCCAAATAAATAAACAAAGTGATATGTTGTGTGTGTGTGTGTTCATATATACGCGTAGGAATCTAGTGTGGTTTTTGTGCACAAAAATAGAAATTGAGGGCAGTGGTTGAATGCCGATCGCATTCTTCCATTGCTGCTGTTAAAGTGTCTGAGAAATCTTTTTCGTTGATACTGTTTGCTTTACATATCCACCGTTTTCCTTCCCTGAATTTACGTTCAACTAAATCACGTTGAAGGTAACCAGTTTCCTTCAATTCTAATGATTTTGATTTGTTTAGTTACAAAAAAGAATTTAAACTAAAAAAAAAAAAATTTTTTTTATTCACCTTCTGTTTGTGGCCATTCACCAATCGGAACTTGTACGGATTCTTCCTGAATATTTGTGTAGCCCAAATCGTTTAAAATAGTATTCAGACTGTAGACTGTATTACGTTCAAATTTGATAGCTGCATAAAATTCAGTTGCCCAGTTTTCAAGAATGGTAAAGTGTGGACCTAAAGACTCAAAATTAGAGTCTGTGTTCTCCAAAAAAAAAAAAAAAAGATGAATAACAAGCATATCAATCAGGAATTTCATTTTCTTTTTTTTTTTTTTACCTTGTTCATAAAGTTCAATATAACCACCGGGTTTCAAAATACGGTAAACTTCTTTAAGAATGTTTATCCATTTAGAAGCAGAAGAATTGACCAACCAAGAGTCACGTATCATGACATAATCCACTTGGTTATCAGAAAAACTACCAAGTCCAGTTTCACCTTGATGGATAAAGGCATTACGAAAAGAGAAATTCTTGACTGTGTTGGTCAAGCCAGAGACTGTGAATGATTCATAATCGATACCAACGACCTGCGCTTTTGGAAATTCAAATGCCATCTCTAAATCCCATACAGCTTTTTTTTTGTTTTTAATTAAAATATATAATATTTAAAAAAAAGTAGCTTACCAGTACCACAACACCAATCAATAATCATAGTAGGATTTTCTAAAGGAACTTTATAGTTACTTCCCCATATTCTTTTTAGTAAATAGTGCTAAAAAAAAAAGTTAATTTAATAACAAGTCATACTAAAGAAAAGGAGATAGGAAGGGAGAATACGCTTACCTGTCTATGCCTCCTAATGAAATAGTATCATAAATGAATTAACATAACAAGATTGACAATCACTTTTTTTTTGTTTGTTACCTGTCTCGTTCTCTTCTTCGCTCAGGACTAGTCTCGCTAGATGCATACAGTTCTTTTAGTAATAGATCACAAGAAAATGCCTTGGTCATCTCTTGTTTGTGTGGGAATGCTTGAATGGTATTGGTGGTAATAGAATGAATGGTGGTTGAAGAATCATTATGGATCTTGATGCCCGCCAGCGGGTTATGTTTACTGTTGCCATTGCTCAGCAATGTCATTTGACTGTCTGTGTATTTCTCAATGGTATTTTCCTGGTTTGAATACATGGAAGATGGACTGGTGGTCGCTGATTTGTCCAAGTCGTCATCCAAGGAGTTGGTAAAGAAATCCAGCCGTGATAAGTGGTGATTGAAGATCGAATTACTACTGACACTGCTGGTATGACTATGACCTCTGGGTCTATTTGCCTTGTGCTTTATTCGACTCAGAATGCTTTCATGTTTATGGCTACTGGTCTCAAAGTCACTGAAGCTGGCATTAGGCGAGAAGGAAGAATGACTGGAAGCCAGGCGTTGAGAAGCACTAGAGCGATTACTTTGTCGTCGAGGTTTTGAAGAAGAAAACCTTCTTATGCTTTTATCTTCACTACTAGATGTGTTACCCATAAGCACTGCAAAAGGGTATGTAGATAAAAGAGAACAAGTGCAAAAATTAAAAAAAAAGAAGAGAAAAAGGATTTTAAAAAGCACAATGTCAACAAAATAATAATAAAAAAAAAATAAAAATCAAGGCAATATTAAAACTCAGTGGCTATCTTTATTTTTGGGCGCAACCAAAAAAGAGGCAAACGGCTTAGACAGCTTTGCCTTTATATAAAAAGATGACGGGAAAATTGTTTCAAGTCAAAGGTTGAATAACACTATCATTGGCTTCTTTTCTTGCTTAGCCATACAACATATGCTATAAGCAAGAAAAATGGTAGTCTAGATCAACTATGCATGTGTGTGTGTGTGTGTGTAATGATCCTAGTTGTACACCTGTCTTTGACAGTGTATACTATCATTCACTTGTCAGCTATAAGGGACATTCAATTGTCTAAAGCACAGACCATAATGAGCTATATTGACATATCTTGTATAGAATAGCGTGTCTATTTAAGTACTACAATACAGAAGTATGGCTATCCTGTATTCTCCTTTCACACATACACAAAAAAAAACAAGCAAAATAATAAGGATAGAGTGGCCATCATCTGACTATCAGATAATATACACTATTAAACAATTCATTACGTTATTTCCTTTTTGAATCACTACATTGGATCCAATGATAAGAAAGAACCTTGTTTATCATCTTTTCTCAAGAAACTCTCTTCACTGCAATTTATCTGTCTGTGTTTAGTGGCTCTTTCAATTGTGTTATCTATACATGGTGAATGCTGTCTTGTTTAAGGTAAAAAAAAAAAGAGCTTTTTAGTGCCCGAAGCTTGTCTCTGTCTCTCCTCACTTTTTATAAAGGTTCAAACCTTAGTGTTTTAGATCTCTCTCTCTCTCTTTTCTTTTTTTTTTTCTTTCTTTTTGACAAGTTTCTTCCTGATGTCTAGACAGTCATTTTCTTACTTTCATTATCTATCCTCCCATTTCAAGCCCAAACGACCTCAACTCTGTTCATCTTCATCCTCACATTCTTCTTTAGTCAGTAGCAATTCTGTTCAGACACCTATCACCGAAAGCATCTATTTCGATATTGAAGAATACGATGGCAGTTCAATAGAACAACAAGACTTTTGTATCATTGACACAGTAGAGACCATGTCAACCAAGCAGATCTTAAACCTGATAAACAAGCAACCAGTGGCAGATGGGCATCAGACAGACCTGGTAGATGAATTCACCACTCTATTGAACGAGACAAAGTCAGTCTGTCATCGACTGGACAGATGCCGAAAGACGATCCAGTTTGCTCGCACAAAGGACACCATCAGTCTCGATCTGATGCATATCATTCATTTCATTCGTGAACGATATGCTCATCACAGTAGTTTTGTGACTCTGATGGGACTCTTGATGATTGTGATCCAGGTGCTAAAGACAGAAGATGAAGTACAGCGTCAGTTACTGGATGAAGCACATATCGGTCGAATCATCATCTTGTGGATGGTCCAGATCCTATCTGTCAAAGTAACGGATTTCCATGATGTACAGGTCCCATTGTTTCAAATTGTCTTGGATTGTCATCCAACAGACACAGATCATCCTGTCTGGATTTCTGCATTGAAGAGTGTGTGTCTACAGTTGGCCAGGCGAGATCCCGCTTGGGAACAAAGAGAAGCATATACCAAAGTGCATTCCATTGTCACTCATTTACTGTTGAAATGAATGCTCTTTGACACTTTTACTCTATTTTTAACTTTGAGTTACTATAAAAAATAATGGCGCAAATTCTGTGCAACCTTTTCTTTGACATTTATTTTATTGGTATATACAGTGAGATTCTATAAACAGCATTTATCATAAGGAGGAGGAGGAGGCAAGGTTGAATTCTCCAGACTGGAACGTCGACTGGATTCATGAGATGAAGAGGGTGATCCAAACGAGTCAGAGCTTGCATGTCGCAATATCATCATACGTTCCTGCTTATTGAATTTCGTGCTCTTCTTCTTATAGTCAACATAACAAGGACAGATAAAGAAACCAGCCTTTTGTTGATTTAGCACATCTTGTTCATCATCCACATCAATTGTCTCATCGCACAATGCCTCTTGATAGGTAGGTAGTGTTGTATAGTCATCCTTCAGTCGACAGTCTAGAATGGTAATGGGTGTCTCAAAATGAATATGGTGTCGTTCTGAAGAGGTAGGTATAGAGAGTTCAATGTCCAGTCTGAGATAATGCAGGAAATTCATCTCCTTGAAATAAGTAGTATGGTTCAAGGTGAGGCAGTTGGGTAAGGTAAACATGAATTTGTATTGAAATGGTGTGGTGCCCAAGGGAATATGTGCATTTTTAGCAGCAAGCAGTTGGCGAATTTCATGCAGCGGGAGGTCAGAGGATGGTATCATGACCTGTCGCATCTGTTCTGTGTCTGCCATATTACTGACAGAGGCCAGTTGAAGTCTGAAATCATGCAGTTCTGCTCTCTTGGCATCGAATTCTGGTACCTGATAGACTCGTTTCTCGGTCAAGGTGATCTGAATCGACTCTAGACTCACATTCTTCATCTGAGTCGTCAGGACAATGGAGATAGGAAATTGAGTGCCTGAGGAGACAATGTTCTTTTCAATGTAGAAAGTGGCATCACAGGCTTCTGTCTTTCTTTCGGCCACAATGGACGTATTTGGTAAGGCATGTGAGGCAATGACATCGTCTGACCAAGACAGTGTACGCAGCAACAAGATGTTACGGCGACAACGCAGATTGGGCATGCTGATGCCTGGGCGTTCTACCATGGCCGAGACATAATAGTACACCTGTGCCATTTCATCTTCAATTGTCTCGACCATGCTGTTGGGTATCAGGAATTCAAAAGGCCAACGATGTAGACCGGCAGGTATGGTGGCGTTGTCTTCTGGTCGTCTGTCCAATATGATGTTCTGTTGAAGGATTGTCTTTTCGTGACATACTTTGGTGCCTCGAGGACCCATGCCTTCAGGCCAAAGCATTTTGGACTTTCCTATCAGTTTGACAACCACTTGATTGGCTGTCATTGGTTTCGAAAGTACCAGTTCAACTTCGCCTCGTAGTACATGTGTTGTACGATCAGTAGGTGGGCCTCTCAACAAGACAACTGGTTCTGCTAGCTCGATTGAGAATTGTTTGTTGCCAGTTAAGAATGGTACAGCAATAGGCATTTTGACATTCAATTAAAAAAAGATTTAGTAGAAAAAAAAAACTTTTTATTTCTTTCAAGCAGAATTTATCTTTTTTTAGGGCCATACAAGCTCAGTCGATCCTATCCAGTGGGATTTAATCGGAACGGAACTAATCGATGTCAAATAGAAGGCTGAAAATATCGGGTTGAATTTTTATTTTTAAGGTCATACAATATTGTAACTGACAACATATGTTATTTATGCATTATATCATCGATTGAAACCTCATTATCTTCTCAACTGGCTTGAGTAATCTGTTTAGAAAGGACTCTTTCTTATGATCAAAATGAAGCCAATGTCTTAAAAGGAACCTGAAAACGGCCCTTGAAAAAAAGAACGGTATTATAGCTATTCAACATATTCTGGTAATATATTTTGGTAATAAACAATCCAAAAGTAGTAAATTATGGTCACAGAGAGGTGGGGGGAAATGAAATAAACAATGTCTACGTGTTTCTTTTACTACTTGCTTATGAGTTGCTATGGTGTTCTAATCCAAGTAACTTTATTGAGATGATAACGAAATGCCCTTCAAAATAGAAGCATCTCAAGGTTATTTTAAAATGAAAGATTAACGGATGATTTTTCATTCAGATGCACGTGTTGTCAAAATACTTTAGGCTGTCTAGAAAAGAAAAGGGCCTGCTTCATTTGCAGCGTTATTTCTATATGAAAGTAAGCAACAGATAAGGCTCTATCTAAATTAGACAATCTGTAGCGAGACATTAACAGATGTTTGCTTTGAAAAAAACGCTAATAATTGAATCATGTGCTGGTAATAGGTGCTGAAATTTGTTGAAAATAAAAAAAGCACAAGTTTGAGTTTTTGCCCTGTCATTGAATACATGAAGGAAAGAGTGGTTTTCTGACAGCCAAGAAAAAAAAATAGATTTTCTTAGTATATATGAAAACTCATAACTCCATAGAGTCTAGTTTAATGTAACAAATAAATTAAAAGAGCACTCAAACCAACCGATCGCTTCATTTATTTCTATTAGAAAAAAAAAAAAAGAGAATTTACAGTGTTTCACAAGGCCACTTGCTGGAAAAGAAAATCGATGAAGAAAATGACTAAAAAAGGAAGGTAAATGACGGCACTTTGTAGCTGCTTTGAGCCATCTAAATCGGATACACAAAGTTATCAAGAACAAAAGAGAGTTTGACATCGAGAACTCTACAAACAAATCGCGATCTCCTCTTCACTTTATTTTTCTAATAAGCCCGCGTTTAAGAGTGAATGCATTCTTATTTATCAGATTAGATGCGCTACCCCTTTTTGTCTTGTGTAATCTTTAGATTAAAAAGAGAAACAGTACGGGAATTTTATAATTTTTTTATTCTTTTTCCTTCTTTCTGATAAACGCGTTTTATTCTCTTCACAATGTCCAAGGTATTCTTTAGGCTAAATACAATTTCTTTATGTTAAACATGACTCTATGATTAGCCTGTTCCTCAAGATCGTTTTGCAACCTCAGAAGTTTCCTTTGGTGCTGGTGCCCTTTCTGGTAACTATGATACCTTCAGTCAAACCGATACTGTTGAAGCTTGTAGAGAAGCCTTATCGACTGGTAAAGTTTAGTAAAGATAGATAAAAGAGAGAGAGAGAGAGAGAGGCTAAGAGAAAGACACTATTAGGTATCAACTCATTTGATACATCCCCTTACTATGGTAAAAGTGAATACTTCTTGGGTGATGCATTGCTTGAGATTCGTGATGAATTCCCTCGCGATCATTACTATCTGGCCACTAAGGTGGGTCGTTATGGATACACCGTCAAGGAATTTGATTACAGTGCCAAACGTACCTATGAAAGTGTTGCTGAAAGTATGAAGCGTCTTCATACTGATTACCTTGATGTTGTCTATTGTCATGATGTTGAGTTTGTATCATTTGAAGAAGTAGTTGGTCCCAACCAAGCCTTGGAAGCTTTGTTTGATTTGAAGTCTCAAGGAAAGATTAAATATGTTGGTTGTTCAGGTAATGTGTGAAGAGAGACTATTCCAAAGGAGCCTAAGTTATCATTAACCCATTACTATTAGGTTATCCTTTGGATGTCTTACTTAAGGTAGCTGAGCATCAACATGCCAAGGGTCAACCTCTTGATATTGTGCTTTCTTACTGTCATTACACACTTCAAAACACTTTATTTGCTGACTACGCACCCAAGTTCAAGGCAGCTGGTGTTCGTTATCTGATGAACGCCTCTCCTCTCTGTATGGCCTTGTTGCGTGATGAAAAGACACCTGAATGGCACCCTGCTTACCCCGCCATCCGTGAAGCTGCAGATAAGGCTGCTGCCATTGCCAAAGAAAACGGTCTCTCGATCTCTGACCTGGCCTCTCGTTTTGCCTACCAAGGCAAGGATCAATTTGGATTTGATGCTACCTTGATTGGTCTTGCTAGAAAGTCTGAAGTACAAGATGCCATGCGTGCCTGGAAAGATTCTAAGCGTAAGAACACCGAAACAGAAGATCGTGTGTTTGAACAGATTCATGCTCTCTTTGCCCCTCACAAAAACTACTCTTGGCAAAGTCCTACTGATAAAGAATTATGTAAAGCCTAATTTATTAAAACAATAAACAATTTAAGCACCATAACCACGAATCTTTTCTGCAAAAGCCCATTCAGTTTCCAATGAATAAGGCTCAGTGATTTCCATGCCATTTGCAGTCACCTTGGCTCTTTGGAACTAAACTCAAGGTATTAAAAGGACAGGCATAACATCATCATAACCATACTTTACCTTGTTCAATGATCGAGCATCTCTGTAAAAGCATACACGCAAACATTCATTCATGATCTCAACAGCCTCTTCTTCTGTCAAGTCATCTTCTCTTCCTTCTACTCGTTTTCTCAAGATAGGTTGTGCCAAATGCGAACCAAATCCGGTAGCAATTGTTGTCGATTGATAAGTTGTGCCTCTTAAATCAACATAACCAAGGAACTTTTCACCTTTGTGTACTCCACCTACAACCAAGGCATTCCAAAGAGGGTTGAATTTAGATCGTCTGTTGTACATGACTCTCCAAAGATATTCATAGACATGGGGAGTACCCAAGACATGTCCATCATCAGCACAGTGTTCCTTAATCCTAAACAAAAAAAAGCAGAAGGCATGAGTATCAATAAGGAAGAAAGTGGTGGGGTTGAACTTACATTAGAGATTCCAAAAGATGTTGAATGTATTGATAATCTGAAATGTCACCAGAGGCACCCACAATAGTGCTTTCACCAACTGGGCATAATCGCTTAATATCACGGAAACGAGCCAAAGAACCATAAGAACCTAACACATAAAGTCATAAGAACGAGTCTTTGGTAAATAAAAAAGACTTACCAAGCATATCAGCAGCCATCATGATACCATCTCTATATTTGAAAGCAAGAACTGAAGTACCAGTTACTATAGGTGATCTATCATCATTGTCATGAGGTCAACGTCGTAAGGTTGTTATAAAAAAAAAAAGAGATACTTTACTGAGTATGAGTTGTGGGACCATAAGCAGCTTGACTTAAATTATCAGGGACACTTTGGTACATTGGTACAGTGTTGTAATTGTCGACATTCTCAGAACGAGGTTTGCCCCAGTGTGAAGGAAAATGGTCCATAGTGTATAATGTATGTGAAGGTAATTTAAAGAAGAAGAAGAAAAAAAAAACGTAATTTAATACAGTGGAGAAAAAAAAATATATAGTAAGACGCGTCGTTGTCGTCGTCACCTAAAAACACCAATGGGTGTAGAGAGTGATTTGCGTAATGGTTTTCAAGTGCTGCGTTTAAATTGCCTTTTTCTTTAAACTGGACTTACACCCCTCTTTTTTTTTTGTCTTATTATGCAACAAATCACGATACGCGCCTTTTTAAACTTTTGATATTCCTCCCCCCCCCCCCTCTTCTCTCCTTTACTGAAAGCTTATTTGACTATGTAACTTTGTTTTTGGGTCATCTCTATTGTCCTGAATTTAGTCTTACAGTATCTTTACTTTGAGTGATCTTACATCTACCAAGGATCTCAAGAGTTGTAACTTTAGTTAAAAAGGAATGCTGGCTATAAGTGAAAGAAGGTACTTTGAATGAAGGGTTAGAGCTTTACAGTATTCATCTTGTATAAGAAGAAGGGGAGTTTATGTTCAAACAAGTTTCTATTGCATGCCTTCAGATAGATTCTGCTATTGATCCAAATCTAAGCAAAACCTTTCGCTTCAGTCTATAGTTGAGCAGATAGAAAAAAGAATGAACTAGATCAAATTATAAAAGAGGCTATTTAATGCTTAAAAACAGACAGGAAATGAGCGTCACCTAGAGAGACGTCAAGAAGATTTGTTGATAGAACCCAGAGTGGGACCTACTCGGACATACAAATAAAACAACCCAACCCTTCTTTTTTTCTTTTTTTTTTTTCTTTCTACATCCTTCATTTCAAAAACATGGACGATCCTAACGCAGATACTGAATGGTAAACACAACTACTCATCCATCGTTTCTGAGTCAGACTACTCAATCATGATAAAGGAACGATATTCTTCGTGCAAAGGGTATTCTTCCACCCAAAGATGAAAAGAAAGACGATGAGCTTGAGGATGCCTTTGTTGAAATGGTCCAAGCAAGACAAGCTAAATTAGACAGTCTTGAAAACAAAGATCTCGATGAACTTGATGAACTGGAAGATCTTGAAGATGATCAAATTTTGAATCAATATAGGTAAATGCCCAAAAACATAAGCTGATGACAACACTCCCTCTCTTTTTTTTTCCTATGTGTCTCTCTTTTCTCGACGCGTTGATGTGATGACTGACTTGTTTTCTGATAGACATAAGCGTATGATGGAAATGCAGGCACAGGCAGCCAAGGAAAAGTATGGTGAAATCACTGAGATTTCAAAGCCAGATTTTGTGCGTGAAGTAACAGAAGCTAGCAAAGAATGTTATGTTGTTGTTCATTTGTATAAGGATGCGTAAGTAAGAGAATTTGCTTTTTTCTGGATTTGAGATTAACTTTAAAAGGAGATTTCAGTATTCCTGCTTCTCGGTTAATGCATCGTTGTTTGTCTGAACTGGCCTTACAGTTCAAGGCTACCAAATTTGTTCGTATTGTTAGTGATCAATGTATACCAAACTATCCTGATTTCAATGTGCCTACTCTATTGATCTATGGTGAAGGTGACATTAAGGCTAACTTGGCTGGTGCTATTCAATTTGGTGGTATGAAGATGACAACAAGAAGTAAGTCAAATACACTGTATAGCTTTTTTTTTTCTAAAGTAACTCTATACATAGGCTTGAGATCCATTTTGGCTAAATATGGTGCTGTACCTGCTGAAAAGTCAGAGAATGACGATGAAAGCAACAACCAACCCAAGAAATCAATCTATCAATCAAAGAACACAGCTGCTCTTAGTAGTGATGAAGAAAGTGATGACGATGATCGAGGTTATTATTAGACATTAAAGCAAGTGTATTTCCCCTAGTAGAGAAAGGGAATCCCCGTTTTGTCGTTAAAAAAAAAAAGAGGGTTTGGGTCCGTTGATTCAGAGTATGAGCTTTGATCGATTGTGTAAGAGATGACTCTGTGGAAGTGATTAGGGGTAAAAACCATACACTGATAGAGACAAGGGCAACTCATCTTGCTACTGTTATAGTTGGCTGTGTCTTAAAAAGAAATGATCTTCAAATGATACCATAAGAGTAAATGGACAGTGACTATTATATATTGACTTGAAACAGTATCTTTTTGAAGAGAAGGGCCATGGTTGTCTTTCGTGACTTCATTCTCTCGAAAACGCTGGGATAGAGCCTTTGTTACTCAAGAATGAAACACAAAGTATCGTCCTTTTTTATCAGAGTAGATACTTGAGATTGCACAACATTGTAAGACAGCGCTTATTGTAGTCATTGTCATGCGCAAATCAAGCCTTAATTCGACTTTAAGGATTTCTATTTGTGTGAACCAAAAAAAAAATAATGGCAGAAAGATAACAGATACGCGCTTTCATTGGTCAAGGCATTTTGGGAAGCGTGAGATAAAATAAAGTCAACAAGTTTTTCTCTTTATATTTTTCTTCTCTCTTTTTTTTATTATTACCAACATGAGCAATACAAAAGTCATTGACCCTAGCAGTCTTTCTAACCTCTCTGAAGTAACCACTCAACACGTTCATTTCAACTGGAACATTTCCTTCACTGAAAAGAAGATCAGTGGTCATGTTCTCTTGGATTTGATCACTTTGGTTCCTAATGTCAGTAAGGTTGTCTTGGACACAAGCTATCTTGAATTGGAGAGTGTTTCTTTGGAAGGAAAGACACTTGAGGTAAGTACACGGGTAAATCAAGCAGGTGGTTTCTTATATGTGGCTTTCTTTGTTACTCAGTACACTGTTGCCGAACGTCACTTGAGTCTCGGTTCTGCCTTGACTGTCACACTTCCCGAAACTTTGGAGAAGGCCGGTACAAAGATCCAACTGAAGGTTAACTATGCTACCACTGACAAGTGTACTGCTATTCAATATTTGGAACCTGAGTAAGTTCTCTTGATGCAATTGTTTTGATCATCTTTATTCATTGTTACTCTAAAGACAAACCGTGGGTAAGAAGCACCCTTATTTGTTCTCTCAATGTCAAGCTGTAAGTTTATCATGGGAACAAAAAAAAAAAAAGAGAGAAGAAATGGGTTAATGATGATCCGATAGATCCATTGTCGTGCTATGTCACCTATTCAAGATTCACCTAGCATCAAGTTAACTTACTCTGCCTCTGTTGTATCTCCTTTGCCTGTTGTCATGTCTGCCCTCTTGACCTCTGTAGAAGACAATGGCAATGGCACCAAGACTTATCAATTCAAGCAAGGTACTACCATTCCTTCCTATTTGATTGCCATTGGTGCAGGTAACTTGGTTGGCCGTGAAATTGGCCCTCGTTCCACTGTCTGGTGTGAACCTGAAGTGATTGATCAAGCTGCTTGGGAATTTGATGTAAGTAACACGAATTGCCTTTATCCACACAACAGACTCACCCATTTTGGCTTTTTCTTACTATAAAAGGATACTGAAAAATTCATTGCTACCGGTGAAAGTCTCTTGACACCTTATGAATGGGGTCGTTATGATCTCTTGGTCTTGCCTCCCTCTTTCCCTTACGGTGGTATGGAAGTAAGTTGAATTACATAAGGATTTTGTTTAGGCAGAAAAAAAATTTTTTTTTTCACTTTGAAGACAACAACCAAAAATCCGGTCCGATCCGTTTGCTAATTCTTCTATTTTTTTTTTGTTAGAATCCCTGTTTGACCTTTGTTACACCTACTCTTTTGGCTGGTAAGATGTTTATACCTCCTATTTAGATCCATAAGAAAACTGACATTCCTCTTTCTTGTTTTGTATATATATAAAAGGTGATAAGAGTGCTGTCGATGTTATTGCTCATGAAATTGCTCATAGTTGGATGGGTAACTTGGTCACAACTTCTAACTGGGAACATTTCTGGTTAAATGAAGGTTGGACTGTCTTCATTGAGCGTAAGATTGCTGGTAAGTAAATCAGAACAAGAGATTCATTTGGTCAACACAACTCATATTGGCTTCCCCTTTCATGCTTAAGCTCGTCTTCATGGTGAGCCTGAAAGACAATTCAGTTCTATCATTGGTTGGAAGGCTCTTAAGGAAAGTGTCGAACTCTTTGGTTCTGACTCTCCTGCCACTGTCTTGAAGCCTGATTTGAGCAGTGGTATTGACCCTGATGACTACTTTAGTTCTATCCCCTATGGTATGTTTGATCTTTAGTGTTGTTAGCTATTTACTTATCCCATTTTTTATAGAAAAGGGTTTCAACCTCCTTTATCACATTGAAAAGACAGTAGGTGGACCTGCTATCTTTGAGCCTTACATGAAGGCACACGTTGAACGCTTTGCCTCTAAATCCATCACCACTGAACAATGGTTGGCCCATCTTCATGAATACATGGAAGCCAACCATGGTAAAGAAGTGCTTGAAAAGTTAAAGACAATTGATTTCGACCTCTGGATCAACAGCACCGGTATGCCCCCTGTTGATCCCAACTTTGATACCAGTCTTGCTGATGCCTGTTACAGTCTTGCCAGTCGCTGGGATCAAGCTCGTGATTCTTCTGATCTCTCTCAATTCTCATCTGAAGATGTCAAGAACTTCTCATCCACTCAAAAGATTGTCTTTTTAGAACGTTTGACAGACTGTGAACCTTTGCCTCATCACTTGCTCTCTAAGATGGACGAACTTTATGAAATGAGCCCTATTCGTAATGCTGATGTTCGCTTCCGTTGGGAACAACTTTGTGTCATGTCAAGCTATGAAAAGATTTACCCCAGTGTGGTTGACTTCATCACCCAACAAGGCCGTATGAAGTTTGTGCGTCCTCTTTACCGTTACCTCTACAATGCCAAGAATGGTGCTACTTTGGCACAAGAAACTTTCTTGAAGCACAAGAACTTCTACCACCCCATTGCTGCTCAATTGATTGCAAAGGACATCAACTTGAAGCAATAAGTAAAATAAAGAATAGAAAAAAAGAATTGTTTATATATCTTCAACTTTGAAAATCATTTCGTTGTTTCTTGTTAAGCGATCAATCAATACTTGACCAAAGGCAGTAGAAGGTGTCAAGACACCACCGTCTTTACCAGGAAGATCTTTTAAGCTCTTTGCAATACAGAGAGCGGACTCACAAATCATACGGCATGTGTCACCATAGCCAGGGTCTCTAAAACCTAGATAGATATTTTTTTTTATCAGCAAAAAAAAAAAAAAATTAATGTGGCGATCCATTGCGTTACCTTTAACAATACCACGAACACGGCGAGGTTCATCATAGGGTTCTGTCTCAGCAGTAGCGATGAATTCCATAGTGAATCTACCCTTGGATCGTTTCTTTTCATCAGGACCGAAACCTGAACCAGGCATGATAGACTTAAACTTCTCGGTAGAAGAAGGGAATAGCTTAAACATACAGGTAATGAGAGGAACGAATGTATAGAGAGAGAGATGGTAGATGAGAGAAGCAACAACAGGGAGGAAGGACATGTATTCTTCATAGCTAAACATGTTACCGTAACCTTGACCACGCTCAGACCAGATTGACCAACTGCGTCTGACAACTCTTTCGTTCACAACAGCCATCACAAACATGACTTGCCACTTGCTACTGAAATCGTTATCGTACTTGAAAGTGGGCCATCTGAACTTATCTACACCACGACGGGTAGACAGAAGGTAAGGATCCATATGTTCTTTGCGAGTCAACTTGGGATCTGTGAAGACCTCTAGGAGAGATTGAACAGTACCACCAGAAACGCCACCATCAGCATCTGTGACAGACATCTTGACATAGCCCAAATCGAGATTGTGTTTGTTACGCATGTGTTGTGCTACCATGTAAACACCCAAATCACTGGGAACAGAATCGAAACCACAAGAAGGAACAATCAGCACATTCTTCTCTTGAGCTTCCTTGTGATGGTCATCAATGATACGACGAGTCCAGCCATATTCACCTGTAAGATCAACATAGTGTGTTCTTTGACGCAAACAGGCTTCCACAAGAGGTGTACCGTATTTGGTATAGGGTCCTACTGTAGTAATCACAACACGTGTTTGTGATAAAACTTCGTCCAGACTATCAGGGTTACTTGTGTCTGCAATAAGAAGGTCCAAATCCTAAACTGACTATGTGAATGGTGTATCCCAAAATCACAATTGGTTTCTTACCTTGAGGGAAGGGTCAATCTTGACAAGACGCTCGCGAGTCTTCTCGAGCTTGCTTAGAGTACGGCCAGAAATAGCCCATGAAAGATCCTATGATAAAACAGGTTAGTATGAAGAATAAAGACTCATTTGATTGCGTTTTTTTTTTTTACTTTGTCTTTAATTTCTGCTAAATATTCAGCAGTTAATGCACCTGTAAATCCAGTGGCGCCGAAGATCACTACGAATATATGTTACCAATTGAGGTTACATTTTTAAAGACATATCAATTACTTACCAATATCGTACTTTCTTGAATCGTAGTCAGCCATTGTTATTAGAAAAAAAAAAGATGAGAAAGAAAGAAGAATAAAAACCAAAAAAAAATGCAGTTAAAATCTTGATATAGTTGGCAATTATGATGACATAATAAATAGAAGCTTTCTTGTGAATTTTGTACTCTGTGTCTTATGTACTTTATTAAACTTGACTTGATAAGTTCGATTTTCTTCTACTTTTCAAGAGTCAGGCAGGCTTCGAACTTGTTACCAAAATGACACTGAAATTAATCAAAGAAAAGAAAAAAAAAAAAAAAGAGGGGTCCATATGCCTTTTACTTTATACTGCATCAATCAGTTTTCAGAACAAGAGTAAAGTTGACTGTCCGCCTATTGTACTTTTTCTACCATGATTACATACCATTTTAGACGCGTAATCTCTTTTTTTTATGCTACTATGCACAACCAAATAACTCTCAGAGCTATACTTCTTTGTGACATACTTCAAAATGTAACTGCAGTAAAAACTTTTTTTTTTTTTCAATAATCCATACATCTAGTCCAAGCAAGACACAACGATTGCTTTCTTTCTTTTTCTAGCCTGTTTGTTTGTCGTACAAATCGTCATTGATTGATTGATGTACACAATATTGTATTTTTCAGCAAATAAGAGAAAATTATTGAGAAAAAAAAATGGTAATTAGTAGAAAGCACTTTTCTCACTATTATTAATTAACAAAAAATGGATATTGACTTTGATATGAACGAAATTTCTCTATGCGACGATGACATTGAAGCTGTACCTGAAATCATTGTCAGCGTAATGTCAATGATGAGAAAGAAGTGGGAGTACAACATCACTGCATCAGCCATGGAGTTAGATGAAGATGCGACGATGGAGCTGAAGGAAGGGTACGAGGGTGATGAGGCCAGCAATAGCTCGGATAAGGAGGAAAATCCAGCTGATGTGCAGGGTAGTGAGAGCGATTTGAAAGAAGAGAAGCCTCTCAGAGATCTGACCGAAAAAAAAGACGCTGCTACAAATACTAGACGTGTGTACACTCAGCAAGATATCAACAAGCTTATTTCCCTGTTAATTGAACAAATTCCTGTAAAAGATGCAGCTTTAAAAACAGGAATAAATGAGAAATCAGCTTATCGTTTCAAATCGCAATGGCAGAAAACAGGGGGAAATACCTCAACAGAAAAAAAAAAGAGGGCGCAAAATGGGAACTGTCTCTGAGCTTACTGAAAAACACACAAAGTTTATTACCGACATTGTTGATGAGTGTTCAACTGCAACTGTAGCTGGAATACACGAGTTGTTGCTCAAAGAATTTCCAAGTCTCTCCGCAGTATACAGACATCTTAGAACCAGCTGTGCACTATCTATGAAGAAGTTGGAGAAAACTTCGTCTGCTAGGAACTCGGAAGAAACTCTTAAGAAGAGAAAGGAGACCATTCTTCAATGGCTAGCTGGTAAAAATATGGACTTTGAGAATAATTGCGTTTTTTTGGATGAAGCAGGGTTCAATTTACACATGACACGCACTCGGGGCTGGTCCAAGATAGGAGAACCTGCTAAAACAACTGTCCCTGCTTCAAAAGGCACTGCAATAACCATTCTTGGTGCCATCTCTAACGCCGGCATTAGTGACATCTCTTTGAGAAAGCCAATATTAGTTTCGGGAGCTAAGAAGAGAAGAATAGATGGGAAGGTTGTTACAACGACAGCTAAGGTTGGAACTAGGACTGAGCACTATTTAAATTACTTGAGTAATGTGATGGATGTTCTCGACCGAAATAATATGAAGGACTTTTACTTGGTAGTGGATAATGCTCCCATACATAATCCGGCTACAGTAAGAAACTTAATAGAAAGCAGAGGCTATAAGTGTGCATATCTTCCGCCGTACTCACCATTCCTAAACCCAATTGAGTTATTCTGGTCGAAGGTGAAGTATGGCGTCAAAAGAAGCCCTTTCGAAACTGGGGAGACACTCACATCCAGAATAATGGATGCCTGCTCCAAAGTAACTAAGAAAGACTGCCAGGGCTAGATTCGCCATTCTCTCAGATTCTTTGAAAAGTGTTTAGCCCTGGAGAAAAACTTATGAGATTTAAGTGTAAATAAAATTTTTGTTAATTACAATATTTTCTTTACCTGTATGTTGAGTAGAAGGAAAAACATTATCAGTGGCACGAAAATTTCTAAATATGGGAGCTGTGAGAAAATGAATCCTAGAAACCGGATTAGATACAACAACACTAAGTGTGTTCATAACATATAGGTTCCTTATTGAAATATTTAAGGAGAGTTTCAAAGAGTACAGTATTTTTACTTGGTTTTTGGCCCTTTTTTTTTCTAAGCAGCGGAGCTGTTGGCTTCTCATGTATGAGCTCATGAAAAAAAAAAGCTGCAAAAAAAGCAACAAAAAAAGCTTCAACAAAAGCTGCAACAAAAAAAAAATATTTTTAATAGGGGGGCTCAATAGTGCTTCATCTTTTTATACATCTAATTTTTTACATCTGCGGAGTTCGGTTGACCAATAAAAGCCCACGTACAGTTTTTCAAAAGATGAACAACAAAATTTTTATACATGACTTTTCATGTTTTTTATCTTGACAGTTCGCAACTTCAAATATTCAAATTCATGCAGGTAGTTGATAAAATGTCAATTAATGACTTTCGTTGAAAGGCCGATAACCACTTCGTATGAAATCCCTTTTTAAGAGGTATTTTGTGAGCATGAACTGGTTCTTTTTTAAGGTGTATATAAAGATGCTATCTTATTGTTTATATACATGGAAACAAATTACGAAAACAGGAATGAAAAAGGACATTCAGGACCGAAAAGGCTGATTTCAAAGAAATAAGATGTATAGACCACGATTATTTGGGTCGCTCAATAACCAAAACTATACGTGGGCTTTTATTGGGTGTAGTTAAAATTCCGCAGATGTAAAAAATTAGATGTATAAAAAGATGAAGCACTATTGAGCCCCCCTAATGGTATCTGTATGACAGACAGGAAAACATACTCATACAATGGACAAGATTAATGGTTATAATGACTAAAGATTGCCTTTCGTTTTTTTGATATTTTGGCGTCAGTGACTTGGTGCATAGTGTGATCAGTTAGTGTCACAGGATTTTGGGCATAATCATGGGTATCGCTGTTTGCTACACTTTGGAAACAACTAATGATCTTGATAACCTTGTTCAATTGCGAAATGAAAAGCGATACTTGATCAAGACTGAATGGGAGTTGGATATGAGCAATTTCACACATAATATAGAGATCTTTTTTGGCGCGATTAATGATGTACAGTCACCCAAAGAAAGTTTTGTGGGATTTCAAAACCCGACATGGTCTTCTCAACGATCATGACTATGTTAGCCTTAAAACTTTCGTTTAGTCATTAAGCAACTCACAATTTAAGAATAAATATCCTTGAATGTAAACTTCAGTTTTGCTTTGGAAACAAAAGAAATGTATTCAATATATTAAAATGTTTTTATTAGAGCACTAATATTTTGTAGGGCCCCCTTTAGCATTAATCACTTCTTGCATGCGCCTGGGCATGCTTTCAATGAGCCGATTGATTTCATCTATAGATACTTTGTTCCAAGCATCGTGGAGCATATCTTCATGGTTTTTTCTTCCACGAAAGTTGATCCATTCTTCATGGAAGAATCCTTTCATTCTCATCCATATATTCTCAATAGGATTGAGATCTGGTGATTGAGGAGGCCAGCATAACTTCTCAATACCATTGGATATTTTCCAACTACTGGACTCTTTTGATGTGTGTGGTCGTGCATTGTCTTCCATCAAAACAGCGCCGGGAACACTTCGATAAAAGTCCAGCAACACCGGTTGATAGACATACTGGATCATCTCTGCAGATTTCACCTTATGTATGGGGAAAATCACCAAACGCGACTTCTTATCACCACAAATAGCACCCCATACCATGTAGGTAGTCCTACCACTACTAAACGATGGTTGCACGCATTCTGGTTTGTATCTCTCCCCGGGTTCTCTCCATACTTTTACCTTCTTCGGATCTTTACCAACCTCAAATGAAGACTCATCAGAGAAAATGACCTGCTTCCACTGGTCAACTGTCCAATCCTTATGCTGTTTTGCAAAGTTGAGCCTCTTTGCTCTGTTCACATCACTTATAAAAGGTTTTTTTGTGGCTACCCTACTTCTGAGGTTCATCTCATGAAGTGCCTTGGAGATGGTGAGGGTGGAAACTTTGGTAGGTAACTCCTGTTGGAGTTGCATAAGTGTTCTAGTCCGGTCTTGCTTCACAGCTCTCTTCAAGATAACCTTAACTCTATCGTTGATCGCTTTTGGACGTCCAGAGGCTTTCAAAGAGTGAACGGTACCTCGAGATTCGAAGTTGTGGCAAGTTCGTCTTACAGTTTCAGGTGAAAGTTGGAGATCGCGAGCTATTTGGGCATAGAAATGGCCTAAATTTTTGCGTTCAACAATCTTAATTCTTGTTTCAGGAGTCAAGCGAGACATTCTAATTGTTTTTATTTGCAGTTTATTAGAAATAAAAAGAGTTTGTATAGTAATGTTCGAAGGAGGAACCTTCATCAATAGTTTTCGGATTTTGAAATCCCACAAAACTTTCTTTGGGTGACTGTAGAACGTAGCATTTTTACCTATATGATAATACAGAACAAGAATGTTATAGACCTATGGAGAACACAACACAAATACTTTACCAACTACGAGGAAAGCAAAAATAGATTTCAACTTGTGTTTATCCGAAGCATCTTTGGCCAATGTTGCAACGCGCACCAGATCGATACCAACAAACCGGTGATTGAGGGCCTGGTACTGCGCTTTTACTTCCCCACAACCAATTCGATCACTCAACAAGGCTCCATGTATTATATTGATCGATGCGTCGGGACGTATATTGGCTTGCTTTTCGTCATCACTGATAGAGGTCCTATTCAATTAAATTATGAATATCAAATTGTCCCCTCTCCATTATATCCTTTTTCATCCCAACCAAAAGTTGCAATTACCATCGAAATGCTATGTCATTATCCAAGTCCTCGAAAAGAGGACTGAGGATTGCTTCCAAATGTCGTGTGATCAGCTCCGTTTCCTTGGGCCCATTTTCAATGATTTGGCGTGGCAGCTTTTCCACCCTATTTATGATTTAGAATTAGACGCGATATTTTTAACAGCCTAAAAACTTACATGTTTCGGATAGACAACAAAATCCTGTTAACAGGATTAAGGGTATCACCGTCTCGTATCAGGGCAGAAATTTGCTGTGATGCTGCTAGGCGCGTGCATGCTTTACCTCGGTCACCATCCTAACACGGATCAAAAATAATAAAATAAATAAAAAATAAAAAACAAAAACTGTTAATTTTTGTATTCTGGTTTCTTTCTCAAATTTACCATAATGATTTCTTCGAATTGCAGTTTGACTTCAGTTGGAAACGACTGGTTAGTCATTTTATGTTTTTGAATAATATGCTGGCAAAGTGCATCACATGTGTTGAGATCAATGTGCTTGTGCAGATCTCTGTGGGTGCGCGCTGGCTTCAGCAACAATATAGAAGAGAGAGCAAGTAAGTGTTGCACATGCTCTTCAACGGTGATAGCGATGCCTTGCTGTATGTGGTTTATTACATCTTGTTTGAAATTACAAAATTGAGCAGAAATGTCAATGAAAGATCAAGCGATCGTCTGTTGTTGGTGGTGAAGTATCAATTTCAGCAAGTTGAATTGGCATGGATAATGGAGATGAAGTGGATTGAGAGGTTGGAGTTGAGGGCGGTACGACTGACGTAATTGACACGTTTGAGATGTATGGCACAATTGGTGTAGTCGTTGCACTTGATAATGTAGCTAGGGCTCTGTCATCCTCGTTTTCAGAGACTGGTTTCACGATGGTTGAGGTTCTGCACTCATCAGTATTCATTGTAGTTGTCGCAGTTGTACACCGATCATCATGCATGCGTAAAGAGGACGAAATTTCAACAGAGCCAATTTGAGGCCTAGCATCAGTCATAGAATCATAAATGTACATGCACTTCAACTGTTTTTTTAACAAATGCCCTTTTAACGTTTTTGCAGTCTTGTAATACTTTTTGCAGCATGGGCACGGAAATCCATCAGAATTCCGAGAGACTATTAATTCCCCTTTATGATTTTGGTAAACATATAAGAATCGGTAATAACCAAAACAAGCATAGACAAAGGCTGGCCTCTTCGAAGGGAGTGTTTGCCATTCAGCAAAAACAGTTTGGGCTTGTGGAGGGATTTGCTTCTCGAAATCTTGGGGAGAGACATCAACAGAAGAAAAAAACCGTTGCGCACCGGGAAAGGCAGCCAAAGAGGGTTTGTCGGAAAACTTTGTTAGGATTTTTTTTGAATCAACAAAGATTCCGCGAAAATGAAACAAAAGGTGGGATAGAGACAGCTGAATTCCGTTTGGGACCAGCCTTGGAGCTCGTGCGAGAGCAACTCCAACAGGCTTCTTTTGTCTTGGGAGATGTTGTAGAGTAGAACGCGGGCATCATACCTCAATCTTTGCATCTGCCGACGCAAAGATTCAGCAGACCTGGTTTGTTGTGGCGGTGGTGACGGCGACGACAAAAGTTCAGAAGGAAAAGATGGAGAAAGCTTTGTATTTTTCATTTAGAAAAAAAGTTAAAGAGAGAAGAGAAAAAGATAAAATAGGGGGGCTCAATAATACTTTATCTTTTTATGCATCTAATTTTTTACATCTGCGGAATTTTAACTACACCCAATAAAAGCTCACGCATAGTTTTGGTTGGGCTTTCATTGGGTGTAGTTAAAATTCCGCAGATGTAAAAAATTAGATGCATAAAAAGATAAAGTATTATGCCATGTTGTACAGATGATACAACAGCTTCATGCGATGAAGTTGAGAAATGTAGGCAGCTGGTAGTTGCTTCTTTCGTCCCCTTCTTCGACCATCATCAGCTTCGTTTTTTAATCTAGTGGTGGATCTCATTCTGTCGATACTGCGAGTACGTTCCTAAATATCAATAATAAAGCATTTAGTCGATCTTGACGTTGTATAGAGATATATAAGATTATCCAAACTTACTCTACAATCGTCACAGGTTTTGTATCTGGATTTTGAGAATGTCGTTTGTTGAACGCAGCAAGAGCAAAATCTAACTTCAGCGGGCATGATAACGATTTAATATGTAAACTTGTAACGAAGTAAAGAAGAAAAAGCAAAAGAAGAAGGAATAAGAAAGTAGACTATGTAATTTTTCTCCATTAGTTTCCGCAATTTTCGATTGATCAGAAGGCGAAGGTCACGTGACTGTAAATTAATTTTTCTCAAATTTCAGTAATATATGTTTTGACAAGAGAATCAATAAACACTTACCGACTTGCACCTTTAAAACATGTACAGCAATCATATGGTTATCTCGTTTAATTCTTGTTGTAAGTTGAGCATTGCAAAGATTACAATTTACAGACATTGCAATAAAAGATACGAAAAAAAGTGTAACTGAAAAAAAAAGCTGTAAAAAAAACTGCAGCTTTTTTTTTGCAGCTTTTTTTTCATGAGCTCATACATGAGAAGCCAACAGATCCGCTGCTTAGAAAAAAAAAGGGCCAAAAACCAAGTAAAAATACTGTCTATCTCACTTCGCAAACAACTATTCCCTATTTAATGTTGAAACCGTATAAGGCTTTGAAAAGCATAGATGCCTCACTGTTTGCGATCAATGAGTAGCATTTACCCTATGCAATGCAACTCAATTTGCTTGATAAAATAACATGCCTTTTCTTAGGCTGTTTATGGTAGCACCTTCTCCTTTTTGGGCACGCAAAACAGTTCTGGCTTTTCGGTTAGAATAGGTCGTACGCTTGCAGGTGGGATATTGCCCGATCTCGATTGAATAAAGGGAGCTTGAATCAAGGTACAGGCTGTCAATGTGTAAGTTATTTCATAATCACATGCATTGCCAAACCAAGCTGAGAGCTACACTATTCTTTAGTGTTCGATAGTAATCAATGTCAGCAACCTCAAGGCAAAAGAACCTAGATGTCCCTATGTATACGCAATACTTGGTCAATATTCACTGTATGGTTGCTGCCCATAGTTTATGTGATATGGATTGTTATTTCAATGATAGAAAACGCTCGAAAAGGTGGAGTCCAGAAAAAAAAACTAGCAGTCCGCTTGTTAAGCCTACAGAAATGTTTCAGTATCTTCCAAATTAGCTCAGGGCAAAAAGTTGTAGATCTCAAATCTTGATTTATACCTATATAACTAGATTAATAACTATAATAGTAAGAATGATATTTCTGTAAGTATCCTTCACTGTTACTCCAAGACATTCTCATTGAAATTCTCTTTCATTCCAATACCCAAAAGAGGTTTTGTTTATTAGTACGCCTCACAGTCAAGCTAAGAGATAAACTGTCTTTTGATTTAGGGCCATTGCTACTTAATGATAGGCATGGATGTGGTGCGCAACCAAAGAAACAAGAAGGGAATGCAAAGAAGTGAGCGAGCAGTACTTCATCTCGTTCATGCTCGGTATATGTTTATGAGCAGAGGGTTAATGGATATGCAAGCCTGTTTAGACAGAAAGTTAAAAAGTAGTTCGAGATACGCGTACTGTTATAACATAGCTGAATGTTTATACTGATACTCTATATAAACATTGGTGACTTTAAAATCCCGTATCCATAACCTGTTACGCTAAGGAAACAATCAAAAAGAAACTTATGGCTCGGAAGCAACTGGGAGGCAATAAGCCTTGCAGCAAAAGAGACACTTTGGCTATTTATCAAAATGATCTTCCCCCTTTCTGACTTTAAAAAAAGATGATTAAAATAAATTAAAAATTCTTTTTTATGTTATCTTCTTTTTCTTCTTTCTATATATCTTTTCAGAATACCAAGAGAAGAAAAAAAAAACGCTTCAACCAACCTTTTCTCTTCGACACTCTAAACAGTCCTTGATTTCTCTGCTTAAATTCCCTTGGACAATTCCAATCATTGGAGCATAATACTATGATGACCTCTATTAAGCAAAAGAAGAGTTTGTTCTGGAAGTGTGCTGCTGCTGCTGCCTTTTTCATAGCCATCTTACTGTTGGCTTATTCGCCTTCATCTGGATATACTAACTCGTATCAACCTATAGAAGGTATTGATTATTTTTATCTTGGCTGAAAAAAAAAAGTTACTAATTTTAGCTATTTTTAGATCAAAATGATACACCTCTGCCAAATCAGATTGTAGGCAACAATGATAACAACAATCAGTGTTCAGCCACAAAAGACGGTCAGCCATCCACCGAGTATGCTGTCATGATTGATGCTGGATCATCAGGTTCTCGTGTGCATGTATACAAATTCAAGATATGCAGTGGCGATCCTGAATTAGAGGATGAAGTATTCCATATGCTTGAGCCTGGATTGTCTTCTTATGCAGATGATCCCACTGCTGCTGCTGAGTCTTTGAAGGAGCTTATGACGATTGCTGTCGAAAGTGTGCCTAAAGAAAAGCAGGCATGTACACCTATTGCCGTAAAGGCCACTGCTGGTTTGCGTCTTTTGGGTCAAGAGAAAAGTGATCGCATTCTCAAGTCTGTACGCAAATATTTAGAAACCTATCCATTCCCCATTGCTGGTGAGCATGGTGTAGAGGTAATGGATGGTAAAGATGAAGGTATGTGATACAATAGTCATGCACCTCTTTGAATCTGCTTTTGACAAGTTTTTGTATGTAAAAAAGGTGTATATGCATGGATTACAGTCAACTATTTACTTGGTAAATTGAAGAAGAGTCAACAAGGTCAATCTGCAGCTATTTTTGATTTAGGCGGTGCTTCAACACAGATTGTATTTGAGCCTACATTCTCAGTACCATCAGAAAGCATGTCAGAAGGCGAACACAAATATCAGTTGGACTATCAGAACATCACTCATCAACTCTACCAACACTCTTACCTAGGTTATGGTTTAAAGGAAGCACGCAAACAGATCAAGTCAGCTGTAGTGGACATTTGGCAGTCTGAGTCAGCTATTGGTGACAAAGTGTATCATCCTTGTCTCCCCTTGGATTACCAAGAAGAATTCACTCTGTCAAATGGTAGTCAAATTCAACTTGTAGGTACAGGTGCTGGCCATGCAGCTTGTAGAGGTGTTATTGAAAAAGTATTCAGAAAGGAGAAATTGTGTGAATTGGCACCATGTGCCTTTGACGGTGTTTACCAACCACCACTTACAGAAACATTCAAGGACAGAGATCTCTATGTGTTCTCTTTCTTTTATGACTTGACCCAGCCTTTGGGTATGCCAAGCGAGTTCTCTGTTCGCGAACTGGGCGAATTGACAGAACGTGTATGTCGTGGAGATACAAAACCATTTCAACACGTACCTAAAGTTGTGCAATTGCTGAAAGACACACCTGGCTACTGTCTCGATTTGACATATATCTACAACTTGCTTAAATTTGGCTATGATATTCCTAATGATCGCTTAGTACGCACAGCTAAAAAGATCCAAGGGGCAGAAACTGGTTGGTGCTTGGGTGCTTCTATTGCTATGCTTGACGAGAACAAACTTTGTCAAATTTAAGAAAGGCATACGCCTTGTCTACCCCTCATTTTTTCACTATTTATTTTTAAGTATACATACAAAATGCATAGACACACAACACTTTACTAGACATCAAAAAATCGATTTATTTTCTTAGTTGTTGAAGACTATGTCAAAACCACATAATAAACCATTAGAAATTCCCTTCTTCTTTAAGTAAAAAAAAAAAAAAAGAAGACAAAGTAAATGAGTTTATAGTTCAATAAGTTTGTTAGTCGTTACTTTGCCCTCTCCGTATCTGATGCTCTATATCTTATAAACTAAAGCGAAAATCAAATCTGAGCCACGCGAAACAAATAGAGTCATAGTAACGTATCACTATGCTACCTCTTGCAGGTTGTACAAATTTACCTCATGTGTTACTAAGAAAAAAATGTATGATGGAGAAGCAAAAGTAAGCTTATCGAATTACTTGTACTTTATGAACGGATTTGTATTCTCCTTGCATTGAAAGGAATGTTAATGTTGTTTGAGAGTTTATACAAAGTGCTTTTCAGGGATGTCCCTTTTCTTTTTTTGTACACCAGAATCAAGCGTCTTTCTTTATTAGCAAAGTCTATTGGGTGCGCACTTACGGGATATAATTGTTCGATAGTCAAAAGAAAACTTTGCATGTACGAATAAGAGTTCAAGCGGGATGATGCTATTTGAAACCAAGAATGGCTTTGAGGAAAAAGGTATTAGGCTGCTTATTCTAGTCGATTAAAATGACACTGTTGTCTTGTATGACCTGTTTCTGTCTGTTGATCCCATAATAACAATTGCAGCAGCTGAGCACAGCGCAAAAGTAAACTGAGCTACTTGGCAGAGTTATCGTCTCTTGCTATAAGTGTTGAGAGAAGGCATGTAGTCTCTGTATTGCATCCATTTAGAAGGTTGTTGCTAAAAAAACGCTATCTGCTTTCAATGAGCTTAGAGCTGTCTCTATAAATAGTTGTTTGAATTCTATTTGTTCACTAACCACAAGTCAACAATTAAGAAGCGCTTGGAAGCTTCTGGTAAACATGATGGTACCAGAATGTCGGGAGTCATCTGACTATGATTTTTAAACAATAGTATTATTTTCGGAATAAATTCGGAGGGAGGGGGGTAATCCCAAGAGTCTTACCCGGTCCGATTTCTTATTTTATAGTGAGCGACAATGCAAAGACGAGAACTGTCTGGTTATATCAGGTTGTTCAGAGCCATCTTCATTTTGTGTAGAGTAATTGTCATTCACGAGCAAATTGAGCATTCAACTTTCGAGAGTATCTTTCTCTAATTTGCTTCCAGAGTTAATCATAAACTCAGTTTCTTCAACACACCTGAAGCAACCAACTCATCATCAATTAGGGAAGTCAAGGTTATTAGAATCAGATGAGACGGAGCTTGGCGAATTTCAAACGGAAGAATAAGAAAAAAAAGACAAAAGAGCAAATGACTCACCGGAAAGTTACGCTGACCGGATAAATTCAGACCATATAAAAGAGGTCAAAATAGACCATTTACTTCTTCTCTCAATTCAAACTTATCCTTTTCTTTTAGAAAAACAAACAAATCTATTCAATGTCTAGCGAAAAAGTTGATGCTTTTGTCAGTGGTGCTGGTCCTGTTGGTCTTTTCTTTACCTACTGTATGGCTATGCGTGGACATACAGTCTATTGTGTCGATCCAAAACCTTGTCCAATAGATCAAAGTAGGGCTGTTCTAATGACTTCTCGAACCATGGAAGTCCTCGAAAGTCAAGGTCTTGCGGGTGATATTCTATCGGATGCAGCTATTCTATGGGGTGCAAGAGCTCATAAAGATGGTGTTCCTGTAAGTTGAATGTATAAACTCTTTTTTCTCCACTAAACTTGTTTCAAAAATTAAGGTTGGGCAAATTGAGGCTTGTGGTAACACACCTTATGCGCATAATACTGTCATCATGCAGTCCAAGACAGAAGAAGCTTTCTATAATCGAATCATCAAAGATACAAGTTGCAAGATTCATTGGAACAACGAGCTTATTTCTTATGCTCAAGATGACAACAAAGTGATTTCGATTGTTCGTGATATCCACACAGGAGAGAAGAGAACGATTGAATCAAAGTACATTGTTGGTGCAGACGGAACTCATTCAGCTGTGAGGAAAGGCAGTCCTGATTGGACTTATCTAGGTGCAACAATCAATACTAAATTTGCATTGGCAGATTTTCATCTAAAAGGAGACGATCTTGAAGATGCGTTTAGCAAATTTAATCTTTACTTATCAAACAATAGTACGTGGTACCTCATAACAAAAAGAAGGGTGTGTATACAAATGAAATTCATGTCTAAGTATTGTATTGTAGATGCTTTTGGTATGGTGAGAGTCAATGCAATTCACGATCAAGGAGAGAGACCTATTATTCGTGTATTCGGTAACTTGGAAGCGTTTGAGCGCAAAGCTGAGGATGGTGGCGCAAGTACTCACGGACTGCGTGACAAGTCTGAGGAAGTTCCTCCAAACAAGAAGGAGATTCAAGAATGGATGGACCGAATGTGCGCGCCTACAAAGTATGAGATAGATGAGCTGATCTGGTCGTCCTACTTTAGAGTCAATGAAAGAATAGCCAATGGATTCAGAAGGAAGAGAGCATTTCTAGTTGGAGGTAAATATCAAAACCAATTTGTATTGTAATGTGACTCATGTTTATATCATGTGTAGATTCTGCACACTGTCATTCTCCTGCAGGAGGACAAGGCTTGAATACAGGCTTGCAAGATGGTAAGCCATCATGTTTTGTTATTTTCTCTAAGCGTACTTTTGTTGATTGGTTCTGATCTTGTTTTTGTTTTAGCATTCAATCTTTGTTGGAAGTTATCAGATGTATTGAGTGGTGTTTCATCAGACCCAGACAGACTTCTTGATTCTTATTCTAATGAAGTAAGTGTTATATTATTCTGCCATTTTCAAAAAATTACATGTCTCTTAACAGTATATTTCTTTTGCTATGTTAGAGAGAACCAATAGCCAAAGCTGTAATTCAAGACACTGGCAATACTACAGAAGCTGGCTTATCATCAAGTACATGGTTTCAAGCTGTTCGTACAATAGCCATGAAGGTTGCATTGACGTTTCCATTTATCAGGCACTTTGCATTTACAAAGCTGATGCAGGTAAGCTTATTGATTTGCCTCTTTTCCTGAATTGATATACTTAGAAGTTGTGTAGCTTCATATTAGAATTGACCCTGAAACTAGTGGAATCATTGGTTCTTCCGACAAAGGTTTGATTAAGGCAGGCGAATTTTTACCTTATTGTGGTGGGTTGAGAAAATCCATAATACCTCGTCATGAAGCACCAAACACTATTCAGAGATACTATCTTCGAGATCTGTTCATCCGCACAAACAAGTACACAGCGCTATTTTTAGGTACCTGTCCTTCATCGACTTCACCTGATTTGAGTTTGCTAAAGAAGTTTTGGATCGATACTCGTCAACTCCCTATCAGGCGCATTGTCATTCAATCTAGCTGGCACACCCGTCAATCTAGTTTTCCTTCTTGGATTAGTGAAGATGAAAAAGAAGAAGCTAAACAGTCTTTTTACACCGAAGAAGGTTTTGATCGAGCAGATTCTGTGTCAAACCATATTGGTCTCTATTCTATAGCCACTTCTTATTTTGCTGGCAAGAAACCTTACAGTGTTGTCTTGATAGTGCGTCCTGATCTTCATGTCGCACATGCTAAGCTCGTGCAAAGCGAAAATGAGCTTGATACGGCGCTCAGCTTTTTCTCTCCAATGTTTGCTTAATTGCTTTTTTTTTTATATCATATTATCCTCAATAAACTTATACCTTCATACCAATATTATGTTATACAGTCAAGTTCATGTCCTCCTCTTTGTTTTGTGTTAAAAATGAATAGGTTGGTTGCTTTATTTCAATTCATTAACATTTGTCGGCTTCTCTGTATATTTCTCGAATTAAAAAGCCTGCTACATCAACATCCTATGGACAAAACTATTAGTATTTCGAAATGGCCTTAATACCTCAGTGTTAACATACCTGCCAATAAGACATATGAACACTCAATGCACTGATATACGCATTTTCCAATAGCCCTTCTTGTAGATAAAAGTCTAGTCGACCATGATGGCGATTTAACTGTTCTAACTTGGCTATACTTTTTGCTTCTGCTTTTGATACAACAATGGTTGGATCTGATTTTGATCCTGTTTGTAACTCCTCGTTGACTACTTCTTTGTTGGGAGCTACATTAGGCGAAAAGCCAAATCCGCGCATCAACACGCTGTTGGTAAACCCTGATTTAAAGGATTCAATCATCGCATTTGCTTTGTTGGCCAGATCATTGCCCACATGAAAGCTTGCATCTAACACGCTTCTTAGTCCACCTTTTATATAGGGAATTGGTACAGGTTTTAGTTTTGAACCATGATGACGAACAACCAAAGGTTCAAGTCGATAAGCAACTGGGTCTGATTTATGGAATATGTTGTAAATGCTATCAACGGCTGGATAAACAAAAGTAACAGCGCCCTTGTTGTTGTCTAGAGGCGTTGCGTTTTCAAGCGCCCTTCTAGAAACAATCTTGTTGCTTCTTAATAACAAGATCATACCAAGTGGCGATCCTATGGCGAAGAAGTTTTTCACGGGAAAAGACAAACTGGGTTGCTTCTTGATCTCAGAAGGTAGTTTCATGTTTGATTTTTGAATATGAGAGAGAGGTTGGCTGGTCAAGATATCAAATGCTAGTGATGCCTTGATATGCAAACATACATATATGAATGTAAGCCATTTTCATTCAAAACAGAAACAAAGAAGAAGAAAAAAAAGAGAACTTACACCAAGTGAATGAGCTAGAATAGTAACTTGACCATTATTTTTCATAAACGATGGATTTCTTTCCACGAAAAGCTGATAAACGCGGTTTACTTCTTTTGTAACGATCTGAATCATAAGATCATGATATTTACTAGTTAAATAAAGTGGTACTATACATGATTGTTGTCAGTAGCGTACACTTGATGGTCTGACCATTACTCACTATCAAGAAGCACATCAGAAACAAGTGTCCGAATATTAGGTGCACCATCTAAAGTAATTTCATCAACTGTGGGACATCCATCATCTCCATCAGGGACAGTGCCTAGATCTGATTCGTGTTCAGTGTCCTCATTGTCTTGTGTGCCAAATAAGATGCTTTTTCTCCAAAGAATAGGGAGAACTTGGATACCGTTAGCTCGATCTAAAGAACTCATGCCTGACACTGCTATTGGCCAAGTGGATTTCATTGTTTTCCTTAGAACATTGACATCTGACATTTTCGAGTGAGTAATGTTCTTTTTTTTGTATAGCATGTCATACCATGAACAAAATTCTGCCCCATACGCTCTGACATCTGTTGTCCAATACTATTGTAATGCTTTGTGAGACAAACAAACAAATGTTGTACCAACTTCATAGCTTACCCATGAATAACAAAGACAACTTGATCAATTTCTCGCATCTCTTCTTCACTTTCTTCATTCTCATAATCCTCAGCTAACCGTTTTGTATCTTCGTTTTGCTCTAAAGGGTTTTGGCTGTTGGTCGGAATGTCTCTCGTCTCAGCGACATTTTCTGATTGTAGCTTAGTAGCATCTTGATCGTCAGATGACGGCTTTTCTGCTGCTTTCTTCGAGGCTGCCATTTTCTCTTCATTTTTCTTGTTAGATTCATTTTTGACTGCTTGGTGACCCCGCAACAGCTTTGTTCCGCCCAAGTTTTGATTGTTTGTGATTGTAGTAAAAAAGCTTCTCACTATTTTTCCGCCTGTTGTATCTCTATAAGTGCATTATACTTGCTATCAATTGTGCTTTGCTTGATGAAATGTAGCTTTGCGAGTTATACTTACTCTAGAAGCCAAGCCTGTGTGGGGCTTGTATAAATAACATATTGGCCAAGATAAGGTCCCAGCAAATTCTCTTTCTCTTCGATATGAACTTCCGGCTTGCTGTTGTCATCCTGAACTGAGCTTTCTTTCTCTGGAGGTACAGCCGACTGGCTCTTAATAGCTGTCTCTTGATTCAAACTGGCTTCCACAGCAATTTTTGTTGGTTTTGCATAAGGTCGATGCTTTCTGTTGATTAATACAGTAAGTGAACTACCTTTGGTCAAAGACTTAATACTTACAGATAGCCTTGCTCGATCTGGTTGGATAAAGCTTCATCACAAGGTAGCCATTTGGACAATCCATCCGTTTGCATAAACCAAGTTGCTCTCTTGACTGGATAGATCGGACCTTCCCAGTAAACCGGGCTGATCTCTCGCCTGGATATATTTACATCAAACAGATAGTCTTCATTGACAGGCACAAGATTCGTCTCATGACTCTAATGAAACAGTATACAAGTCAGCTTTATCATCATTCATGAATGCTGAGGTTTCGACTTGCTTGATAGGCCCTTTCTAAAGCTATGTTATCCCGCTTAGAAAAAGGAACCCAGTTTTTAGGTGCATTTTTAGATGCTGTCTCGGCTTTCTTTGCTTCTGAGGTGATATTAATAGATGAACGTTCTCTCTTTGCCTTTCTAACTGCAATAGGATCCAAAATAGGACAGTCAATCGCATGAAACCTGTTAAAGATTAATCATAAAAGCTTCATTTCAAGCATAATAGACTTACCATTGAGCATTAAGATGAGGTACTTTGCAAATAGGATTTTCAGTCATTATAAAGAGAGAGAGAGAAGCAACAAAAAGAAAATGCTTCCATTCTTTTTTATAAAAAAAATGCTGCTAATCAAAATTCAAATCGTGTAAAAAAGGGACTCCAAAAGAGAGACTGCATAAAAAAAATATTTTTATGGTAATTGCCATTCTTGAATGTGATACAGATAGAATCAATAAGATTTTCACTTCAACTCAAACTGTTTATTTGTATAAACATCCCTAGAACAGAAGGCTGCGAAACACTCAAATAGCCTATACAGAACAGACTGTTTTTACACCAAAAAAAAAGAAGGAAACCAATAAGCATTTGGCATGTACAACCAAAAAGGGAAGATGGACAACACACCTGAATAAACGTTATCCTGGGCAATTGTTGATCATAAAAACATTTGTGTTGACAATTGCTTTCTTAAATATGTATGCTTACCTCCTTACAAGGTTTTGCTCAGTTACCGGTATTAGCATTGGATAGCTTTCTGAGTGTTCTAACAAGCATTAGACTCATGATCCTGACCATTTTGATGTAGCAATCTATCCACTTGAACTTCAAGTCTATATCAAAGGTTCAGCCAATCCGGCCCAAAGGAGTATTACTGCAATCTAAGGGGGAGAGGGTTTTGAAAGAATTGATACAGCAGCATCAAATAGATAGCTTATTTTTGTTTAGCTTCCCAGTTACTATAATCAGATCTAGCTTTTCTTTTCTTTTTTTTTTTTTTTTTTTTTTGATAATTATCTATTGGAGGACAAGTTGATCGAGTGAATGTGCTAAAGCTAACTCGATTTATTTTAAAAGTCAGGTGTACTAGCTAAGTCTCACTCATACACACAAATTGGTTTGAATGATAGCTGAGCACAAAATCATATCTGATCTCTTTTCTTTTGACTATAGAAAGTATATCGTGCTGTTGTTGTATTATGAGTAGATATTTGGCAGAGCAAGTATGCAGTTATTTCGGGCTTGTATTATGGTCGCTTCAGCTTGCACCTCAAGGTAGTCTTTTTCTCCATGTACAATGGAAGACAATTGACATAAACTAAATAGCTTGGAAAACGTACAAAAGAGGTACGTCAACAGGAGTCTCAGTATGGACTATGTGTATCTGGTCATTTGCAGGCATTTTTCTTGGCTGCTACAATTTTGGGATTCAGGTTACTATAGCACTTTGTATCCAACCTCAGATTTTTGCTTTTATTGCAACCATCTGTGTATTTCAGGAATTTCGTTATCAGCACAGATGGTCGCGATTTAATACGTTGGCTGGTTTTGTTGTTGCATGCCTAGTGTTTGCAGGTATCGAGGTTGGACTTGTTTTTGCTCTTGAAGTATGTCCTTTTTTTTTATTCATGCATTCCCTTGTCTAGTGCTAATCTCTTTTCGGTATAGGAAGCAATTGAAGTCAATAATCAACGTGCTGTTCAATTCTTTGGTGTATTGCCCGTTGTGTTTGTCATTGTCGGATTTCTACCACAGTATTACGAAATCTTTCGTAAGATAAGATAAGCTTAGAAAAAGTAAACATAACAGAATCGTACTTATTGCAACAACAAGATAGGCGAAAGAAGAGTTATAGGTGTATCGCATGTCTTTCTTGCCATGGACTTTTTCGGCTCAGTTTTCTCCATTGTCAGTTTAGGTAAGATGGCTAATAAAGATGATTCTGTTACTGCTGATTGACATATTTGAGACAAGTCTGTGGCGATTACATAGATGTGTTAGCCTTAGTGAACTATATAGCTATTGGCTGCCTGGATGTTGGCATATTGACACTTTATTATGTTTTTGAGTGGTACCAATCTCGTAAAGAAAAAGACACCGAGACTGCCATTAAAGAGATATCCGATGACTGTGAAGATGCTCAAAACACCAAGTTCTCACCTTTGGAGGCATGCACCAAGACCACATCTTGAATGCAACAAGGCAAAAGAATCGCCATTGAAACAATAGGCTACCTATAAGCACAATCATAACTGTATAGACTGCTAATTCAAGAAAAAAGAAGGCTACATAATAATACCAAACATCACCTAATGATTTTAAAGCATGTTTAGTTTGTTACTCATTTTGCGTTTGATTCCTTTTCTTTACTTGGACAATGTAACAGTTTCAGTAGTGATCTTGTAACGTGAACACTCGATGAGCCAGTGATGGCAAAAATACAGAATCTCCATAGCCAAACAGCATAATACTTCCAGTCTTTACTTTGTTTTCTTTCGTTAGCACTTGTGTGTGTTGGAAGAAGGTTTTGAGTTTCGTCTGATATAGCTTGATTGTCACTCATTTTTTTCCTTATCAGATTTAAAAAAAAAGAAAAGAAAAGGAAAGAAATGAAAGAAGAAAAAAGAAATCAGGTTACTCTAAGACTGCTTGTAGAACAAAGTAAACACTAAATTATACTTGAAACCATGAATACGATCATCTTAAACATTCCCAGGCAATCAATTCTTTTTTATTTTCTTAGTTTCTGTTCCATACAGCCTTTTTTCTCTTTTTTTCCTTTTCTCATTTATCATTTCATACACGTTATATCGATGTTGCAGGAATCTTTCTGTACTACATTGGTGGGAGGCACTTTGATTACTCATATTACTGCCTTTAGCGAAGAGTATTGGAGCTTGTTTAATGTATGCAAAGCATAGGTTTGCTTCAGTACTATGCAAAGTATATATCTACATATGTATGGTTTGACAAACAATGGAGGATGTTTAGCTTCTTTGAGAGCAGCTTTGTTTCATAAATCTTTTGATCTCTTTCTTTATTGTTAAGTCTGTGTGATTTTCTTGATCAAAGCTCGTTTCATGAATTGCTCTCTTGATAAGATGCGTGTATACTTTATATAGACAGGATGTTAAAATAAGCTAAAGCTCTCTACTTATTCAATGCTTCTTATTTCTTTCCTTACCTTCATAAATGTGGCTAAATCAATTCGTTCGGTGCTTAATGCTCTTGCTAAGAAATAAACAGTGTCTGAAATAGCATTATCATCGGCTACTAGCTCAAACAACCTAAACCATGCAAAAAATAAATAAATTGATTTTAGTAGTTAAGAAGAAAAAGAGCGACTTACTGATTTGCTACCACAGTAGTCCCACATAAGGCTTCATCCACTTGAACATCAGGCATAGCATTTACTTTCTCAATTACTTGGTCTATCTCCTTTGATTTTGCCTCTAAAACCCTGTTGTTGTGCTCCAAAGCCTGTTTGATAGATGTAGATGCTCTATAAATTTGCTCAATGGTCATACCAGCTCCAGCAAGCTGCTGATTTTGACGCAAGAGCTTGTCGATTTCCTCAGATACTGACATCTTATGCTGCTGTAGCCTTTCAGCCACTTTTCTATAAAGTTGGTTGTGTAAACTGGAATGGTCTGAATTGGGTGGTATTGTAGTGGGTGTGGAGAGCAAAGACGTGGAAGTAGAAGTAGAAGCTGATAACGGATTGGGTGAATTTAAATTAAGTCCCTATAATCCCCATCTCAAGAGAGTCAGTTGCATTGATTTGTATAACAACATATAACAACATACAGCTAAGCTTTGGTTGAGCTGGTATATCCCTTCTCCAGTCCGTCTGTGTAGTTCAGGTGATGTATAAACTGTGGATGGACTACCATTACTGAATGATCTTTGTGGTGGATGTTGTGGTGAAGGGGATGCCTTGTCTAAAAGCGATTCTTGAAACTGCGGTGATCCTATAGAATTTGATGGTACTGCCATACTAGCTGGTTTGGTATATACAGGTGGTTCCTGACCAAACACTTGTTGAAGAATAGCCACTAGTTCTACTATTGTATGCTTCTATTTGGACGAAGAGTCAGCAACAACAGTAGAAATAAACACTAAACCTTCCCTTTTCTATTCCTTTTCTAATTTACCTGATCACTGGACCAGCTGGACCTGTAATGATGATAGCACATACCACTTTTATCAACATGTCTTCCTTCTCTTATTAACATGCTGGATGTAGGTTTCACATATGGAATAGGTGCAATCTTGGGATATTCTCTTGGAATCCAAAAAGCAACCGGGATATTGTACGGGATTGACCTATAAGTTATAGGTATAGTTCCATGCAAACATAATAGTAGTTGTGTATGCCCGTCGTTCGAAGCTATAGATAAATGTAGGTACATGGGGTTAAAAGAGAAAATTCAAAAAGTATTTGGGATAGTAACGCGTACTGTAGGCGTCCATCTTGGGCTTAAGAGACAAGTAGGTTTGTAAGACTGCATCTACATCTCGAAATGTCTTGTCAGGGTCTTGATACTATAAAGAAAAAAGAGAGTCAAAAAACACCAAGCCCTGCTCTTTGTCATCTCCCGCAAGCTTACATGTTGTAACACAGTACGTAGCCAGCTTTCGATGTTCATAGGTATATTGGTTTATAAGTGAAGAAGAGGGAAAAAAAAGGGAGCAAGAACAATGGTAACACTGTTTAAAGCAGGAAGATAAAATAATTGGCTTACAATTTGGGTACCCGATGAAGCTTTTCTTTTAGCCGAGAATTAAAGCAGCTATCATTTCTCTTAGGCAATAGCTGTCTGGCTTTTAGCGAGCAGATCATACTATATAATCGTGATACTTGTGAGCAATATCTATCAAAAGTTTTGGATATGTTTCTCTTTATGAAAAGCTCGTTAGAATCAAAAGAAAAGAGATTGAATTATGATAACTTTGCATCTAGAAAAAAAAAAACTAAATTAGTGAGTTGCTTTATTCTATCAAAAGGGTTCTCTTTCAGATTTGCTGAAATACCGTTAAGAATTACAATATAGCATATCTTGCAGGTGTGCTTTTGAGCTTTGTTTAAAAGCAAATTGGAGTGCGTTTTAGGAAGAAAAAGGCTCAGTAGGTGCTTGTTTCGTCTTCTCATCCCTACATAATAGAACAAAACCCCAAGGAAGCGTAGGAAACTTGGTTGGCCTCTTTTACACAAAAGCTTCTATAGATTCATCTCTAGTTGAGCGGAAATTCGACATACAGAAGCCAATGAGTAGTGAGAGAAACTATTCTCCTTATACATGAGCTACAGACTTAAGCCACTTATAAAAGCACAATGAATACGTGAAATGGCCTTTCATTTTTAGGTTTAATTTACTTTGTTCTTTGCCCCGCTCTTGTATATTCGCGTTTTCTCCATTTTCTCTTTTTCTGTCAGTCTCATTACTCAGGTACACATATATACCATAATTAGCGTGATTTGATACAGTAAAATAGCATCATCGGCTTGATCTTTCTTTCTTTATGCAGTTTATGTTTCCTGCATTTATTGTTACACAGGCTCCTTAAAATAGCTCTGTCTACAAAAGGCATATGCCTAACTTAGTTTTCTATTTCCTTTCTTTCATCTTGACTGACTATAAGGATAGTCTCGCTTGGCCTTATCAATTGCTTCTGAATGAATCTTTCTTAATCTTCTATTTTGATTTCAAGAAACTCTTCTAGTCTTTTATTTTCTGTCAAGTCATATACAACGCATTGTGTAAAGCGTCATCATGAAGACGAAAAGACAAAGAATAGATTGGTCGGGTTACATCTTGATGTGTTTGTATTGATATTTACATGATCATCAACGAACAACAAGAAATCTGAAAATAAACATATTTATGTATGGTGATAAGACTGTTTCAAGGAACGAGAGAATGAGAGAGTTCTTTCTAGTCTTCAAATCGAGCACACTTAGTCTTCTTGTTAAAACAAATACTAGAAACTATGTACTTTTGATCTCTATAGCTACTTGGGATAAGTAAATAAGATATGCATTCTATATGTAAGAAAAAGTGCCAGTTAAACCAGAAGTACGGTAAATTTATTATTTGTACTAAAGCTTAACCAGAAATCACAACTTTGCCTTTTTCAAGGAAACCATGTTCGCGATCACCTCCCATAAATGCAGGGCATATACAGAATCGAACAAGACCTTGTGTTCGGCCTTTTACTTCTGTCATTGTCTCATCTTCAAATTGCTGCTTATTGTTCTCTTCAATAGGAACCGTCTTAATCTCGACTTCTTGTCCGCGAATGGCTATTGTCAACTTCAATGCCTTATCTACAATATCGCAAATCTTGGTATAATAGCGTTTCTCTTCGTCTGCTGAAGCGTCGTGTTCTTTTATGAAAGGGTGGTAGATTTCAGTAATGTCATCGTAAATTCTTTGAGCAATCTGTTGTTTCTCTTTGGCAGCAGCTTGTTGAATTTCGCTCTCGGGTCGGCTTTTAGCTACCACAGCAGCCATCTGTTGTCGAAGTCGAACGGAAAACTGTGATTGGTGCTGTTGGAGCCAGTTGAAGAGGGCAAAATAAGCATCATTGACCTTGAGACCTGGGTAGATAGGTGTATCAAACACATGCTTTACCAAATGCTCGTGAATTAGCTTTTCTGCTAACACATTGATAAAGGAAGGCTCAAGTTCGTTTGTGACAGGATCCAGAATAGGTAAATTAGGCCATGTCTCACAAAATTTCTTGGTTGCCTTAGCCTTATCTGCCTTCTTGTTTAATGCCATGACAAGGCGAGCAATTGAGTATTTGAGGAGCTTAAATGAATCGCGAATGGTAGAGAGATCATCGTCGGTGGCTCGAATAGCGCGTGTATGTTCAAAGAAGCTATGCTCGATAGCAGAATATTCAGATTCACGCTCTTTAAAGATACGTGTGGATTCAGCCAATTCTGCTTGAAGACGGTCTTTTGTGCGTTTCTCATTTTGAATCTCGATTGTACGCTGTTGAATCAGTTCGCTTAGCTGCTCCAACTCTTGTTGTAGTTTGCCTTGTTGTACTTGTTGTTGAGATGTAAGGTCAAGGTCTTTAGATGAACTGATGGACTTGTTGGCATCTGCCTCCATTAGTTCATGTGCCACTTCTATTCCCGAGAATCTGAGTAAACAATAGTAGTAATAGTGAGAACAAACTTACCTTTCTTTTGTTCTATATGAGCACTCTGAGCACCATAAGAGGCAGAGGTAAATAAAGGTGGTCTTGCAGATTCTTCGCTCTTTTTACTGTCTTTCTTATTTGACTTGAATAAACCTCTCATTTTGCTGCCTGCAGTATTCAGATTACGCACGGTCTTAGAGCGCTGAATAGACTTGGAAGGTTCCATGTCATGGGCTGGCACCTGAGGTGGTAATGAGGTTGTACTTAAGTTTACTTCATCCATTGATTGGCGCTTTGCATCCGTCATAGTAATTGTGTTTAAATAAGTATTGAGAGAGAGAAAGAATTTAAAAAAGGGGCAAGCTTAATTTGGCTAATTTTAGTTTTCAACTTGATCGGGTTCACAAAATTTATATTTACTGGTTGGGCTGATTTAGGCAAAGCCAAGTAACCTGTGCACATGGGACTGACGGACTTTGAAAGACGACACTATTCAATACGTGTCCTTTCTGGTTTTTATTTTTTTCTTTTTTTTTTCTTTAGTTCTTCGATTCTAAGCTGCGTCAATGTTGACTACTTAACCACCCACCGACCCTGACCCTACCCTACGGAGGCCTTGGACTTGCCATAGAACTTGGTCTTTCCTCAGCTGCTAGGATAGTAGAAACAGAAAGGGAGGAAGTAACATTCTTCTTTTTGTTGTTTTTTGCTAATGGTTGCCAGTCTCAACTACTCCCGTAGACGGACCCCTAGTATTGTGTGCGAGGTTTAGTTTGTTGTTTTTGCAGTTTTCTTGTTTTGCTTCTAAATCAAAGACTAAAACGCACGGCGATCTCTGATTGCCAGGGTTTTGTAGTCATCAGAGGTCTCGGACTTGTCCCAGCGAAGTTGAGATGAGCTCTCTTCTTTCCTGTTAGGAACTCAGTTGACGCTAAGGTGTTTTTCAATCAGTGGCCGTTGTAGATAGGCTTAGTAGACTTTATTTTCTGCTATAGTGCTTTGTGTACGCGCCTTTCATCTATTCGTAGATTCCAACGCGATTTACACGATTGAATATGCCTGGCTTGATTTTTTAGTTAGGCTAGTTGACTGTCTCTCCAGACGTTGAGGGTGAGAGGACTTCCACGCTGCCAAAACAGGTCTACGTCCTGTGGAAGATGGATACAGTTCTTGTTAAGTAGCTGTTGAACTAAGATTTTGGCACTTTTTATTTTTAGAATAAACTTTAGTACTATCGCTGAACGACTTGCTACACTTGTATGAAGGATCTTTTGAGTGTGTTTTGTGATGAAATAACTAGAAAAGGCGTTGCTGTTTTCAATAGAGTGTATAGGAGGGGGGGGTTCATTGATTTATTTTTGTAAATGATTTGTTACATCGCTTAAGATGGATCTAGCAAAGGAAGAAGGTTATATTCTGTATGCTTTACATATTACCAAGCCAAATAGAAAGAGCTCATGGATGTTCTGCTTTATAATAGTATTAACTGATAGTCTCTTACATTATAACGAGTTGACTCCAGGATAGAACAAACATAGGCTAGACAATCAGCATGTATTATTTGGCTGTTCCTCTTACCTGATGTTGTTTGCTTAGTCTTATTTGCCATACAATTTTCTTTCGTTTTATTTTTCGATTGTAATTTTCAACTCATCATGAAGATCGTAGCCTTAATCAGGTAAAATGAAGAGATCCTCGTACTCTTCTTAAAGCTGTTGACATCTCTATAGTGGAGGAAAAGATAGTTGCTACAACATGATGCAATGTGTAGCCAATGGTCATGAGATTGCGGCGCTTGCTAACCTTAAGCCCCCAAGTCAATCAGGCAAAGGTAGTGAAAGTTAAATGGGCAAAAAGCTACTCTATTGACGCTTCCTTCTTTTTTTTTTGTATTCGAATAGATGAGTTGGATAGTTTTATGTATCAAACAGTAGGCCATGATGCCATTCATTTTTATTCAGAGTGTTTGGATCTACCTTTGTACAGAAGAGAAATCTTGGGTGGATCTGTGCTTCAAGGATCCGATTATACAGTAACAGACAATGACGAAACAGAAGATCTCTACATGTTATTATCTGAAGTGTTGGTCAGTATAGTTCTAGCATTTTTTTTGGTTTTAGCCTAATATCTTTCATGTGTTTAGAAAAATCATCCTGATATCCAAGGTGTCTCTGTAGGTGCTATCCTATCCAATTATCAACGAGTCCGTGTTGAGCATGTGTAAGCTACAGTCTACTCTTTGTCTTCTTCCGTAGCTAAAATAGCTTGTTAGGTGCAATCGACTTGGTTTGACTTCGTTTGCTTATCTCTGGAGACGAGAACAACAAGAGCTTTTGTTTGAAATGGCAAATGCAGGTGTTAATGCTATCTTGATTAAAGTGGCTGCTATTGGACTAAAGCCAGCTCATCTTGGAAAATCCATTGGTCAGATGTACCCCTTTTTGTGTAAAATGGTAAAGTTTGAACTGCTGCTTTTGTCTAGTAAAATTGACAACTGTCAAAATAGCATGACATGTATGACTTGCATATCTGTGGTGAAGGAGGTGAATACGAGACATTCACGATCGATTGTCCATTGTTTAAGAAGCGCATTGTGGTGTAAGTAAATCAATCCTTTTTACAATTCAAGATGTTGATGATTGTTTAGGGAAGAAACAGAGACTGTAGTTCATTCAGACGATGCATTTGCTCAGGTAGCTTATCTCAGATTCAAGTCATGCTCAGTAGTTGAAAAGACAGCAGAGGAAATGGATATCAGTCAGACAGTAATCCAGGATTGGAAGACATGGGCATCTTATGAATCCATTGTGACATCGGTTGAAGAGGCATCATCGCTTTCAAGCACAGATACTCTTCAGTTAAGCCAATTTTCCGATCCACCTTCATTTGATATCACTCGTCCTGATCACTCGCCGTTTTTTGTCTTGAGTGGCACCACAGCCTACGACGATGGTAAACAAACATTCAACACTATCGAAGAGGAGACGAAGGCCTGCATGGTATTAGTACAGAACAAGCTAACTGAGCGTGGCTTAAGCTGGAAGGATGTGGTGACAATGAATGTGTCTGTTCGAGACATGAGTGATTTTGGTCGTATCAATGCTGTTTACAAGACGTTTTTTGATATCAATCCTTCTCCACGGTAAGAAGTTTGATCAGACCGATTTCGTCTGTTGTTAACATCGTACCCCATCAAAGTGCACTTGTAGGTGGCCATTTGGATGGTGCTGCTAATCTTAAAATCGATTTAGTGGCTATCAAATCTGTAGAATCAGTCAAGCGAGAAACAATGCACGTTCAAGGCATCTCCTATTGGGCACCTGCCAATATTGGTCCCTATTCTCAAAGTGTGATTGTAAAGTATTGAAAAGAAAAGGAAAACAGTACACTAAACTTTATGGTAAACTAGACTCAAGGTCATGCATTTATTGCTGGTCAAATTGGGCTTGTACCGCGTACGCTTGAACTACCTTCACCTCCATCTTTTGCCGAAGAAGCAGCTTTGTCTCTAAGAAACCTTGAGAATATAGTTTCTGTTCTCGGCTTGCCCTTAGAATCCAATGTTGCACTTTGTTACTGCTATGTCAGTCGTCCTGACTATCTGCCCTTAGCTTATGCTGCCTGGAATGCGTATCATAAAGGTTGTTCACCACCTACGCTCTATGCTGCTGTACCTTCACTTCCAAAAGGAGCGATGGTAGAATGGCAAGTGATGATGTATGCGCCTCTTCCTGTTGTACATGATGCATCAGATAGCGATGATGATAGTGTTGTGGATAAATTAAGTCAGTTGCGCTTGACACAGCCTACCTTAGGTAAGAAAGATGCGCATTCATTTCAATACCCATTCTTTAAAGACTTATCTCTGTAATCAGACATAGACAACGCTGGTACAAGAATGCTAGTTCGCCAACAGATGACAACCGTGGTGACACAAGTCAATGGTAAGTCGAGCTTAATTGATATAGATAGGCTCTGTTTGCTCACTTACTTGCTTCTGTTAGGCTCAGCTCATCTACTTAAAGATCTGATTTACTCCTTGAGCAAGTCACTTGAGAAAGCAGAAAAGGCATGGAAAGATGTCCTTTCAATTCGTATCTATTACCACCATAAGCTTCGTTTGACCGATAGAGCTTGTATAGACCATTTAGCAGCTGAACTGTCCAATGTAACATCATCCATTCCTGTCATTACGAGTATAGCTGTTGATGGCTTAGGAACTGATGCTAATGCTATAGCAGCTTGTGCTGCACATGTACTTTAAATGATTCTTAATAGACTTTCCTAAAAAAAAAAAAAAAGGATATAAAACTACACCTTTAAATTGGCTAAACAGCATTTGTCAATTATCTTTAGAAATCTAGGCGCTTTTGCTAACTAGACAGATATGTTGTGTTACATTAGCGCCAAGGCGTTTGTAATCAACATTTCATTGTTATGAGAAGACTTTTCGGCAGTTGGTCATTAAAAGGAATATAATCACAACTTCTTTTATTGGTTTATAAAAATATCTAAAGATACAAAACAACATTCTAGATGGGTGGTTTAAAAAAGGAAATGGCGTAATAAGAAGGAGCATTTGTTGCGATATGGATCAGATAAAGAAAGCTGTACAGCATATCTCTTTATTTTTGTATATTAATGGAGGTATCTGTTACCTAGTATTTGAGAGATACAGTATTCCAAAAGAGAAAAAAAGTTGGTAGCAGCTATAGGGATGATCGAAAGAGATGTTGTACGATTTAAGCTGATCTAAAAACACTGATTGCATTACCAAAAGTAACGCTTTTTTTCTGTTCACCATAAGTTCTTCCTTTCTTTTGTAGCTTGGATGTGTGTGATATCAAAGCGCTGCTCGATATTGATGAGGTTTTCCGAATCATCCTTATAGAGGGAGCTATATTTTGTCTTATCAATAAAATATATCAGCGGTTTCATTCAGTATGGTCGAGTATATATCAGAAGCTCTGCGCGGAAACCGCTCAGTTATAATACTCAAGCCGAATTTCACAGAAAGCATGGTATAAAAGTATGGAGGATACCTTTGGCCCATTTGATTCACTATCCTAGTCTTGATTTTAGTCTACAACAAACCTACTCCTCCTACGGCTACAACTCGCAACCGTCTCTTGATGCGGCTACAAAAGAGACAAAGATACTGATCAACAATGGAAATAGCTTACTATCTGTGCTCAATCTATTTTAAAAATGGAAGCAGCACATCAGTTTTTTTGTTGCTACATTTGATAATCTACGCTGCTTGTTTTTTTCGTCCGTCGCGTTTGCATAAGAGAGTTTTGGTTATGCATCTAGTAATTTCTCACTCAAGGATAGTGTCAAACATGTTATTTCCGTTATCGTACTTTTTCTAATAGGCCTATTGTTACTTGCACAAGAAGCGCGTCAAGCTTTTTTTTTGGTATCTGCGAACACATATGATCGTTCTTTAACTTAGTTGGTTTCCTAATGCTATTGTTAGCTATAGTCAATCTTATTCAAATAGTAGCCGGTGCTGAGTACACGGTAAGTTTGTATAATTCTTCTCAATCGTCTATTTATATTGAAGCTTTTGCATCCATCAGTTTGTTATGGGAATCGAATTAGACAGTGTTTGTTTGCTTCTTGCTTGATTACATGGTCTACTTAGACTATAAGTCGTATATGATAATGTAAGTTCTTCTTTTCTTGTTACCACATAAGATGAAACTCATTTTGGACTCTTGCCTAGAGAGATACACTAGAGATTACTATTCAAATGTTCTACGAAACTTCTCAGTTCATCTTGCTCACGGTTGTTGTGGCCGTTTTTGCACCTGCTTTTATTGTATTGCATTGCTATGAAGATGATAGTTATTTTTAGGAACAGTATATGGACAGTAATACTTCTTCTATAAATGCTAATGTCATGTTTGTAAACGGTATATTCAACAACTTTACTGACGTCTTCAAGTTTTTTAAGGATATTTGGTTCTTTATCTTTGATATTTGGAATCATATCACTTGTGGTGATGCTACGGACAGCGTAATAGCTATCCTACTAGCCATCACGTTCTACTTCATTGTTTTGCTGATGCTCTTTAACATTGCGATGTAAGTGAAGCTTTTAGCTTTGATTTTGATGACAGCTCATGTAGCCGTATAGTGGCTTTATGTCAGCATCTATTGAGGAGATGATACAGCAAGGCAAAAGGGAATGGCAAGTAAAAAGAAGAGCGAAAAAGACAAATGAATAGTACTCCAATTGAAACCTCTTAAATATGGACTATTTTTTTTTCTTTTACTCTTGCAGACTTATTCGTTTTGGCAGTAAGTACAAAGACCAAGCGTTAAAGAGAAAAGCTAAGAATCAAACCAAATGGGCTGTTCCTTAGTGTCATTATAGAGATTGAGCAGCATTAGTGTCTTGATTTATATATAAAATATCTTTCAAGTGTGTTTAGCGCTGCAACCAAGAAAGATGTTGAAAATTAGCAAACGAAATTGAGAAAGGAAAATGAATAATTGATAGCGCATAGCAAGGAGTTGTTGGTCAATGTAGATGGCTGCTATTTTTAGCAAGTTATCTGTGATGACATTCTTATTATCCCAATAAGAAGAATCATGCATTGCCATTATATTTTACGTAACCTTTCTGTTTAAAGAAAAATGCGCCTATCTTCAAAACGAATCAGCAAGTGCCACTCTTATCATCATTTTTCCATGGCAATTTATTTATCTACATGTATCCGGAAAAAAAACCCTCATAACTAAGCGTGCTTTCTATTCTGAATATCTCTTGGAGGCATATAATGAATGCCAGATGTCATTGAGGAAGAAGAAGGTGTTGGATTATAGTCAGAAGTAGTATTACTAGTAGGCATACTTTCTTGTGTCTTAATGCCCATCGAACTCAGCAGAGTCTTCATTAATCCTTGCTTTTGCTGACTAGGAAGAGAATCGACAAAGGTTGGATCTAATTGAATCATAAGTGAGAACATCATCTATCTCGATTTTCATCTTCTAACAATTACCGCCACTAGTAGGCAATGCATTATCGTTAGCACTTAAGCTGATGAAATAAGCGAAAGGTACAAGCCAAACACATAGGCCAAAGAAAGCAGCAATATCCATGAATGGGCGATAATGTGTAGTGAAATACTTGAACCAGATAAAATGATCTACAAATACAAGCACTGATTGTAATATAAGTCAACAAAAGCTAATGTCACATAGTCGTTGTTGCACCTTACAGCAACTGGAAACAAAAGGCACACTGGTGAGGCGAATGAATGGGAAGGTCCGTAAATTCAAGCTGTAGACTAAATGGCAGCCAGCAGAAAAGGCAAGATAGAAGAAAGGTAATCGATCAAACACCCATAATAAGACATGTAAAATAATCACTGCCTATCTCACAGTTGAGTCTCTGTTCTATGCAATCGATAAGACCTCTATTCACTTACAACTGTCATAGACTTGATGACCTTTTTGGTGTATACAGAATATTCCTCAACCTAATTACGCGTTCTGTTAGATGAGCTCAGCTTTCATCGATTAGATTACCAGTTCAGCAAGGTAATAAAGCCCACATGCTTTATTAAGACTAAGTCGTTAATACAATCAAACAGATCGCATGTCCGAGATTACCTAAACTGAAGATGCCAAAACAAAAGGCAAGTCCAGTTGCACCATAAGCAACTAGATGTAAAATGCTCAACATGACAGAACGCTTACAAAAATAGAAAAGAAAAAGAAGAGAAGGGAAAATTTACTGCTCTTGATTTTTTTTTATTTGTATGCTTAATTTATTATTTTTTTAGACAAATGAACAAAATGACAAAGCTTATTTCTTTTAATCATCTTCATCCCAGTGACCATCCTTCTTGAGAGGTTTAGGGCCACCAGCAGGTTTAGACATGATGATTTGATCGACACGGAGAATAGTTATCGCTGCGTCAGCAGCTAATTTGTATGCACTGTACTTGGAAACAAGAGAATCAAAGATGACAGCCTTGGTGGTATCCAAAGTACCATCATTTTCATTTTCAACATCAACACCAACATGGGCACCAACATCGCCTTCTTGATAATGAGCAGCATATAAACGGGACAAGACAGCAGTAGCATCCATACCGGCATTCTCACAGAGAGTACGGGGGATAACTTCTAAAGCTTCAGCAAATTTCTTGATGGCATGTTGATTTAAACCAGGTGTCTTGCTAGCCACAGACTGAAGACGCTTGTTTAATTCCATCTCAACAGCACCAGCACCGGCCAACAAGCTAGGGTTACGAGTAGCAGCCTTGATGGCATTGACACCATCATCAATAGCACGTTCAATATCATCCATATGGTTTTGTGTGGCACCACGAATGACAATGGTGGTTGTGCGAGACTTTTCAGCTTCTTCTTGACGGAAGACAGTGACACGGTCAGAACCGATTTCAACTGTTTCAACAATATCACAATGACCCATTTCTTCAGCCATAGGTGTACCCAAGCGTGCGAGGGCAGTAGCACCAATCACACGACAGAGACGACGCAAATCGAATTTGGAGAGGACCTTCACGGCCATGATGTTGTATCTGTTTAAGTAATGAAGACAGAGTTCACCAATACCATTACCGGTCACAACCACCTTCACACCTGCTTCAGCTAAATCTTGGAAGATCTTTTCCATCTGCTTTTCTTCATCTTTGCTGAAATTCAACATTTCTTGTGCATTGTGAATCAAGACAGTACCCTTGGTCTCTGTCTGAGAGATATCCAAGGGACAGGTGAATACAGCCACCTTGGCTTGAGTTGCCTTTTGGACAATACCTTCAGGTTCACGGCCAAATACCATACCACGTACAACGCGAGACTCATGGACACTGGAACCCATGACTTTGACAACACGTACATTATCAATGTTGAAATCCTTGACATTCTTGGGCATGATGTTGAGTGCAGCTTCACACACCAAATCTCCTAAAAAGTCCTCATAACCATATTGCTTTGAAGAAATAGTGGCTCTGATCAATTTGTTCAGCTCAGCACGATCAGTCAATGATTCAACCTTATCAACAGATAATTCTGAGATAAAAAGAAAGAAGAGTGATAGTTAAGTATACATGTCTGCTAAATAAAGAGATTGTGTTTACCTTCAAGGATAGACAAGGCACGGTCTCTAGCCAATTCGTAACCTTGTACAACTTCAGAAGGATGAAGACCGAGCTTCAAGAGATCAGCAGCCTTTTGCAAGAGTTCACCAGCAAAGACAAGTACCAAGTTAGTGTTGTCACCCAATTCATTTTCTTGTTGTTGAGAGGCCATGACTAAAAGCTTGGCAGCAGGATGGACGACATCAAGTTCACGGATGATGGTGGCAGCATCGTTGGTGACAAAAAGTTTTTCAAGATGGTTGATGATCATCTTGTTACGACCTAAATCCGACCATTAACATCTCTTGCCAGATGATGACTTTTCTCTCCCCTTTTTCTTTTTCTTCTTATTTTCTTTGAGACTTACCATTAGGGCCCATAGATGTTCTAACAACTTCAGAAAGTTCATGTGTAGCATCAATGTTACGAAGAACAGCTTCTTCTACACCTTGTTGAAACTAAGCTTTATGTTAGTAAGATCATCTTGCCACCTTATGTTCATCTTACTTTGTAACCATCTTTAAAGAGTTGAGGGAGAGTGCTTTTAGGTACACGCAATGCCATCTTGATCTAACGCGTTTTTAAAAAAAAAATTAAAAATAAGAAAAAAGCTAATAAAAAAAAGTTCCTCGAGTGAACCTGTCAATGTCAAACTCCGAGCTGAAGACCAGTCAGGGGGTACAACACTATTTTTAACGGACGTAAGCTATGTGCATGTTAAGCGAGTCTCTTTGTAGATATGCCAGTTACATGGTACACTAAGCAGTCAAATGGGTAGGCGTATATGTCTTGATGATTAATTGTTTGCTCGATCTTCTTTGAAAATCGAATTTTTTTGTACAAGAGCTAACTGAGTTTAATCAACTAGTGAATAGAAGATCCCATTTTTATCGATAGCTGGTAAGAGCTCTTTTTACTGACGTGACTTTTGCGTTCAGGTATGAAGCAGTTTTCTTTTTTGAATGTCGTAGAGCGAGTAGAATGAGTATCGTGTTCATTTTCTGTTCATTCGCATTTTCAAAATTAAAAGTAAGCTTGCCAACGCACGTTATTGAGGAACTCATAAAGGCAACTTCCAAATATAGGCATTCTGATGTCTGTAAAAATGCCAACACTTTCATATAACTGATCAAGCCAAGAAAAACAAGAGATAAAGTCTTGTTTATTAGCAAAATATCCTTCTCTAGTTGGTTTCTGACAAATTGATTTGTATGCAAAGTGACATTCACTTATAAAAAAGTATAGGATTATAGAGCACTTTCTTATCACCCATACTCTAATTTCTCATGCTTATTTTAATTAGAGCAGTTACATCATGAGAGTGATGAATAATAAGATCTTTTGCAATCTTATCCTACCTCTCTTCTGCAGACAATCTTTTCTGCTACCAATTTAAAGTATATATTCTAGAAACGATACCCTTTTACTATGTCTATGTAGAACTGAGATAATAACTTTTGATATATCTATTTGAAATGATCAGAGACAATTCCAGTAAATATATGATAATTGGCGAAGAAAACCATGATATATAGTGTCAATGACAAACTAACCTTTTTTCTTTATATAGAACAGTGTTTACAACATTTACTTTTCTCTCATCTTTAGTTTGTTCTTCACACAAATGGCATATAAATCGGGCGATGTTGTAAAGCATCAAGTATTACAACGCGACCTTGATAAAGATAGCATTACCTTGCTTTTGAAAGGAGGCGGGACTCAAGAGCTCAAAGCATCTAAACATCGTTATTATATGCTTGATAACAAAGACACAACTTTCCATGTAGGCGATATATGGGTTATGGCTGGGCAGGATAATATGCAAGGACTAGGTGATATATTCGATGTTTTGACTATGAAGAGCCTCCAGAAGCCTGTAAGACACGACAAAGTTTACTTGTACGATTCTTCAGAGCATTGGCGAAAGTTCAACCAAGACCCTTTGCATGAGCTCGACAAGTCGCCACGTACTATAACTCACGTCCTTTCTGGTTTCTTTGCTAAGCATCTGCATACACTTGAGTTTAAAGGTGCTTCGCTGGCTCCTGGATTTGTCAATGCCTTTAAAAAAATTAACGCTGGTCTTCCAATAGGCCTTGTTGCATGTGCACAAGAACAAAGTACGTCTAAAGTTTGGATGACGACTAACAAAGACCCATATAATTCGGTTTATGGTGCCATGCTAGATAAGATTAGAAAGATTGGTGGTAGAGTTGCTGGTGTGTTGTGGTACCAAGGCGAATCAGATGCTATAAAATCAACCAATGCTGATAATTATGCATCATTTTTTCAGAATTGGATTTCAGAACTGCGCAGGGACTTGGACCAGCCTAACTTACCTGTGGTTTTTGTGCAGATAGGTTCTCATAACCTTACATCGCCTGAAGCCAAAGAGAATTGGAAAAAGATACAAGAGGTCCAGTTTGGATTTTTTGGTCAGTCGCCTTATGTTGCAGGTGTAGCTAGCTTGGATGCTGCACTTGACTCCAGTTACATTCTGTCTGCTGCTGGTTTGTCACTTGTAGGGAAAAGGTTAGCTTACGCAGCAGACAAGGCTATGAAAGGACAAGGCGATAAAGCTACTCCACTTCCTCTAAGTGCTTTTCGTCAAAAATACATTCAACATTATGAGTCAAGCACTTTCGAGATAATGTCAGTCAATCTCAAATTCAAACATCTTGATTCGCCTTGGAAACTAAGGCCTGATCAATCAGTGGTTGGGTTCAGCTTTGGTGAGCAAGAGATTCCAATAATCAAAGCATTTGTTGCAGACACCAAAACTGGAACCGTTCGTTTGTACTTGCCTGAAGCGATTGATGAGCCATTCACACTACACTATGGTATGCAACCTGGTCAAGCTAATTTGATAACCAAAGATGGAAGGGCTCTTCCTGCATTCCGAAACTTCTTAGTCTAAATGAAATACAATGACTTGTTTTATAACATGGGCTTTCTCTTGAATGCCAATATGATTTTGGTTCTTTTTTCTTTCTGTGGCTTTGAGTAGAACTCCCTGACTTAAGTGTTTGCTTTTAGACACGCCTAAAACAGTTTATTCAAAAATGACAACTTGTTGTCAACTATGCAACCTTTATCGAGATTTCAAGAACTTCAAACAGTCTGAACATCAGTAACAACCAGCTTGGCAAAATCCTTTAGTCAGTTATTGGCTCTGCCTAATGTAGCCAAGATGAACTGCTTTTCTTACATCTTAACTTAATTTTACTATTAATCAGATAACAACTGTCTTAACCGCATAGCTAATTGACAATAATCTATTTGAGAGCTTGTGAGATACATTGAACAAATCAATTCAATAAAAGAGCTCGTTGGATTTGAAGAAAGAAGATTTTGTTGGTATAGTAGAGTTGTCTTCAGGCACTTAAAATGTTATTCAAGGATACCATTTTTTGGGGTTAGGGTAGTTACACTACCTTCAACCAAAAGATTTTTTGTAACTATTATTACTTTGAGATGGCAGATGGGAATCAACCGTTACGCAACAATCACTTAGGTCTATTGACTGAACTTGGTCGCTGGAACTGAGATAGGCTTTATACGTATTTTAAAGACAAATGAACCGAGCAAGAAAGACCTTGTTTTCTTGATATGAAATTGTTTCGTCATAGAAGATTTTTTTAACTCATATTTTTCTTTTTCTTTCTTTTCTCATGTATTTTTCTCTTCTTCTTGTGAGATATGACAAGTGATAATTTCAAAAGTAAAAAAAAAACAAACAGCAATCATGCTTTTGACGCGTTAATAGACTGTTTTCAGCTTTTAGAGATTTGGTCACCAACCTAAGTCAGCACCAACCTATCCATATCCCTTCGCCACCTAAACAGAAGCGTCGTGGTGCAGTAGCTGCTATTTTAAGATGGCATTGCCCTTCTCACATTGTGTCAAACGAAAAGATAGAGACAATACATGATTTTTTCGAACAACCCTGGGTAAACCAAAATGATGGATATGCAGAAATCTTGTTTATGCAACGTACTGCACGTCAGGGTGATAGGTAAAAAAAAAGGAAGCTCTCGGGCCACGTTTTACTTAAATCGCCATCAAGGTGGTCAGGCCATGTTGCCTTTGTAGGTGGCAAAAATGAGCCGGGCGAGACAGATCAAGAGACGGTAGAAAGAGAAGTGCGAGAAGAGATTGGTATCGATTTAAGTGATCATTCGAAATTTTTACTTGTCGGCAAATTAGACGAACGAGAAATCACGTCACTTAAAGACAATGCCTTAGTCATGATATTAATTCCATTTGGTAAAAACAATTTTTTTTTCGAAAAAGAAAAAAGCTTACGTACCCTATTCTTTATCGCTAATGGTGTGACAAGTGTATTTGCAGATTGTACCTGATTCACCACCATTTCAACTTCAAACGTCTGAAGTAGCTTCTGTGCAATGTAAAGTTTGATTCGTTTTGATAGTGTCTGTGTAACCACACGTGCTGACTAACGTGATGACCTAATTTAAGGGGTGCCATTGCCATTCTTTCTTTCAGAAAACAGCTATTCATGTCAGTTGATTACTGAAGCGCTGCCTATTGTAGGCAAGTTCAATTCAAAATGGCTTCAGAAAGCTATTCAGGTCATGACAGGCTCTGTTCAATTTCCAGCAGTTGACTTGCCAACCCAACAACATTTTCGCCTATGGGGTCTGACCATGGGTATGACAAGTGACCTCGTCCAGTTCACTCAAAAGAAGCACCTGGCGTTTGTTCAAATGACAAGAAAAGAACCCATCTATTCTAGAATTGACATTAAGTACCTTACGCGTTGGATTACTCAGCTCACTCTTTTGTTGAACAACAAGACTTATGCCCAGCCAATGAAGATGTCAATGCTGGAGAGGTAAAAAAAAAAAGCTTCTCTCTGATTTTTTTTAAAATAGACCACTAACAATTTAAGCTTGAATTCTAGATTTGAGTGGGATAGAGTCTATTTATCATCCATTCGAAAAGCAGCTATTGTAGCTATTTTATTGAGATTAGGTTTTACAAGTGCTTTGTTGCATTTCGTATTAAAGAAGATGATTAGGAAATTGATAAAGTAGTATTAGGTAGTAAAATAAAGAAAAGTATTATAAAGGTGAATAATATGTAGTAGTAGTAATAATAATAGTGGAAATGAAAATATTATATACAAATTTTGTATAAGTGAGGATAAGAAGGGGAGTAGAGAGAAAAATGCAAGATATAAACAAGATGTTGACAGCATGAATAAATAACAATAATGAAATCTAAAATTAAGGCTTGTTGAACTCCAAGCGAGGACTACCAGAAGATGGTGTATAAGGTGTAATAGGTGAGGTAGGCTCTGATGTAGATGACCAATAACCTGAGGGTGAAAGAACAGGTGAGGACGATGATGACAATGTCGTTTCTCGTTCTTCGATTGTACGAAGCGAATAAAGTTCAGAAGTAGCGACTCTTAATGGTTCAGGACGACGTTGTACTTTCATTTCTTCCTTAGGTTCTTCCTCAAGTTCGAACTCATCTACTGAAATAGGAAGCTTATAGCTATCGCGAGGATCGTGCTCGATGCTGCGAACAAAAGATCCAATAGTCCAGTTGGGCACACCAAGATAATCCATACGTGTAGTAAAATTTTTGTCCACCTGAGGCAAGAAAGGGTGTGCTACTGCGAAGGCTAGAATAGCATAAATAGAACCACCGACAAGATCGATCATGTAGTGGTGAGTCAGATACATGGTGGAGAACCACATCCACATGACGTAAAGGATAGCTACAGGCTTCAATCGAGGAAAGAGATAGGCAAAGAACAACATTTCAATGGTAGCACAGCCAGAATGCAGAGAAGGGAATGCACCAAAGACAAGTGGTGATGTGCCAAAAGTAGAGCTATAGAGGTCTAATCCAAGGATTTCGTCAATTCGCAGTAATCCACCTGCCTCACCAGGAATGGAATAGTTGGCAGGAGTTGACCCATAAATGATTTCATACCCTAAATAAATATGTGTGGTTAGAATCGAAAAAGGAAATCAAATCAAACTTTTTTGTCTCAAATGCAACTTACAAGGTGATGCATTGGGGAAAAGTAATTGGGTCAAGACACCAGCAAGGTTCATGTAGCCAAATGCTTTACCAAAGACCTTGACACTACCAGGAGGACCAAAGACAAACAAAAGAGCAGCGAGAACAAAAGGGAATGAAAAGTGAATGACACCATAAGGGATCCAAGCTAATATATCCAATACTGGGTGTGTATGCTTAGAGATGATTTCAGATAGATTGGCGCCATAGAGGATACGCTCAAGTGTAGGTAAAAGGTTGACAAAGATATGATCGGGTCGGTATTCAAGTGGGATAAATTGACAGGCGTAGAAAGTAATTAGCCAGGTGAAGATAGGTAGAGCAGGTAATGTGAATCGTCGAATGTATGGGATGAAAAATGATGAAATTAAAAGACATGCAAGTATCGAGCGAAATAGTAAAGTAGGTGCTTGAATGATAAGGAAGTCTGCTATAAGCACTGTAGAGATAAATCCATACTGCAGATCGTACATCGACCATGTCTTCTTTAAAGTGGATAATTTCGTTGACAACATTTTATTCTCTTTTTCTAATTGTGTGTTGTCTAGTATGCTGAATAAAAAAAAAGACAAAAAGAAGAAGATGGAAAAGAAAGAAAAGATTGAAAAAAAAAGTTATTTATACAAGACATATAAAGAAAAACGACTGTATGACAAAAAAATCTTGCTACTATTTTACCGCTGCTTCCTTTTTTGGTTGCGTCTATTGCACATGAGTCACTTTTTTAAATGACAGCATACAGAACATAAACAGAATAACGCAACTTGCTTGTCATCTCTGAATGCTAGCCCCCCGAGAAATCAAGTCTGTAGATCATGTACAAATGCATCTGACTTCTCCTCTTCTTTCTCGCTTGTTATCGGTCTTACCCTAAAGACAGAAAAGAGAGTAAGAGAGATAGCTTTGTATACTTTAACCGAAAAAGAAGCGGGGTTATAAGAATATCTTAGAGTGTAACATCTACGATTGTGCCGGCTGTGCCGAGTCATCCGCTTCATCTCAGGCATTTGAGATAACATCGCTCTGATTTCTATCAAACCATCTCAATCATCTATCCGACCGAGTCGTATCTTTCGTGTTCAGCAATGAGATTATTGTTTCCCATGAGCAGGGTTGCTATAACGATGAATGTCATCTCAATTAATTCTTCTCCAGAAAAAAGAAAAAACTTTCTGTAACGGGCGCCGAAATAGAAAATGTGATCCGATACCAAGTACGAATTAGTTTCCTGTTTATCGTTGTTCTCTTCTGGCAGTTACACAACAGCTACCGGGATTTCTGTAAAAATATTATCGAGACGGTTAAATCAATAGTCCGCATCGACAACTATAAAAATCACAGAAAAATTTTCATTACAATAAATTGTTGAATTCGACTTCAGATGGAGAGGAAAACGTGTAAGGTATAAAAGAAATTCTTGATAGCTCAAGAGATTAATGAGGGTTCTATTGAACCGTGCTCATTTATACCTGATTGCTTCTTACCTAAAGAAGGAAAAAATGAGAGTAAAATACCAAGAGAAGGTGGACATTATATTGTCTTCTTTAAACGTAGAATAAATCTGAAACACTCAATCCGAAAATACATTTACAAATCGAAACAATAAGAGGGATATATGATGTAGATTCATTTGGGTTATAAACATAAACACCGCAAAAGGTCAGCGACTACACATATACTGGATAGTCCAATAACAAAGAAAGAGAAAACAAAGAAATCACAGAAAGAACATCATTGAAATTCTCATCGTTACAGATACTACAAAAGCTGGCAATGGTGTCACCCAAGTTTCTTTTTTTGATTGTTACCAATGCTAAGGGGCTCAAGAGAGTGCCTCTGCGCTACGTCATCTGACGCCTTTGGAGAAAGAAAAAAGAAAAGGAACAACTCCATAAATCTCATTAAAGTCAGAACATAATTGTAAGTGCCTATGCTCTTTCAGGAAAATGGCACCAGACAACATCTCGAGGAGTTCATTGTGAGAGGCTCGAGTAGCACAATAGGCAAGAGATTGAAGGACGGACTAAGTGCTAGCATATTAAGATTTGACTACAGCAAGGTTGGTTAAATCTGGAACATACAAAACTATGCACACCATACTGTTCCTTTGGCATAGGTATAAAGTCAAGATATTTGTCAGATGCTAATTATTGAAATGCCTAGCCATTTTCTCATACTACACCATTTGCTTAATGAGCGCCAAGTCTCTTACAAGCATTTCTTGGATTTTAAATATAGTAACAAATGTTTAAATGAATATAATAGGCACATTTTCTTTTTAAACGCGCTCTTACTTTCTGCCAGCCAATCAAAAATGCATTTTACCAATAAGCTTATCATACATACTGCGTAACGAAAACAAAAACCTTTTTTTTCTTTCTTCTCTGTACTGCTATAAGATCAAATCGCCTTGATGAAGAGAACATTTTTGGCTGAGTTTCTAACGAGAAAGTGTGCGTATGTGTTCCTTGAGATATATAGATTGCTCTTTCTTCTCTCTAAAAGAAATACACTTAAATCAGTTGGTGCATGTTATCATGAATACTTAAGTTATTTATCTGTGAATTACTAATCTATGATGATAGAAGAGGTTACTATTTAAATATCACAGTTTCAGATAAGTGTCCATTTCCGTTTGAAAGTATTCAAAGTGGTCTTACCAAAAAAGGAAAATTTAGTGCGTCAGCTTTTCTCTGCCAAAAAAAGGAAGGGAGAGAGAAATCTCTTCGATTAAGTTGGTCTGACATTAGCTGGCCAAAGTGCATGAACAACTTTAGCTTGATTGATGTCTTTGTACTATTCTTAACTTTTTGTTTCGATCGTACGCATCTGAGTAGAAAACGTCATTCAGAACTAATCAGAGGCAGATACACATAATCTGTATAGATGAAACCATTTATGACATATGTTGTGTATAAAGAATCCTCAACTGAATTCCCTTGTCTTTATCTTGACATTTTTAGTAGCAAACGATGATCATTTTTTTTTACCCTTTTATTGCAAAATATCTTATAGAGTCTCTTTTCCATTTGATAGAAGGGAGGGATAAAGCTTCAGTCTTCTTTTGCTTACTTGACATCACGTCTTTTCGCCCAACATTATCTTCGTTAAATACTTTGCAGATAAATAATCAGCAATATTATCTTTTAATGAGCTACAAATGCCATAAGCATATGTTTTTTCATAAATACCTCAAGCTACCTTTTTTTTCCTTTTATGTACAACAAGCTTAATTTACTTATTGAATTCTCAAATCAAACCATACCTTTGCTGTCTGAAAAGAATACTGCAAGTTTTTAGTACTGTCTCTGAAGAAGCTAAGTATCTCTCTGTACTATAAGACAAGAATCTCAACATGTGTTTCTTGGAGGCAAGCTCTAGCTTGTAAAGTTATTTTAAAATAGAAAATGGTTTAAAATGAAAGAGTGCACAGGATGCTTAAAAAAAGAGATATTTTGACTGCTAAGAGAAACAAACCAATGTCACCGGTACTAAATGTAAAAAAAAAGGATTAGTGAAATAAGTGAGAGTATCATCTGATTCATTCACTTATGAAGAGAGCTGCTTGCTAGTTGCTCTAATAAAAGAAAGAGTAACCAAATAGAGAACTTGATTTGACACTTCATTAGAATTTGGAGACCGTACACCTGTTGCTGCTGAGAACTCATTCTCTATATCATTTTCTGGCTTTAGAGGCACTGTACAGCTTCTTTTCTTCCTTAAGGCTTATTGCTGTCAAGGTTAAGTTTGTTTTAGCTTATCATACCAGCCCCATCACATGAAGTTCATTATAGAGTTGCTTCTGCATTGTTGTTCTCATGTGACTGACTCTTTTCAGGGATGAAACAGTTCACTCTGTTATCAGTTTACTTTCTCTCCTTTTTCTCTACTTTTTCTTTATTTAAACCCTCTATTTGCTTTACAGTTGACTATAAGAAACATTTTCAAGATGAAACTAGATGAAAAATATACCGTTGAAGAACAGATTATTCGACAAAAGACGAAAAAGAGACGCTGCAAGTTATTTCTCCGATTATTATCTTCTATTGGTCTTTTAGCTCTTTTCATGCATTTCGCATATCCTGCTATCACAAATCAAGATGAAGCACAAATCACAACATTCGCCACCACCAACACAAATCCTCGTATCATCTTACATACAGGCTTTCCTCCTATTGAAAACATATCTGGTATTTCTATTCAGTCAGGCAAAGCCGCAGCCATCGCATTCTCTCCAAACCCTGAGAATTTCAAAGAGATGTCCATGGGCCGCAGTCTGCATTTGACGAGCGGAGAGAGCTGGTGGGACAGGCTTTTTCCCAACCGCCATGTTCACCTTGTCAACGTTCAAATCCCTGTAGCCAGTTCACTTACCAAAAATCACATTCAGGGTAAATTATCGGTCTGTGCTTCCAAGAGTAGTAACCATGCTCAAGTACCTGATTTGAACAAATGCGTTGAGACTGCTTCAGTCAACAACAACCTAGATGATGATGAGAGTCAGGATGATATGTTTGGTGTTCTTGAATGGACACCTGATGAAGCTGTTGTCCTAAAGAAGTCAAAGTTGTATTGGCTTGTTGTCCAATCAGAAGACAATCAACCCTTCAATTGGGTTTACTCTGATGCTGTTGGTGGTGCTAACCAATATGGAACTGCTTATGAGACGGAAACCGGATGGCGATTGAAGTTAGAAGGTGAACCAGTACCAAGCGCTATTATTATGGTAGCAGATCACCCAAAGAACTAAACACAGACAAGATTGCTGGACCCATTTTTTGCTTTTTTTTTTTTCTCTAAAGGACAAGTTGTAAGACAACATGTCTTGTTTATCTTATTTTTATTCTTGAGGAACAATAAACCCTACATGAAAAAGAAAAGACTCTAGTGTTCATTTGTTAGCTTTTTGTTTGAACTTTAGTACACTATTCATTTCAATTCAAACAGTAATTTCTGGCTTGAAGCATATGCTATACACTATTTGTAAGCATAAATTGGTGGCAATTCTGACATTGCAACTTAATGAGAAATTCTGCACAAAACATCATCTATCTTACAAGTGATGCCTCCAAGGTAATGAATTTATCATGCGCACTATTCCGTACATGATAAAAAGAACTAATGGTGTATCTTTTGTTGTATGGTTCAGAGATAAATTAAGTTGAACAATGTTAGAGTTGGTTGAAGAAACACACGCATTTTTTTTCTTTTTTGATTAAAGACAGGTATTGTCTTTTATACAATGAATTGGACTCTATGCTTGTGAAACATGCTTCATAAATCATTGATGTTTGATAAAACAAGGCTTGCACTTTACTAAGCACTCATCAAATACTCTTTCTTGTTCTTTCAAAAAATAATAATACAATTACAAGTCCACTTAACAGCTTGACCATTTCTCTTTTCTCTAGATGAAGATCGTTTCACGTTTTTCAAGCCATAGAAACCTTTCGATTTAGTAATGTACAGATGGGAGCCATAACTATTAATTCATCGCTTAATTTAATAAATTAAATTTCTATCTGTGATAATAAAGTTTGAAACTACAACAAAAGGTTGAAACGTATTTTTTACTTTCATTGGCTGTTTGTCTTAATGACAGCTATTAAGCTACACAAATGACCAAAATAAGATGTTGCTTTAGACAACAAAAAAATGTCATACTCATTTTAAATGAACTCTATACCCTAAGAAGTCATTGTAATTTGAAACCCATTGTATTCTTTTTATTTATACAACTGATAATTAGTTGAAGAGTTTCAGATGAATGAAGGAATGAGCGTGAAAAGGAAAGAAGGGGATAGAAGAATGTCTGACTAAAAAAAAAGGGAAAGCAATTCATCCGTAAACCGAATCACAATGCAGATTATCTTGTCAAAGCCGATTTTTTTTTAATCCTTGAGTTTAGTAGGTTGGAAATTAATAGCGCTTGTATCGACTTACTATCCTCTCCCGATCTTCATATCATGTTTTTCTCTCTCTCTTTCTCTCTCTTACCAAATCCTTACCAGGCAATTCTAATAGCTTCAGTTGTGTATGAGTGTCTTTATTTCTTTGTCAAATGCGTTGAGTGGTTGTGAGATTCTTACCTCTTTGACTTACAAGAAGCATGATAAAAAAGCGCCTATTGAAACACCGATCTCAATCATAGAGTTGCACGGCGGTTTCTTTTAAATGAAAGCAACTGTCAAGGTAACTTGCTCCCTCTCTTTTCTTCTAAAACAAAATAAGCAGCATGGAAACACACTCTTTATTTGGCTTTTATGTTCCCGAATGGACATTGTTTTCAACCTCGACCTTAATACTCGGTATCTTATTAAACATAAGTGCCTTCGGTGGTCTTTCAGGAGAGACAACGCCCTACTCAAAGTTTGGAAGTCGCAAATTGGACACAATACCCAGCAAGAAGGCGATGATCTGCATCTATCTACCAAGTGTCATTATCTGTTTACTGGTCAAGAGACCTTCCTTTTACAACTGGCAAACTCATTTTGACATCATTCATCTCATGAGTCTCTTTCATTTCTCGAAACGTGTATTTGAGGTCTGCTTTGTCCATGTCTACAAGAGCACGACCAATGCGGAAACAATGCTGTCTGTCATGATCACCTATACCCTGACTACCCTTCTGGATCTCTTGATGACACAGCAGATGCCTGATGATGTCTTTTCTGATTCCCTCACTACTGTAGGCATTATTATCTTTGTTTTAGGTGAATTCATTAACGGCTACCACCACTGGCTTCTTAGAAAGATGCGTACCAAGAAGGATAGCGCAACTCAGCAGGAACTGAGCTCTTCTTATAGTCTGCCACAGGGTGGTCTGTTCAATCATGTTATTGCTCCTCATTATTTCGGTGAACAACTCTCTTTTCTCGGATTTATTCTTGTCAGTCAGAATGTTGTCTCGCTTACCCTAAAGGCATTCCCATTTATCTATCTCTCTATTCGTGCCAGAAAGACCAGAGAGTGGTATACTTCTAATCTCACTGATGAATATGAACAAACTGCATTATCTAATCGAAAAAACCTTATTCCTTTTGTTTGGTAATCTAATAACCTCTCTGTACTATTTAAGTAGAATAAAAAAAATGATTGTATTTTTTCTTTTTTGGTGCTTGAATGCGAATAACCTGGGATTATATTCATCACACATGTGAATCAGTGGCTTTTATTATTAAAAAAGAAACCGATTTTAAGCATCTTGCATTATGCTAGTAAATGTAGCTAATGTCTGTCAATGCTCATTGTGTTAATACATATGGAGATTGGATCAATTAAGTAAACAACCAGAGAATGTGATGTCTTACTTGTAAATCAAATCGTTTCCCTTTCATGTGTCTCAACAACTCTATAATTGAGTCTTTTGAAGTCTTCGTCTCTTTAGTCACTCTACTTTATTAGGTTGTACACATACAATAGATAGCCTGTCTGCTTGATATTCCCATGCTAACAAGTAGTTCCTGATTACCTCTGTAGCCTATTTCAAGCGGACATCTATTGTTTCCTTTTCAAGAGGAGCTTATCTGTCAAAGCTTGTATACTCCTTTCCAAGACGAATATACTAAAACTATGCTCTTGAGTTTTATTGATTCCTCATTTGGTTCATAAGGAATCGAAGATGCTTGTCATAAACATTCAGCTTAGAGTCTACTTCTAAGAAAAGATGAAGGACTTGATCTTTAAAATAAGCTCAGACTCTCAACTGTCTATCAATCAAAGGGCGATGATTCACCAAAAGAAAAGGTATGTAGAGGCCAACACACAGCATTTGGTTTTTGATCTTGTTCATTGTCTTTACTGTGCTGATGTCATGTTACCTTTATTGAATTTCCCCATTTAGCAAAGGAGCTTTTTTTTGTGTGTGTGTGTCAAGTGTCAAAGTCACTCACTTGAGACAATCCTAAGAGAAAGAGAGAGATAAGAGCTTTCCATTTTTATCTAACCCCATCAAATTTAATTTTCTCTTTCTCTTTTTTCTTACGATTTATACGGATAATGAACATTACATCTTACAAACGAAGGAAACTTCGACAAAAGCCTAATATACTGGCTATAAAACAATCTCAAGAAATCGGAGAGTTGGTAGGCCTCAGACATTTAAAGGATATTATAAGTCAAGGCATTGTAAGTTGAATACATATTTACAACTAAAGGATACTGACGACACATAGATACCTATCAGCCTTTTCCGTCTAAGGAAGCGCAAGTTGGAAGCCATTTACAGCTACCTCCTAAAGCATCAACTGATACATGATAAGGAACCTGATATTCATTCTTTATTGACACATGAGTTAGCTGAATATCTTTTACACACCATCTATCCTGGTTATCCTGCATGTAAAGCAAAGAATATTGCCTATGCGGATTATAGAGAATCGTAAGTGTGGGTATCGATAAGACATGCCTGTCATGATGTGCTCATTTCCATGCAGTCGAAAAAAGGACACAAAGCAAGCTGATCCTCTTGCTTATGACTCAGTGCCGACAACCGAAGTCTACGATCGTCTCTACGAAGTCTACCGTATGGATGTAGATTGGCAAGATCGAGAGAAGACGGACTGTTCCATCAGAATCCCAGTGTCGGTGTTTCGGAAATCAATTGAACGCACTCAATTTATTCATCAGAAACAGAAAAGTGCCATTGAATATCACTTGTGCTTTTGGAATTCCACAAGGACCTTAATCAAGCCATTATGTCGTTCTTTACGCTTTGATAATCAGGAAGTATGGGATGAGAAGCATCAAGTAAGGGCTCTTTAGTGTACACACATAAGACAATCAAGCCTAACTTCACCTTATTTGCCTTCATTTGTTTGAAGAATTTGGTGTTGGAAGGGTTTATGCATGTGGATATCACAGACAGATTCTATTGTTACTCTCCATCAGTGTCTATTCTGGCTGACGCGACCAATCGACAATTAGGGAAACTTCAAAGTAAACGATCGCCAGTGACGTTAGAGGTTGAACTTGTGGGTCATGAAGAACAAAACATTAGCCATATCTCTATATCAGCAGTGGCCAGGAAATCCATTGAAGAGGTGAGGATTGATGGAAGCTAGGTTTATTGTTTCTGATGATATTCTAGTTGGTATGTGAGCTTTATCTTCATACCATGACTGAACACATTGCTCGTAACATTCAAAAGAGCACGTCTCCCTTAAAGGCACAACAGGATGCGATTCGGTTATTGAGATACTATCATACGACAGATGATATAAGGGATCGAATGAGAAACTTGGAAAACGTCTTTATGGCTTACTTGTGTGATACAGAAGGGCTTGAAGATGTCTGTTTGACAGAATGTGTTTCACTGATTGATGTCATTTCTCAGACACGAATACGACATCCTGCCAAAAGCATTCATTGTCGCCATCCTACCTGTTTTGATGCTGCTGTCTTTTTTGAACATCATTTGGAAACCAGGCGTTGGTCCTGTCCTATTTGTCTTGTTCACATTAAGGATTTCGAGGTAAGTGAGTTCTTTACCCCCCCCCACTTTAGAAGCTGAACTAATTCAATTAATATGATCAATAGGAATTACGCATTGACTATGTTACTAAGGCTAAACTAAGGCAGTATCCCAACAAAGATAGAGTATGGATATCGTCAAGCTAATAAAAAAATACATTTATTTGTTATGTCATGTTGATTATTTAACAGAAAAAGAAACAACAAAAACATATGTTGTTCAAAGAAAAGAGTTTGTTTTAAGTCTCTTGAAAGGCAACTGTTGATTGAATGCTTAAGTTGGAGTATGTATATAATGTTACAAAGTTCATTGGCAAGATAGGCTCGTCAGTGAATAAACACCATGAGTTGATCATGGATATAAGAGACAGAAGTCCAAGGTACGCACACACTTGGATTGAGTTCCATCATTACTTTTGCTCAAACAGCATTGCCCTCTCTCTCTTTAGTGTCTCATAACAGACTTATGGGTTGAACAAGATTCATGCTCACTATGGCACCTATAGCTCTCAATAGCATAGGAAAGACTCCCAGAAAACAACAAGTACAATCAAAGGAAGACAAAGTCATTTATCCTGCATATTCTAGGTAGTCTTGATGAGTGCCATCGCCAACTTCAAAAGGTGCTTGTCATGACTAAGTCCCATGTGTGGAATCATCTGAATGAGATTCACTCTCTTCAAGGCTTGAAGGAGAGAGAGAGAGAGATAAAGAAAAAATGAAAGTAGTATCTAAACAAGCATGTAAATATGTACTCAGTGTTAATGAAGCTTTGCTGAGCTAATCTCAACAGTATCATGAAATTAAGTTTTCAGAATCCGCTTTCTATACGATGGACAGTTCAATGATATGGTAAGGCTATCTGAAGAAAGTTGTGAGCAATCGCATGACTTTCATTTCTCTCAGCCTAGACAAAAGAGAGTTGCTTTTGATTGTATCAATACCCCCTTTTTTTTCCCTATCAAGAGCTATCTTGGATAAACGCAGATAGATGATGCTGTTGATTTGTTAGGATAATCTATCTCATTTAAGCTGATACATGTATCACTTGTCAACACACTTCCCCCCTTTATTTGATTAAAATCAACTTGAAAGACACACTATAAAGGCAGACTAACTTGCCTACATTATTTGGCTGTTGAATAAGCTGTATCTCAAGTATTGATTTATGCGAGGTGGATGAAAAAAACCCATTCAATCTAATGCCAGCTATTTCTATCGGAGATCATCTTGAGATATAAAGTTTTTTTTTCTTAAACAGAATGTAGAAAGAAAAAGGTTTGAACAGGCCTTATAAAGCATGATAGCAGGTATTCAACTACTTAAAAAAAAAAGAAAGAAAGAAAGAGAGATCCACTGACTTCCGTTGAGCTAAAGCAAGGTCAGTGTCAAAAGTAACCAAAAAAAAAAAGAGAAGATTGAAAGTAATAGGGCCGAATGCTCGGTTGAGAAAAAATTACAACTAAACCCATTGATGTAACACATCGTGTTCCCTCACTGATTTAAAATATTGACCGAAGTAAAAAACTTATTTTCCTTCTTTCTTTCTTGAATAAAATGGGTCGTATCGAACTTCCTTTAAACGAAAAACACAGTGCTGAACAAGAACAATCTACAGGTTGTTTGCCTGGTTTCTTGCGTCAATGTTTTGGAACTCAAGCACAAACTTCCAATTCTTTTGACAACTTTGTCTATTCACCTATGGACCCTATGACCAATTTGCCTACTTATAGAGATGTTGTCAAAGTAAAGCTATGGATAACAAAAGAAGAAGATATCAACCCATACTGATTATTTTTTCATAAAATTAGTCTATGGAACAATTAGATATCAAATGTGATGATGAAATCACTCGAGTAATTAACAGAGCCATTGATGCTATCAATGATGAACTTCGTGAAATCAGTTTAGATGTAAGGCGCTTTAAGACTTGTTTGTTATGACTGTTAACACATGTTCTAGCTTCATGAACATCCTGAGACGGGTATGAAGGAATACCATGCTCATGATTTGTTGACAGCATTTTTGGAGAAGCAAGGATTTCAAGTTACCCGTCATGCTTATGGTATCAAGACTGCTTTTATGGCTGAATACAGTCGTGGATCAGGTAGAAGAATTGGTATTTGTTCTGAATATGATGCACTTCCAGGGTAAGAAAAAGAAACCAAAGTCTGTTGTTTCTATTCCAACACATTTTCTTAGTTTGGGACAAGGTTGTGGTCATAACTTGATTGCCATCAGTGGTGTTGCTTCTGCTATCGGCATCAAGGCTGCATTGGAACAAAAGAAGGCTTCTGGTAAGGTCATTTTGTTTGGTACACCCGCTGAAGGTAAATGATATCATTTGATAACAAAAAAAACAGAAACTTATTTCAATGATCAGAATTATCCATCGGTAAAATCCTTCTTACTGAAAAACGCGCCTTTCAAGATAATGTCGATGTCTGTATGATGTTGCATCCCACGTAAAGTAGTTTATGATTGATCAAAATAGGCCTTGTATTGATCTTTCTAAATACTCTAGTTCTTATGATCATCAATATGCTTCTTTCATTGCTGTCAATGATGTGAAGGTTGAATTCTTTGGTAAGGCAAGTCATGCTGCAGGTAAGCAACAAGCTTTATAAAAACAGAAATGATATTCATTCTTTGTGCCAAATTAGGTGCTCCTTGGGAAGGTGTAAATGCTGTGGATGCGATTGTTCAAGTCTGGAATAATATCAGTATGATGCGTCAACAACTTGAACCTACTGATCGTGTGCATGGTATTGTTACAGATGGTGGTGCTGCTGTAAGTCAAGATCATATTGGATTGTCATAAAAACAAACTAAAGATGATATAGGCCAATGTCATTCCTGACTATACCTCTGCCTTCTTCTTTGTCCGTACCACCCGTGCCAGTCAACTGGATCGTGTGATGAAGAAGTTAGAAGACAGTTTTGAAGCAGCAGCCATGGCCACAGGATGTCAAGTCAAGTACACCTGGCGTGAAATTGGTGTGACAAAGGATGTGGTTCAGAACACACCTCTCTCGGATCACTATGCTTATCATATGGAACAGTATGGCATTCGATTCCCCTCCAGAGAAGAACAGGTGCGTGTGGCTGGTGGATCGACTGATATGGGTAATGTCAGTTACGAATTGCCCTGTATTCACCCTGCTTATGGTATTGATACGGATGCCTCTAACCATACCATCGAATTCACCAAGGCAGCCAAGACACCTGCTGCACACAAGAACACCTTGCGTGCCTCTAAATGTTTAGCTGCTACTGGTGTTGAAGTATTGCTGAATGATGATTATTTCGATTCAATTCAACAGGATTTCAATGATAATTTGAAAAAATAAAAATCGAGATGGTTTCATACACTATAACAAGTAAGCAAATGGTTTTCATTGATTGGTCATAAAGATAGTTTTAACTTGTTAAAGTAAATGTGTCCCCCTTTGTTATTTTTTCCGGAATAAAATCAAATTTGATTGGTTAAGGATATGTGTGTGTGTATAAATTCATGTTGGCTACGCTTTCATTTTATCTTTTTCTTTCTTTTGATAATTTATTTAGACTGTATCATGAAATTCTTTAAATCTGTACATACTTTTGATTACGAATGGAATCTCGTATCAGCAGCTCAATGGCAAAAATACCCTAATGATCATTGTCCACATGTTCAGCATGTAGATGTACTGAACCGTACTGTTGACCCAGATACTGGTATTTTGACAACAGAACGATTGATTACAGTCAAACAGAATGTACCTCGACTCTTATTAAAGGTAAGTCCCAAGATGAAATAATAAGGAATTGATTGCTAATTTTTTGTTTTAATAGATTATGGGTGCAGATGAAACTCAGTATGTTCGAGAAATTTCAGTGATAGATCCAAAGCAAAAGACATTTCATCTCACAAGTCAAAATCTATCTTTGTGTAATATCATGAAATGTAATGAAGAAATCACCTATACTGTCTCACCTGAACACGCTGAAAAGTAAGTGAAATATAGCATTTATCTTACTCTGTCACTTACACTTTTCTATAGAACACAATTCACACAACAGGCTCAGTTCTCTGTCGGTAGCTTTTTATCACGATGGGAAAGTACAATAGAAGATTTCTCAATTAAGCGATTCCAACAGAATGCTCAAGTGGGCCGAGAAGGCTTCTTGAATGTTTTAGAAAAAATCGGATCCAAACAAACGGTATAAGTTTTCCTTGTAGTACAACATGAAACAATTACGCAAAAATACACAATAAAATAATAATCCTATTGTTTTCTTCTTTTTTCTCTTCTTCTTTTCTTCTTAATATGACCCAACCACCAGACAAGAAGACACCTACTTGGTTTATGAGTTGGTTTAATCAGTTACATTCTAAAATACCTTGGAAAAAAGAGGAAGACTTAGTCAGTCAACCCAATATCACTGAACCTATCCATATTCAACCCAATATCACCATCTCGACAGTAAATAATGAACGTCGACAGTCTGAACAAAGTCACGGATCACTCACATCCGATGATCAATACTCCACCAAAGCCGCGTCATATTATCAAAGACGTGATAGTTCAGAACGATCCATGTTGTCTGAACTCTGGTTAAAGGCCAAACGTCATCATCCTCACTACCCTCAATATCATCATATGAATGATAGGCCCATGACAAGACAACGTCACTCTATCAGTTCCTCTTTCTTTTCTAATTCTGTAGATAACACACCTTCTGCCTCAAGGCCCAATTCAGTCATCTATACCCTTTCACAGCCTACTTCACCTAATTTCTTAGAGTGTATCAGAAACTATAGTTCAGATGAAATTGAACATTTTGTACTGGATCAAGAGGATCTCTGGTTGACAACAAATGATCGATGGCGTATTAAGCATGAATTAACCACTTTGGCTATTGATGGGTAAACAGAAATTTAAATCAGGAGATTTTACATGAAATTCATGCAATTTTATTTTAGACTTTTTTCTTTGCCAGATATTGTATCTCCTTTTACGTTAGAACGACATGTGCTTCAGATAGGGTAACAAAAGTAAAAAAAAATAGAGAGAAAGAGAGAGAGAAAGATAGGTCACGTGCTCACCTCTTTTTTTTTTTAAGGTGTGGAGATGCTGCTTGGGCTATTGATGTGGCCTTAACCTATTCAAGGTGGATGATTGTTGGCTTAGATGACCGTATACCACACCAAGGAACTCAAATAGAAGAAGAAGATGACTACGAATTTCCTATTTTGTCCACTACAGCCACAGCCATGATCACCCGAAAGAGTATGATACCCAAGAACTTCAAGCTAATCCACTGTTCTTCTCTACTCCAAGGTCTTCGTCATTTACCTGATAACACATTTGATCTGATCGAAAGTCGATTTCTAATCCTCACCTACACATTTGAAGAATACCAGCAATTGATGACTGAATGCATACGTATCTGTAAACCCAATGGCCATATTGAACTGATGGAGGCTGATTTACGCATCTATCATCAGCGTCTCTTTACCTGCTCAGTGACTCAAGGATTAAATAATGAAGGTAAAAGCGTATTGATAAACAGGCCTTTCTCATATACTGATATCTTCATCAAGTCATTCAGCTGTATGAATCTAAAAAGTTAGATCCCAGATTGGCTCGTCGATTGATTGATCTAGTGGTTGATCCATCACTTCATTTGACAGTGAAGGCAAGATACGTTTCACTGCCGATTGGTGTTTGGGGTGGTCGCTTAGGTGTCTTGTTTCGTGATGATGTGCATCACTTAATGGAGTCTGTTCAACAAGAGATAGGACAGACAGAAGATGAGTTGGAGCATAAGTTGGAGATGATGGATAAAGAGATGGAGATGAATCGATCCTTTATGAATCTTCATTTACTTGTCTATAATAAAAAAACAACTGGATTAAAGGATTGATCCAATCAGAATTTGTCTTTTCATCATATATTTTTTTTTCTTTTTTATTGTACTATGAAAGCTGATTCACAGAAACAACCAGTTCAACCTCGCGATGCACGTATTGTGTCTCTTATACTTCAATCATTAGGTGTAGAAGATTATGATCCTAAAGTAGTTCATCAGCTATTGGAATTCGCTCATCGTAAGCCCTTATTTGAATGAGATGAAGTCCATGCTCATTTTTTTTTTCTATAGGCTATACATCAGACGTCTTTCAAGATTCACTTGTCTATGCTGAACATGCCAATAAGACAGATATCGATCTAGAAGACATTCAACTGGCCATTCAAGGACGCGTCAACCATTCGTTCACTACACCACCACCAAAAGAAGTAAGATGGCTAGATGGAGTTATCTTGACTTACATCTTTCTTTTTTAGTTTCTATTAGAGTTAGCACAAGAAAAGAACAAACAACCTTTACCGTTAATACCAGAGAAATATGGTATTCGTTTACCAGCCGATAAGCATTGTCTCACAGGCATCAATTTCTCTATTGTACCTGATGTAAGTGGTATAAGCTGATAAACATAATAGAGAGACTGAATCATTGGTGATAGGCACCACCACCACCTAAGCCCTTGGATAAATCAAACAGTATGATCATGGATTCACAAGATACACCCAATGACATTGAATCCACCACAGTCGATGCTTCAACAAAGCGTGGTAGAGATGCAATGGAAGATGATGATTATGATTTTTAAAAATAAACTTTATTATCTATTTTTTGGGATAACTGACAGCACCACGACAGTTGCCTTGATCCAATACATCTGTGATCACATAGTCACTTGTGCCCTTGACATAGAAGTTAAGCGATACTTCAGAGAGAGCACCATGAAGACAGTCTAATTTGGCTGTCGCACCAAAGGCTGTCTTGATAGCATCACGAATAGTCTGGACATTATAGGTTCTACCAGGACTGACACCATTTAAACTACATAAGAGAGAATGAGGTGAATTAAAGCTGGATAAGATGAAAGTTTTTTTAAATTACTTGAGAGCACCAAACAGATCAAATTGATCACGTAAATCCAAGGTTTTCTGATATAAAAATAGATAAGTTCACCTAGCCTAATCTTTTCTTATTTATTTTTTTTACCTTGAAATAATCAATCACATCTTGGTATTTTGTATAATCTGCACCATAACAGGTAGGTCGAAGTGTACTGACACAGGTACCATGCTTGGTCCATTCATGAGACCAAAACCAATTGTTGTCATCCTTATTACTTGGCCAAAAGGTACGCATACGACTATAGAGTTCAGGATCATTGTTTCGAATGATAGTACCTACAGCATTGGATCGTCTAGAAGCATCACAGCCTCTAAAAGGACCATGTCCACCTGAACTATACAATAGAATAAATACCCCCCTTATAAACATCAAAATAAATGGATATCTATCGCTTACCATGTATCTGGCCATAGACCTGATTTTGAAAGAATGAGTTTCAAGTCAATCCTCTTCTTAGTTCACTTACCATGGATTGTAAATTGATCGTTTGGACCATACCCAGGTGCCCATTGAAGGGCCAGGACAACAAGACCGTATTTTGGAGAACAACAGGCATCGACTGAGCCAGACCAGTGACAGGATAAGACATTGGCTATCATTCATAATAAACACAAATGCATACAAAAAAAAAGGTGAAATCGATATTACTTACGACTACACGATGGATTCTTGAGTTGAATGATTTGTGCTGTACATGACAACAAAAAGGGTAAGATTAAACTAAGCTTCATATTTGCTACAAAATAATAAAAAGATAACAAAAAGAAGACAAACTGTCTTAAGAAAGTGAAGCTATTTAATGCATTAAAGAATTGCACCTATCACACGTACCTTACAACAGCTGACTGGTGTACCCACTATGAGTTTGAAGTGCCGATTCCGTTCTTTGAATCACATTCAATAAACAAATGATATCGTTACTTTATCTCAAACAAAAGGATGTTGTGAAATAACAAATTGGCCGCATTTATTGTTTGTTTTGTTGCTAATGATATATTCAAAAGGAAGTTGGCTCAACTTGTGTTTCACACTTTGATAACAAGTTTATGCATAAGCAGAGAAGTCATTAAAAGAAAAAAGAAGCGGAGGTTTAGTGTGTGTGATAATTTTAGCATTGCTTTAAATAGAAACCATACAGAAATCTTACCTTTCAAATTCGTCTATCTATCATTCATTCAGTTGATGACAAGATAGACTGTCATTTTTTTTTTAGAATTTCTGATTGAATAAAGCAATTGATAAGTGTATACATAGAACACGATTACATATGGTGTCTCTGTCTTTTTGCGTGGACTCGTCAAGAAGTATTACTCTTATGACTGATGGTTGTTTATTTAAATTTAGTATAAACAGAACACAGTCATTCTTATGCCTCAAGACATAATCTATATACACAGTCAACATCATACTGAATCTACCTCTCTCTCTCTCTCTCTCTCTCTCTCTTTTTGTTTCCTATACCTCAAAGTTAAAACAGGTAAGAATGGATTTCATTGTACCTGAAACATGATTTGAAATGTGCCTGACAATGACTTCATATTCAGAGCATGAAGCAGCTGTCTAAAGATGAGCTCAGTGTGAACAGTAAAGAAATCATGTTGCTGTCTTATTTGAATTAACTAATAATGATTATATTTGACCTTTAACTCACTTTACTAATAAAAAAAAACATAGGTTGTCTCGAGAAATCAGTGCTTTTTTTTTTAGGTAGCCTCTTGATATAGAGCTCTCTAGTTGAAATCAAAGAAAGTGTATGTTATCATGAACGAAATCATGTCAAAATGACGGATAAAGCTTAGAAAGACCCAGAAAAAAAAATGGAACAGATTTAGCTCATTTCCATATCATTTTGCTCAACTATATCGTCATATTAAAATAAATTGAAAGAAACAATCAACTATGTTAACAGTTGATATCTCTTAATTAGCACACTATGGTATACAAAAAGAGAGATGGTATAGATAACAAACAAGATTCAACTTTTAAACACATTGTGCCATTTATCACTTATAAACTAGTAGCTTATTAACCGAATAAAGAAGACACCCATTATAACTTCTTTTTTTTTTTTTCAAAAATGGTCCAATGTTTTCTTCCCTTATCAAGATAACAATCTGTTAGAGATTGATTATTTATTTTTATATAAAAAAGGCTTCAGAATACAGAAGATTGCTTTACACTTTAGAGTGTGTTGTCCCAAGTGAATAAAGAGTGTATTCATATTTGAATAAAAGAGAAAGCATAGTGCTTTCTTTGTTGAGGCATTTTCTGTAGAGAGAGATCACCTCTTTTTTTTTTTTATTAAAAATTTTTTTTCTATCAATTCTTATGTGGGTGATACATACCATAAAAAGAACGTTTGTAAAACTGTCAATCTAGACTGTTTATTGTTCGCATAAAAATAACCTCTACAACTCTATTTTTTTTTATCTCTTTTCTACCTTTTTATTTTGTTTTACAGAATCTATCATGTCACATCACCTAAAGATACACGTAGAAAATGATACATTGATTGTACGCGGTAATCCTGATGAATCTGTTGGCTGCGTGCTACGTGGATACGTTGTACTTTGCGTAAAAGGTGCAATGAAGGTCAAAGGAATCCATCTTAACCTGAGCGGAAAGATGAAAATTCAATGGACAGAACGTATGTATTCACACACCAAGAGAACGAACCATGTCTTAACATCTGGTTCTTCTATAGGCAATCACCAACACAAGAAAGAATTCACCATTCTAAACAACGATTGGAAATTCCTTTCAGACGACAAGAAGCTTCATACACTTACACCCAATGTTTACAAGTACCCATTTGAGTATGTCTTTCCTGGTAACCTTGCAGAATCTGTTGAATCCAATTCGTACGGCTCTGTGTCATACAAACTCAAGGCCATCGTAGACCGACCCACATTTTCATCCAATTTGGTTACCCGACAATCCCTTCGATTGGTTCGTCAATCTATCCCTCCTTACCATCTCTCCAACATTCCCCTACAGATTGCCAACGAATGGGTCAGCAAACTCAACTACCGCATCACATTACCCAAGCGTATCTATGCTCGAGGCGAACAGATCCCTATCGATATCTCACTTGTGCCTAGACCCGAAGCTAACCTTCGCCTTCGTTATGTATCCATCTTTCTAAAAGAATATACCACGTTTGTGCTCTCTGGTAACACAGACCATGGGCATCGTACAGAGTCAAGGATCATTCGCTTCTTCAGGGACGACTCTTTCCCTTCCGACGGGTTACACTGGCACAAGTCGGAAGCCATGGTGGTACCACATTCATTTGGATCTATTCAGTGTGATACGCATAACGCATTCTTCAAGATTGAACACAAGATTAAATTCACTATCTCATTTATCAACCATGAGGGGCTGATCTCTGAGCTGAGAGCATCTTTGCCTGTGGATATTGTGAATCAGAAATGGGAAGAGATGGATCAAGATGAATTGCCTACCTATGAGAATGCATGGCGGTCAATACCTTATTCGCCTTACCTTGATCCTCAGTCACCTGGTGAAGATTCACTTTATCCATTGACGCCTCAGACACCTGGTCATCATGCTGCAGGTGATGATTACTTTGGCTATCGTCCCCTTACCCAGCCACCTACTTTTGATGATCCAATGGCCTGTAGACTTTTACCTTCTTATCATTCATGGATACAAGCAGAGGATGGCTTACCTTCTTATGAATAATCTTATTCTTGTACAGTTTTTTTCTTTCTTTTTTTTTGTATAGACTATATCCATCTTATTTTGTGTACAGTTATTGTTTATAAAGCAGTCCCTTTTCTTTAAACTGGATTGAGTTAGAACCTTTTCTCACTTATAACAATACTAACTAATTCATATCTCCCTTATAGACTTGATTTTCTTAAAAATGGCTTATCTATTGATCTTGAGTGTCATATGGATATCCATGATCTTTCTTTATTTCTGTAAAGAATAAAGTGCCTCTTTAGCATGAATAAGATTGACAATAGCCTGAGAAGACTTGACATTGACTCCCCTTTGGTATCCCATTTTACAAATATAGCCATTGATATAATCAATTTCAGTCAACTGACCACACTGAATATCCTGAAGTGTTGAACATGTATTCTCACCTGC